>CM067369.1:47854758-48387265 GCA_034401795.1 Chaetoderma sp. LZ-2023a
GCATGACACGTGTGTTATCGGTTAGGTTGTGTGAGAACATCTTCCCTCGCAGGGTCAGGCGAACCTTCCGCTCAGAGCCTAGGCCATCTTGAGCGACATCAAAGAGAACTTGACGCAGCTCAGATGGTGATCCTTCCGCCGTAAAACCTTTACATAATGCCAGGCATCTTTTGAAAAAGCAACTAATTTTTCTAAGTCAGATCGCTGAGCAAGCCTTCTTGACAAAATCTTGTAAGCGTTTCTCTGATCAAGTATCCGTCAGCGTGAGCGGCCGCAAGTGTCACTATTTCCAGCGCACCTTCAGCCGGGCATTCGACATGCATCGACATGTCCAGTGCTCGCACCCTGATGCCCGCTCGGAATGCCTCTTGTTCACTGTTCATGTCGAGTTGAAATGATTGTTGGGACATGCGTCATGCTTTCCCATCGCCTGTCCCACTTGTAAAATATTATCCGTGAAGTTGCATCCATTGGCGTTTTTTAAAGTTATCGCGTTCCATTAAATATAGAAACTTTTGCATGAGATATGAGATGCATGTTCATTTCTGTTCAATTTATACAGATTCAAATTCAAATTCATGTAGATTTATTTGGTAATCAGCATGCAATGTTATCCAGCGTGCAATGCTACCCAGCATGCAATGCTCTGAACAGTACTGAAAACAAACTGTCGAATATTCTGCCGTGAATACGTCCTACGTGCATACATACACTTCCAGAGGTGACTGACAAATGACCATTTGCACGTGCAAGCGTGTTGGTTTTGTTTGAGACAGACATTAGACTAAACGAATAGTCCACTAGTTACAACGATTTTGGAATCAGGGCATTGCGTGCTGGGTAGCATTGCGCGGTGGATAACATTGAATGCTGGGTAAATTGGACAAATATCAACAGGTATCTCGTATCGTGTGCAAAGGTCTCTATATTGAATGGGACAGGAGAACTTTAAACAGGGCGGCGCTTCTTAAACGTAGCAAGCATTTCTCAACATGCGCCAGTCTTTTGGCCTAAGCGCCCACACGATTCCCTTTACAAATCGTGTTTCTGGTTAAAAACGTATTAAAACCCTTTAATCTTTTTGCTTGAGCATACGAAGTACTTTTAGTGTTCAACGTCTATAATTGTTACCGTGTTGACAAATCGTGTCACCCGTTACATAGTCCAATAGGCGCAAATGATTACTGTATATGGTGAGAAAAATGTTTAAATATTGCCATCAACAAATACCGCATGAACATAAGGCCCGCAAGGGTCGCAATATTGCGTTATTCCTTTTTCTAAGTTTACTTTTTATTTCCGATTTTCAGACACGCATTTTATACACTAAACCCATTCTTACAAACTTGCTTTGTTGTATTGCTTCGTAAGACATCTCTTCAAAACTTATCTGCCTTAATTTTTCACTTTTGAATGTAATGCGCGAAAAACCTTTATAAAGTTGTGAAATATATCAAGTTTGTAAACTTATAGTTCGTGTGGCGCATTAAAAAGTGTGAATAAACACACAAATTCTGTCTCTTTTCCTCCTCGCTTTATCGCTGCACGGAGTGCGGGAGCTGGAAGGGACATACTGTACAGAGAATTCGCTGCGATTAGGCTTGGTTGATCATGAAATCAACCAGAGATGCGTTACGAACACTAAAATTTGCTAACCTATAAGCCACTAAAACCTTAAGTATCCGGACAATCTAAAAATAGAGGCGAGATTTTTCAAGAATACACATCTAATGTATTGACCGGCCATCTTATTACGTCATCACAACGACTAGACTGTTACACAGACGCCACTTCGGAGACCAGACAGATCGGGACCCATTCTATCTCTGTGGCGGACAGTAAAAGCAACACTGTGGATCGTGTTGATTTTGGTACCATTTTTACCTCTGTATCACTAGCTTGCCACAGACATTAAAATCGACTCGATCCACCGAGTGGTTAGTGTGTTATCAACATCCACTCAACGTCAGCAAATTCTTGACCTCATTTTGTATGCAACAGATGTGCGACAGATTTGAATTTTACGACAAATTCAGAGGGACTATTTTTCTGTTAACTACTTGTCATACAGACTACTATAGGCTTTATATCATCTCGTTTTACGTGAATTAATATTGTCTGGTAAGAAGAGAGTAGCGCTCGTATCCTTTTAAGTTTCAATTCTCTCTGACACCATATTCTGATGGAAATCACTACGCCAATGGCTACTAAATACATACGAGATAGTTTTCTCAATCTCGTATCGAAGGAGATCTCGTGAGATACGAATGGTATTCGGATAATTACTTCGATTCCAAATCGGTTTATAAACCAACTAACCTAGCGGATTCGGGTAATGACCTTGATTATGGCGAGCCATTCAGATACCATTCGTATCTCACAAGATCGCCTTCGATACGAGATCAAGAAAAAATTCTCGAAGAAACCACGCCTCTATTTTTAGATTGAGCTAGTCTAGCATCCGCTAGAAAGCTAATCTATAGGAAGTAATTATGCTGAACTTGTGTAAGCCATTAATAGGTGCATAAATTCGGATATTCAGGTATATGAATTAAAGTAATCCCGCTTCAAAACGAAGCATTACTAGTATGCACAGCTAATATTAACCAATGGACGTTTGGGAAAACTAGTTTCTCCAAGAGTAATATCCATGCACAAGAAGCTATTACGTCACCAGATCTTTATAAGGAACTGTACCTGCTGAAAACGTTAATTCGCTCATATATACGGCACACACAGAGCAGTTGACTCACAACATGATCTTCCATTCTGGTAGAAAAGGGCCCAATAGGGCATCAACAAACGCCCTATAGGCCAAGTACAGGCTCGTTACTACACGGCGTTGACTACCCACACTTTGATGGGAGGCAACATCAGCACTTGCGCTAATACTGTCTTGTGCGTTTAACATTCAGACTTAGATTATTTCTGTGGCATTCAAACACGGTTGCCCCAAGCTATAGGACTTAGTCTATTTCCAACAGCAAGTTCTACCAGTCCCATGTACATTCATGCGGACATAGACTATCTGTGGCGTATTGGTGTCCCTTGCACCAACTAACTGACTTAATTTACTTTCCAATCGTTTGTAAGAGACTAAGAGTTTGCATTTGTGCTTACTACTCACACCACAGTGGCGGGTAGCACTTGCGCAACGCAGACTCTGACATTTCACGGTAGCAGAGTGTGGGTACTAATAGCAGTTCTCTTAGATGAAGTTTCACACTAAGTTCGTATTTGTGCTTTACTATTGAGCAGACGGCTATTCTCAGTACTAAACATCTCAAAATTCCATAAATTAGAAAGTTACAACAGTGTTGCACATCTTATCCTAGAATATTTTAGCCTTCCAAGCAGGGTAGTGAGCGAAATTCATAACATTCCCACCACATTACTACATGCGTCTTATGCGACACACGTCAAGACCTTGACTAGATTTCAGCCGAGTAGTGCTAGAACAAACCATCGCATAGTTATTTATTTGTGTGTGTTTAGTTGTTTGAAGTTTTACAAGTTACTTCGACAATTTCAAACTATTTTATTTCATTCTCAATTTTACGGCGCAAACAAGAACGCCAATTAAAACATAGAAACTTTTAGACAAGTTCGTTAGATAGCTGTTCAATCAAAGTTACCCTGCAAGCAACAGGAATGCCTTGCAGGACTTAGAAGAGCTATCTCAAATAACGCATACCTGTGGAAGAACTGCAGAAAACCACAGATTTCATCTTGAGAACGGCTCTCCAAGTGTGATACCAGCGATCGAAAAGAAGAAGAAGAAGAAGCGCTAGAAACACATCTTATAGGACACAGTGAAATTTGACACAAATCTGTCAAGTGTGCAGGAATTCACTTCCTGCGAACCAGCGATAGACATTTATAGCTTAGAAAATAGTGGTGTGTACAGGAATACATCTAGTGTGCAACAGATGCCAGCAATCAGTGATAAAATGAATGCTTCTAGAATGCTTAAATCATAGTGAGCATCTTAAATTAGGACATGCATGTAGCTAATTTCCAGATATATACACCACAAAATACACACGCACCATCATCACCTACACTCACCATAAGCACCAACGCTAAAATTGTGTTGTACACATTTTCTGCACATATCTATCATCTGCATATATTACACCAGGGTGCAGGGATGGCATCAAATATGCCAGTGACACCAGTTGATTCCAACGTGTTACCAGTTAATCAAAGCCTGCCCAAGCATACACTTGACGCACACACTATACTAACAGAATACAATGTTAGGGACTTGGAGAATATTGCAGAGTGCACTGTACAATTCAACAGTAGGTATGTATGTATGATTACTGTATTCTGCGACTGTAGTAGTAGAAACATCCTACAGCTGCAATCAGACCTTCTTCCCGTTTGCCCACTGCGCCTTGTTCTCAGCCGAAGTCCTTAGCTTCCTCAGGTCCATTCTTGACTTGAGTGTAGCGAGTCCTGCTTTCTTAAGGTCACCTCGTTGCATGCTTAGCAGATTATTTCAATGACGTCCTCTCCTGGTTTAGTATTTGCTGGTTCCGAGTAGGCAGAATTCCAAGGCTCTCTGTGCTGGTGTCCATTCTGGCACATCCTTAGCACATGAATCGGTATAAATAACTACAGTAGCCCTGACATGTGGACACTTTGCAAATATTGTTGCAACTATGCTTCTGTCAATACACAACAGATATTTAAATGATTACCCATATAGTATCTGTGTTCTAAAAGTGTTAGCCTGAACTCCATTTTTGTGATTTTTGCCATCACTGGGTTCACAGAAAATGTGCACATTTGCCCCCTGCCGAGTTAACAAGTTACTCAATTATAGATGATGGTTGGTACCGTAAAAAGTGTATTATAGAACATTTTCCATTTTCTGAATTGAAGGATGAAGAATTTGAATTTATTATACGCGATATTGATGTTACTATGCAAAAACTATCTGAAATGTGTACATACCTTAATTTTGATCCTTTCCAATACATAGACACTAAGGGAAACCAACCTGATGATGATATCGACCGGGACAAAAATTTCTTTAATGATTTGAAAGTAAACATTATGTATATTATGTACCTAAGAACAATTTAACAATAAGACAAATATCTCAGATTTTTCTGTTATGCACTTTAATTGTTGTAGTATACCTAAAAAATGTTCACAAACTAAATGACTACTTAACCTCACTAAATTATAACTTCAAAATAATTGGATTATCAGAAACATGGCTTAAAACTAACACATGCACATATTTTCCATTAGATGTATATGTACCATGCTATTCTTCCAGAGAAGGGAAGGTGGGAGGTGGAGTAGCTCTGTATATACATAGCTCATTGGAACAACAATACATACCAGAAATGTCATTTAATATTGAAAATATTGTTCCAGCAGTCTGCGTAGAAATAAAAATGAAACATGGTAAGAAAGCATTAATTGTTTGTGTATATCGTAAACCAGATACAGATATAAAGGTTTTAAGTGATAAACTCGATGAATTATTTAAGAATACTAGAAATAGAAAAGATATTCTTCCGTGGCGACTTTAATATAGACCTATTGCAGTATCAAGATGATACAAATATAAATAATTTCTTAGACATTATGTTTGGGCCAGGCCTATATCCATTAATTACACGCCCAACTCATATCAGTAGTCGCCATTGTAGCACCTTAATAGATAACATATATACATCAGAAGTTGTGATCCCTATTAAAAGTGGAATATTAATTAGTGATGTAAGTAACCACTTACCAGTATTTCAGATCTGTGAAGATGTAATTAATGTTGCACAGTCACCCACTCTGTCTCAGAAAAGATTAATAAATGATTGAACTATAAATAATTTATGTGCAGTACTCCGAGATATAACCTGAAATGATGTGATATGTAACGATAACCTAAATGCAGCGGATGACAAATTTATTGAATTATTCAGCCACATATATCAAACAAACTGTCCACTCAAAAGGGCAAAGAATCTAATTACTAAGAATGAGATAGATAAACCATGGATCACAAACTCACTAAATAATGCGTGCAAAAAGAAAAATCTACTATATAAACAATTCTTAAAATATAGGACTAAAGAATCAGAAAGAAATTATAAAAAGCTATAAGAATATGCTAACTTCAGTACTGAGATTTTGTGAAAAAGATCATTATACTGAACTACTAAATAAGTACAAGAATAATAGCAAAGAAACATGGGAGATTTTGAAATCATTAATTAGCAATAAATCTAATTCTATACATTACCCTACTTAATTCAAAAGTTATAGCAACAATAAGTGGTAGCAAGAATATTGCAAATGGTTTCAATGATTTCTTTATTAATGTGGGGCCAAACCTAGCAAACAAACTTCCATATTTTACTTCAAAATTCTCTAAATATTTGAATGAAAGACAAATGCATTCAATATTCTTATCCCAAAAAACAGAAGAAGAAGTGATAAGCATTGTAAATAAGACAAAGAGTAAGAATTCCAAATGTTATGATGATATTGAAATGGCACTTGTAAAAAAAAAGATAAATTATATCTCACTGCCATTAACACATATCTTTAATCAATCATTGGTCAAAAGGATTTTTCCAGACAAATTAAAAATAGCTCATGTAATATCGTTATTCAAAGCCGATGGTCCACATATAATTTTAAATTATAGACCAGTCCCCCTGTAACCTCAGTTTTCTAAAATGCTTGAGAAAATATTTAGTCACAGATTATTATCATATATTACTTATTTCTAAGCATATTCTATATAGTAGTCAATATGGATTTAGACAAAGTCATTCTACCTAGTAGCACCTAACTAGCAGTAATGGAATTGATTGAAGGAATTACAAATGCAATTGATAACTTGAAGACTACATTAGGGTTTTTATAGACTTAAAAACGCATTTGATACCATTGATCATAATATATTATTAGAACATCATGGAATAAGGGGCATAACGAATGAATGGATAAAAAGTTACTTAGAAAACAGACAGCAGTTTGTTTGTATAAATGACGTAAATTCAGATTACCAGACTATAACATGTGGTGTACCTCAGGGATTAATCCTCGGGCCGCTACTATTTATTCTTTATATAAATGATACATCAAATGCTTCTTCTATATTAGAATTAATAATATTTGCTGATGATACTAACATTTTTCTAACAGGTAGTGACTTAACCGAATTAGGTAAAACAATTTGCATAGAATTGGAGACAATAAACACATGGTTTAATGTAAACAAGCCTTCGCTTAACTTATCAAATACAAATTGTATGATATTTAGTAATAAAACACTCAAAATTGTGAAATTAGTATTAATGAAACAGATTTAGAAAGAGTATATGTTACAAAATTTGTAAGCATGTATATTAATGAAAAATTAAATCGGAATGACCACATTAAAATGATCAAAGGAAAAGTAGCCAAAAGTAGCGATAATATATAGAGTTAAACATTTGCTAACAACATCTGCATTATACTCACTATATACTTCACTAGTTGTACCATATTTACATTATTGCTGTATAATCTGGGGAAACACATACCACACAAATATAATACCCATATCTAAATTACAAAAGAAGAAATTAGCTTAGTAAATAAAGCAGAATACAATGCACAGACAAAGCTCCTCTTTATAAAACACAAAACCTTCAGATTATTTGATATGATTGAATGAAACACATTGATTATAATGTTTGAAGCAAAAAATAGCATGTTACCAATAAACTTGCAAAACGGAAACTGCTCATCAACATCATACACGACAAGCAGACATGTTTAAAAATAGCTATAGTACCACTCAAAAAGCAATGTGTGTGTTTCTGTCAAATGCGTTTACCTATGGAAGAATTTAGATAGCAATATAAAATGCAATGAAACAATCTAAAAATTCAAAAGGAAATGCAAAGAATTTTGTATAAACCATATGCAAGACTAATGACGAAATAATATGCTGAAAATTGTCTTGAAAGTGACCTGATTACATCTTAATACATTTTGTAACTATATAACAGAGTATGTTATATACAGCACTTGCTCAATACTGTGAGATACTATTGCTATGTAACTCTGTCAGCAGCCTCTTTCCTCTCTCAGACATCAAACTGTATAAATACAAAGGAAATATAAAGACTCTCATTCCGTATACACAGAATGTAATTTATATACCCCTGCTTACTTAACACTATAATAATAATAATAATAATAATAATAATAATAATAATAATAATAATAATAATAATAATAATAATAATAATAATAATAATTCAAATCCACTCATACCTCACTCAGCCAGAAAAGTGTATGTCTGGCTGACTGACCATGGCTGCCTATTGCCTCCCATACACGTGGCTGTCAGTGGGCAGAACTGGTCAGCCAGTCAAATATATACTTACCATTTAGAAAAGGTACATATGGGGAATGCAGCTCATAAGCATTAAGCTTCATGAATTTCCCTTCAGTATCTTTTTCCTCCCTTCAATATAGTTATGGATAAATATAATTTAATAGAATATATATGTAGTTATATATTTACATGTATTCGTTTGTATAAGGCAAAGTAATATATGTTTCAGATGTTGAATAAAATTGAATTGAATTGAAAAAACCCTGGCCAACCATCTTTGCTGGGCGACTGGTACCGACACTGGTGAGGTATTACACATCTTGTATGGTACATCGTTGGAGATTATACTGTCTGGCCATCAGTGTCCAGTGATGATGCATATGTGTTTGTGGTGGTAGGCATCGAGTTTTCTAGAGCTGCCTTTGGAACTGCCCAGCTGTTACAGTTATACAGCATCAAGGATACGCAGGTTGCATTGTATAAACGTAGCATTTTTATCAAGGGCATCTTTGATCTACGTATCCATAACGTCCAGAAGGACTGGAAAGCTATGTTCCCCATGACACAGTATGCAGCAATGTTAGCAGTACTGCAAAGCAGTGAGCCCAAGATTTTACCTTTCCTCCATCCTTCACAGCCCCGAAGTGGATCCTCATTTTCTTTTGTTTCATGCTTTGTCGATAGGTGTGTATGGATGAACTGTTTTGGATTCAGTCATAAAGAGATTCTCAATTTTTAGTTTGCTTACAGCTATTGGGAGAAGTTCGTCAATGCGTTTCTTTTCCTCGTCTATGACGTCCACATCGTCGGCATGTTACATCTCTAGCGGGATACACAGTATTGACACTGTGGGGTTTGGTCCTGTGGAACTTTCCCCCACAGATTTCAATGCAGCAGCAAAGTAACAGGTGAAAATCACCGGAGATAGGCCATCTGCCTGTGGGAAGCCGATTGATGCCCCAAACTCTACAGACTTCACTGACTTGTGTCGTACTCTCAGCTTGGTTTCTGCATGCAGTAGTCTCACTAGTCGTAGCTCATCTTCATTGCAACTGGTCTGGCGTAGTACATCTAGGATCTTTGAGCATTTAATTGTGTCGAAGGCTCGTGACATTTTGCCCATTTTGTGGAAATCCCAGTGTTTGGACATGACTACCGACACAAGCATGCATTTAGCCCATACAATGTCTGCGCAGCTGCATCCAGGTTTGAAACCACTTTTACATGATCCTGTGATGGCATCGGTCTTGTCTCGGATGCAGCATAGAGTAACATTGGATAGGATTTTCCGTATGCTGTTGAGGAGCACAATGGTCCGCAGATTGGCTGGTGGGCCATGTGGCTTCTTTGGCTTGGGTAGTACGAAAAGGATCCCTTGGCCTACAGCATCAATGGGAAGGTGGCGCATAAAGGCTGAATTGATTAGGTGCGTGATCGGTTTTGAGATAATGGCACTTGCATATTTGAATAGTTCATTGCTTATGCCATCAGGGGTCAGTGAATTGCTCCTTGAACCATTCTCGAAGTGACTCGGCTTTTCCCTCATCAGTCCCGATAAAGTGTCCTTCAGAGTTGTGTACAGTGAGTGGTGGTGTGTAGTCAGTAACTCTCAGGGCTTATGGTTGTCTGAAACATTTTGTGACAGTCATCCATGGCAGTGATTTCATCTGCTAGGGAGTCTGCTTGTTGAATAGCAAGATCTTTTAAGCATTCGCTAATGTGTCGCAGAATGTTATTGCACTCCCGGCGTAGTTTGGTGCGGTTTTCACTTTGGCCACTTTGATAGATGCACGGCCCTAGCGCTTTCTGCTCTGCTGACAGTTTTACTACTAGAGGGTCGTCAGTATTTTGGTTATTTTTAAGAACACCTATTCAACAGTATGCCAACGCCACATCTTAGTTTAGAAAGTGCAGTCGAATCAGAGGGTAAAATCGATTCAGATTATGCTCTCAGTATCCTGCGCTACCAATGCTCACTTTGACAATTTCCCAAACGCCACACCAAACAGCAAACGGAGCTAGAGCTAGTGATCGGAGCTAGAGCAAGGACGACATCAGTCTTCATCACCTGATCGCTACAATATCAAGACGTGTTACCAGTTAATCAAACCCAGTCCACACATTCACTTCACACACACACACACACTACACTAGCAGAATACAATGTTAGGGGCATGGAGAATATTGCTGAATGCATTGTACAATTCAACAGTACACTAATGCAAATACCTTCACACCTTAGTTTAGAAAGTGCAGTAGAATCAGAGGGTGAATACATTCAGATTATGTTCTCAACGTCCTGCGCTCCAATGCTCACTTTGACAATTTTCCAAATGCTTTAAGATGGTGAATGAACGCCACCAAGCGAATTTTTGCTGGCTTTGCCCGAGAAAGTCAGTAACAGAGTTGGGAGAATCCCAAGAGTTTTTATACTATTGTATGGGTTCTCTGAGCTACATGGCATCCAGATCAACAAATGTGGATGTGAGCACGATAAGTACGTCAGCACATAACTTAGAATTTAGAGTAAATATAACATATGGGTGTGGTTACTTAAATTTCATCCGGAAAAAATGTAATGTAGTAACGAGGCACCAAATCAAATTACTACTATAAATTAAATTGCAACAATATTGAACATGCGCTATGTCATGTTGATACTGAAACAGATTTAAGTGTTTCCATTGACTCTGGTTACAATTTTGATCACCATATCCAAAGTAAAATCAATAAGGCTAATGCTATGATGGGCTTAATTAGATGAACCTATAAATATTTGGACAAAGAAAACTTTTTACTCTTGTACAAAGCTGTTGTCCATCTACATGTTGAATTCGCTCATATAAGAAACATATTAGATCTGTAGAAAAAGTTCAAAGACGACCAACTAAACTAATCCCTGGCCTATATAATTTATCCAACGAGACCAGACTTCGTGAATTATCCTTACCAACACTTTCTTATAGACGATTACGAGAATAAGCAAGAGAACATTAGGTTGGTGATCACAGAAAAATGGCCAACTGTTCAGAGTGCGAAAAACAAGAGAGCTCAAGTCAATGAGTGGCAGGGTGACTATGTAAATAATGGCCATGTAAATATGTTTAGTAACTTTGGCGTCACCTATATAAACGTGAATGCAGACTCAATAATGAATAAACGCAATGAGCTCTAGGTGCTCGTCGATGACAAGAACCCAGATATCATTGCTATTACAGAGGTGCTACCAAAACAGTTAAAGGATCCATTATCTCCGTCAGAAAATTAGTCTAGACGGCTGGAATTTTTTCAGCAATTTAGAAAAGATGGCAAGCAGGGGAGTGGTTATTTACACAAAGAATGAACTCAGCTTCTTAGAAGTAGAAATTGATCATGACGCAGCGCAAGAATCCACGTGGATCGAGATGAAGCTGAAAGACAGTGACAGTATTTTTATTGGGTGTATATACAGGTCCTCAAATAGTACCAACACCAATGATTGTAAAATCAATAACCTACTCAAGAAAGCTAGTGAGTCAATACATAGGTATGTCCTACTGATGGGTGATTTCAACCATCCAAAGATAGACTGGAAAGATCTTAATCACCTCCAGAGCTCTAGATAAGCTTTTCAGTAATTGAGTAAATTCACTCCTGGAAATTGTGTAAAGTGGGTTTTTAAATTTTTAATTGGGTTTGTCTAGCTAAATTGTTATACATTATTAGCAATAGAACTGAAATTAATTGAGTAATTGGCTATTTCGGTACTCAAGATGTTAAAAATTGATTGTGTGATTGGCCATTTTATGGTGCTCATCCATCAAGCCTATGTATGAGTGAATGTAGAGACTCCATCCTGTAACAGCATACTCATTACAGAGCCTGCCAGTGGCCAACTACAATAGATCTTGTATTTACGAATGAGGAAGACATGGTCACAGAGGGTCCACACTTATCCCCATTAGGCTAGAAGAGTCAACACACAGCCTTGTATTTTATGCTTAGCTGCTATAGACCAGTGAGAGTATCCAAAGCGAGCAAGTTCAACTACAGCAAAGGTGACTATGATAGTCTAAGATGTCAATTGGAAGTTATTAACTGGGTATTAGAGCTCGAAAACTGGAACACTGAACAACATGATCCATTATAACGTCAAAGATACTAGACTCAGTGAAGAGCCGCATCCACGCAAAATTCCGAAGAATCCATCCAATTGTCAGATGAAGAAACGTCTCTGGTTAACTGCCAGTATTCAATGGGAAACTTCGCGAAAGAGACATGCTTTTGATCAATTCATAAAGACGCGTGCAGAATCAGACTACAAAGAGTACGCAAACAGTGAAACCAAATGAAGTGGGAGGCGAAGAAGGCCAAAATAGACTTTGATCGTGATGGTGCCAAGAATTCTAAGCGCAACCCCAAGGCATTCTATAACTACATCAAGTCCAGACTGAAGATAACCACAGCTATTGCTGATCTGAAGCATGGTGATGGGTCATTAACCAGAGCAGATGTAGAAGAGTCAGAACTCAACAGGTTCTTCAGAAGTGTGGTCACACATGAATATACTACTACTGCAACTTACAAATATAGTGAAGAGCCACACGCTGGAGACATTCGTCATTTAGGAAGCTGATGTGCTCAAGAAGTTAAATAACCCAACTGTATCTAAGCCACGGGGTCCAGTTGAGCTGCATCCCAGAGTCCTTAAAGAAACCACCCATCTTATTGTGAAACCACTGGCATTGCTATTCTGCAGATCACTGTCGGTAAGAATGGTACCGAAAGACTGGAACAATGGATATATTACACCTACCTTCAAGAAAGTTTTTAAGCCATCTGCCGGTAACTACAGACCCATAAGTTTAACATCAGTTATTTGCAAAATTAAGTAGCACTTTATCAGAGATATGTTTATTAAACACTTGATACATCACTGAATATCTATAGCATGCATTCATGAGTGGCCGCTCATGCGCCCCCCCCCCCCCACCCCAGCTCCTAGAGTACGTAGAGAGATGTACCAAAATCATTGATGACGGAAGAGCAGTAGATGTTGTCTACCTAGACTTTGCAAAGGTTTTCGATACTGTTCTGCATCAATGTCTACTAGGCAAACTGCAAAACATTGCGGTAGATGGTGACGTTCTATGATGGATTGGATCATTCCTGTATAACAGAAGACAATGGGTAGCTATAGGTGGCTTATATTCTAACTGGGTGCCAGTCCTTAGTGGAATACCACAAGGCAGTCTCTTGGGTCCAGCTCTCTTCGCCAGTTTCATCAATGATATGCCAGATGTTGTGGATAGTATGACCAAATTATTTGCAGGTGACACAAAGACATTCTCCACGATTAGCTCACAAGAAGAGCAAAAGAAGCTACAGGAAGACTTGAATCAGCTGACTGATTGGTCCTTCACATGGCAGCTACATTTCAATGCATCAAAATGCAAGGTAATACATTTGAACTGATCAAACAACAAATTTGAGAATAGCATGCCAGATAACAACCAGGCAGTATGCCTAGAAAAGACAACATGTGAGAAGGATCTTGGTGTACATGTTGATAATGCCCTCAAATTTGATAAACATGCAGAGAAAGTGACAAATAAGGCTAACCAGTCCCCTGTTTAAGACTATATGCTCGGCCTCAACGTGGCGCAGGGGTGTAACCCACTGGGTGTCAATCCAGACATTTGGAGGGGCCAACCAGAGCAATATGCACAACGCTAATGAAATTACACTTGGAGATCGAATCAATCGAAATGGTGCTCGTCCTGTGAGGATCCGCCAGGCAGGTGCAGCGCCGGGCTCCATGCCTCGAAGGAGCCCACCCTCAGCTACTGGAGGTCCCATCAACTCGTCTTGTGGAGCCAGGGGACGAGGATGGAGAGCTACTGGCCAACGGAAAGAGAAGACCAAACCCAAAGAGAACCCCAGTATCAACATCATGCACTGGAATGCAGAAGGGGTTACCAACAAGAAATCAGAGCTCGAACAGTTCCTGTACGAAAACAACATTGATATCTGCTGCATTCAAGAGACACACCTGCAAGAAGGAAAACCATTTAAGATCAGAGGTTACCAGATTTTCCGGTGTGATCGAAGAGGAAGAAAGAAAGGTGGGGTGATGACCTTGGTCCGAAACAGCGTGAACGCCAGCCAGATCAAAACCTTTATGGAAGAGGCAGAATATATCAAGATCAAGGTAACAACTAGCAACTCTGTGATTGAAATTGTCAATTATTACTGCCCTAATGACAAGAATCTCTCACTTGACACAATCCAGGTCCCGGACTGCCACTTCCTCATTGCGGGAGACTTTAATAGCCAGTCCCAGAGCTGGGGATACAGAACACTTGATAAACGAGGAGAAGACATTGAAGCATGGCAAGATGAAAAGCACCTTTTACTTGTCAACGATCCCACAGATCAGCCTACCAGCCGGACTTGGCATTTTGTACAGAAGACATTCACAGAAACCTCAGTAGAGTGGTCGGATCGCAGTTAGGAGGAAGCGACCACCGCCCAGTCCTCCTCTCTCTTTCTGGAAGTATATCGACCAGTTCACCTCAACATCCAAGGTGGAACTACAAAAAGGCAAATTGGAGTCTGTTCGGCATTCGTTCCAATGAGCTTACCCATAATATAGCAGTAGAAGGGAGAAACATCAACAATGTGGTCAAGGAATTTAATTCAAGTATCCTCAAGGCTGCCAACGAAGCGATTCCTCAAGGGTTCAGGAAAAACTACCACCCCTACTGGACAACAGAACTGCAAGCAGCACATGATAAACTATACAAGGCCAGAGAAGATGCAGAGGGTAATCCCTGTCATGAAAACCACTTCACACTACAACAAACTAAAGCCAGGTATCTAAAGACCAAGCTGGAGACCAAAAGAAGACGCTGGAGGGAAAAAACGGCAGGGTTTAATTTAGAGAGAGACACAACAAAGCTATGGAGACTGACTAAAGCACTGAATGATGAGGGTGTCAGGGGAGAGAAGATTACTCTTGAAGAAGATGGACAAACACTGTCTGGAAAGATGGCAGCAGATGCCTTTGCGAAGGCATATGCAAAGGAAAGCAACATTTCTATACCACGAATGCGTCAAAGGGAGGTTAGAAAAGAGCAAAAGGAAAGAACAGACACCAACACTCACGATGCAATGAAAGTTGACATTAGTTTAACAGAACTGAAGAAGGCTATCCGCCAACTGAAAAAGAAGAAATCTCCCGGGCCAGATGGCATTACGAATGAAATGATCCAACACCTTGGTAATGCATCTCTTCGCAAGTTGCTAGACATCTTTAATCTCAGTTGGACCAATGGAGAGGTTCCTCAGTGCTGGAAGGAAGCCAGAATGACTCCTATTCTGAAAAAAGGAAAGAACAAGACGAAAGTGCTGAGCTACCGTCCTATCAGTCTTACAAGCTGCATATGCAAGACCATGGAGCGCATCATCAACCAGCGGTTGCAGTGGTACCTGGAGTCAGAGAACATTATAGTTTCAGAGCAGGCCGGATTCAGAAGATACAGGAGCACAGAAGATCAAACAACACATCTTGCACAGGTCATAGAGGACACTTTTCAAGCCAAGAAGGTGATGCTAGCTGCCTTTATCGATCTAAAGAAAGCATTTGACAAGGTGTGGAAGGATGGCCTCCTCGTGAAGCTCCGGCGCACAGGCATCGGTGGCAACATGTTCCGATGGACCAAGTCATACCTACACAATCGCAGAGCTAGGGTGCTGGTGGATGGACAATCTGGACAGAATGTATTGCTGAGACAAGGGGTGCCACAAGGCGGAGTATTATCACCTACTCTGTTCATACTCTTCATCAATGACATTGTAGCAGAGCTGCCCAATGGGATCCAAGCAGCCCTCTATGCAGATGACCTCGTAATCTGGTGCACCGAGGAGTACACAACGACTGCCACGTACAGAATGCAGCTCGCCTTGGACAGAATTACAGCTTGGGCCAATCGCTGGTGTATTACCATCAACAAAGAAAAATCATCAGCCATGCTATTCACACTGTCCACCAAAACCAAGGTTGGCAATCTGACACTGGGCGGTACTCCACTCGAATACGAGGACCAGCAGACATACCTGGGAGTCACATATGACAGAAGATTAACATGGAAGGAGCACATCCAGAATGCAGAGGCAAAGGCCAGAAGAAAGCTAAACATCATGAGGAAGCTGGCAGGAACAAAGTAGGGTGCCAATGAAAGGATCCTCAAGACCATCTACCTAGGTGCCGTACGACCACACCTTGAGTATGGATCCAGCTCATGGATGACAACAGCTAAATCTCATCAACAGAACCTCGACAGAGTACAAAACCAGGCACTGCGCATCATCACTGGTGGAATGAGATCAACAACAATAGAAAAAATGGAGCAGACAGCAGACATTCCCCCACTTAGCAAAGGAAGGGAATGCAAAGCACTGATCCAAGCTGCAAAGTTCAAATCGTTCAATAACCACCCGATGAAGATCAGGCAAGCACAGCTGTCATCAGGAAGACTTAAAAGATCCAGTTTTGTGAAAGAGACAAAAGCACTTCAAAGGAAACACCAAGAGATGTTGCCAGCACAAATAGAAGATCCAAACCACACCCTTGATCCTCCACCATGGGAAAACAAACTAGAGAGCATAGCTATTCGCACCACAGTACCTCATCTCACAACCAAAAATGAACACAGTGATGTGAGCAAGAAGGCCCTGACCCTAGCCATGCTGGAAGAAATGTACCCTCAGGAGACATGGATAAGGATCTACACAGATGGATCAGCCAAAGATGCAATTAGGAGCGGAGGTGCCGGACTGCACATACTGTATCCAAACGGACAACATGAGTCAGCTGCAATACCGACAAGCAAACACTGCACAAACTACAGAGCTGAAGTCGAAGCACTGGTTCATGCAGCTAATACCATCAGCAGAACAGCAGACCCTATTGCACAGATTGTCTTTTTATCTGATGCCCGCTCCGTCCTTGAGGCTATCACCAAAGGTAAGCTGCCACAACTTGAAGAAGCACTACAAACCATCAAATGCTTTCGGATAGCACTGCAGTGGATCCCCTCACACTGTGGAGTCCAAGGAAATGAGGAAGCAGACAAGATGGCAAAGGTGGGTGCAGAAGAGAATCAGACAGAAAACATGGTTACCCATACAGAGATGAAGACTATCATTAAGTCCCTCTATAGAACACCTCAATCAGAAGATGCCTACCATCATCTCTCGAGGCCAGAGCAAGTGACCATTTTTCGTCTCAGAACTGGACACAACAGACTAAACCAACACATGTACAGGCGGTTCCACCTTACGACATCGCCCGCTTGTCCTTGTGGAGAAGCAGAACAGACCACAGAGCACATACTTCAATGTTGCAGTACGTATCAGCTGCTGAGAGAAGAGATCTGGCCTTTGTCAACCTCTATTCTTGAAAAGCTGTATGGGCATGTGGAAGAACTGCAGAAAACCACAGATTTCATCTTGAGAACGGCTCTCCAAGTGTGATACCAGCGATCGAAAAGAAGAAGAAGAAGGCTAACCAGTTACGTGGTATGATCTGTCGCTCCTTTGATTTCCTGGAACCCACCACACTTGTGTCGTTGTACAAAAGCCTGGTACACCCGCATCTGGAGTACAGAAACGTGGTGTGATCACCTCATTACAAGAAGGATGTACAACTACTGGAAAATGTGCAGTGCAGCGCAGTATAAATTATTCCAGGTTTAAAAAAGCTACCATACTAAGAGTGTTTGAAACTATTGAAGTTGTCCAGCTTAACCTATCAATGGATACGAGGTGAGCTCATAGGGGTCTACAAGTACAAACATGGCATCTAAAGCACAGGTTATGAGCGACCACTGCCATCTGACTAGTCAGAGCGCACTATGGTGGAAGAGTTTTATGCTGCAGAAGCAGATTCAATGCAGACGCCTGGGGCCCTATTCACAAAGAGGGTTTACACCCTAGAAAGGGCATAAGCCACCAAAGTGGCGTAAGTCGGTATTCACAAAAAGGGCGTGGCTTGCGCTCATCCATAAAATTGGGTGTAACTTATGCCCTCCAACTACAAGGCATAAGTCATTATTTACAGCATTTTTGACGGGATCCCGAATTTAAGTTGAATATCGGATATTACGAATTTTATAAATTGAATTTACATTTAGCAGACTTTTTGTAAATATTAAGTGTTATTTAATGTGAAGCCATAGCAGCCGTTTTATTAAATATGTGAGCTGAATACTTTTCCTATATCTGTATCCAAAACACCCACGGTGCGCTGGATGTGAAGCTGAAACAATTTGGTTTATTTTAAATTTATATAATTTTAGAGTGATGCGTCATTGCCTGGCAATGGGTGCGCGTGAATGGCCTGAATGACGCATTGCGCTCAAGTCAAGTTTTCCCAAAAAGGCTTCAGAATGCTAAGGAGAATTTGTAAGAATATAAAAATTACATGTTTTCGCAGACTTAGTTTTTATAATGACAAGCATTTTACTAATGCATGTTTATATGCTAGGTTAGGCAGAATTGATAGAACGTCCAAATGATTATTATTTATTTATTTATTCATTTATTTATTTATTTGTTAGAAATAAGCATACATACTACATTTCGAGTCGATGGTAGCTAGCCTGTTCAGTATTCCATGTTGTAGTGAAGGCAACACATTTTGACAGCTGTTGATGCGTACGGTACTACGTCAATAAGCGGCCTATGTGACCAACGAATTCTGGTCTACATGCATTGCAGTGACGCATTTATTTACACCCCTATTTAATACGGCATAACTATAAGGCATAACTCTAGGGCATAAGTTACGCCAGGCGTAAGTCATGCCCTCTTCGTGAATGCAGCCACAGGAAGCGATTCTTCGGTGTTAGAGCCTCCAATTACTGGACAGTCTGCCAGACCATGTAGTCACGGGGCTCCGACAATCAACAGTTTCAAAAGTCAACTTGACAAGTATATAAACCATGCTTATTCTACTGAGTTCCCAATCAAACCCGTCCGCACTCAAGTATCAGTCAAACAAGTGCAAGAAAACATCGAAGAAGAACACGAGAATCTGTCATGGGCTTAAAAGCCTATTTAACAGAAGAGGATTATGTGATTATGTGATTACGGCTAGCTCTCTCACTCAGTTACCCCTGATTAGCTGAGGGCATACCTAAGACACTGTCCATTCGTCAAAAGATAATGAGATGCAGAGCTGACTAGTATCAAAGGAGTCGATTCTGCCAAACCTAATACAAAGGAAACGTCCACCATCAGATTTAGAGTTGATAGGTTGACAATGATTCCAGTCGACAGACTTTCCAGGTTCCCGCTCAATTGTGGTACTGCTATTGCGATTTCACCACAGAACTTTTACCCTAATGACTGCTCACAGTGATTGACATCTATACAGCTACCAGTGCTCGACCTACAGCAGCTAGGTTTGGTGGTCGCTAAAGGAACAGTGGCCAAATTAACATCCCAAATTATTCCATCTCCCCAAGGACTCTTCACCTCGCCCTGTGCAACATGAACATCTCGTGCATGGAGGGTCGCGCTTCTACATGCCGCGAAAGAAAGGACTGAACCTGTGTAATCTTCGTGTATGAATCTGTGTAAGTTCACCTTCCATGAACTTTTGTGACCGCTCATGGACACAGTTTCACCACCTGCGAACTCTGAATTTGGTACTTGCCTCCAACCAATTTCCGCCATTGTGCCCATTCCATGCCTCTGCATTGCGGGAATTGTGACTAAATATCCTGACATATGCTTCCTACTGCCTCAAAAACTCTGTGAAGGACTGCCACTAATCCATCCGAGTCTGTTTTCGGGGAACCACATGCACCTTTCCTGCCAAGGAAGTTCCGCAATCATCTCCACAGCAGTGTGATTTCTGACTGCCGAGGACTAAGCAACTGCATGGTGATGTGTCTTGGAAATATACCTGCCAAGGCTGGTTCGAAGCCAGCAGCGTCCTCAATAGCAAAACCTAGACCCCACGTTCGTGGGAAAACTATATGATGAACTATGTCTGACTGACCAAGCAGTCTATGCCATATCGCCGACCAGCCGATAACGTGGAGGTCGAGGACTACTATGATAATAGCTTTTCATGATGTCTGCGTGCCCGGTCTCCTCCGATGATACAATGCCCGACCTCAACAGCTACATTTGAATAACAAGAACATGGTATACCCTAAATGGTCATATCGTCAAAGCACAAACTATTCTAAGTTTTAAAGCCAGACTAATTATTATGAACTTGAACCTTTAAAATTCTCTTTTGAGGCAAAAATTATACTATGATAAAGGGGACTGTGAGAAAATGAGATCAATGGTGAATCTGAACTTGGAGCAGAGATGTAGCTACTAGAGAATGCATCCCTAAGAAAATCATCACATCTCATAAGCCTAGAAAGCAAAGAAAACAACCGCCACTAGAACAGAAAGTCCGTGAAAAGATCAAAGAAAAGCCCAAGCAATGGAGAAAGTACATCAGGAATCGAGACCATCACAGTTACCAAGCATACAGCAAGGTGAGGAATCAAGTTCGTAACCTGACTAGAAAATCATTGAGACAGTATGAGAAAGATATCGCACACCAAATAAAGTCCAATCCTAAGCACTTCTGGGGCTATGCGGAAAGTAAGATGAAAACCAAAGTCGACGCAAAAAATCTGGAAGTCTCCGGTACAGGACAGTTGGTCGATACGGATGAAGGTAAGGCCCAAGTTCTGCTAGAATACTCTTCCTCCGTGTTTACTAGGGAGCCAGATGGAAACACACAAACATTACCACAAAGGACGTTGTAACTCTGAACTACATACTGTCCAGATCACAATTGACATGGTTAGGAAAAAGCTTGAATCACTAAATACTAACAAATCATCTGGATCAGACGTTATCCATGCACGGGTATTAAAGGAACTTATCAAGGAAATAAGTGCACTGCTAGCCAGCATTTTGTAGGCATCGCTTAACAGTAGTACTCTCCCAGACATTTGGAAAACGGCTACAGTGACAGCAATCTTCAAAAAGGGAGCAAAAAAAAGCCCATAGAATTACAGGCCAGTAAGTCTGACCCGTATTCTCTGCAAAATAATGGTGGCTATAGTAAGGGGCACGATATATAGTCACTTTGAGGAGGTCAATTTGCTCAGCGATAGGCAATATGGCTTTATCAGTGGCAGATCAACTGTCCTCCAACTGCTGCATGTTTTAGACCGCCGGATCCAAACTTTGGATAACAAAGGATCTATAGATGTGGCATATATGGATTTCCAAAAGACTTTCGACAAGGTCCCGCACAGGAGATTAATCAGCAAATTAGAAAGCTATGGGGTTAAAGGTTCGGTGCTAAGCTGGGTCTGCAGCTTCCTTGCCAACAGAAAACATCAGGTATGGGTAAATAGTGCAGTGTCACATTGGACTGATGTTACAAGTGGGCCAAAATCACTGAAAGCCATGGCATACGAATCACTTGTTAGGTCAAAGCTAGAATATGGTTGTACCATCTGGGATCTCTACCTGAAGAGAAACATTGACAAAATTGAGATGATCCAACGATGTGCAACACGATTTGTCTGTAATGATTACCACAGAAACAGCAGTGTTACAGTCATGCTCACGCCACTTAACTGGCCTACACTACAAGATCGTCGAAAACAAAAACGTATCCAGACCCTACAGAAAATATTGACAGGAAACAGTGCTCTACCAAAGAACCAATTCATCACTATATGACCAACTCGTACACGCTGCAGAAACAACATAAAACTATCTGTCTACAGCACATCAACAGAATAATTCTGGAACTCATTCTTTCCATGCACCATCATTGGTTGGAATGCCTGCAGTCAGACTGAAATGGACACCATTTGTGTTGGGGTCACAGTGCAAGAGGAGTCCAACTAAGCTCTCTCACTCCCTGCGTTATTATACGCATTGTGGTCAAACACAGTATTTTATAACGATTCAGATTCACCGGAAGTGAATGCGCAACCACCCAGATTGAGGAAGAGGAGCTGAGCATAGAGGATTAACCTCACGTAGTCTGATGTAGTTACTGGACGAAAGGATTATCCTATGTGTCCAGATCCTCGCTTTCACAATTCTCTAACATAACTGATGCGCTGGGTCTCGAAGCGTAGATACTAAGTTCTGCATCAAAATTGTACACTATCTCTTACTGCTTCCAATGTCTGTCCAGCCACACTTCGAATGCATTTACTGTTGGAGCACTCACTACTGATTCAGGTAGGCTGTTCCATGGCTCTACAATCCGTATACAGAAGCTGTTCTGTCTCAGGCTAGTCCTTGCTCTTATCTTGAAGATCTTCAAGTGACGCCTCCTAGTTGTTGACTCCCTGAGAGGGATCTCTGGACCGACACAGCTCTGGCATACACCCCCTGCAGCATCTTATGGCCCTCAATCATGTCGCCTCTCAGTCTATGGTAAGTTAATGTTGGTAACCTCAGTTTCACCAGACGCTCTTTATAGCTAAGGTCCCTTAGCTCTGGTATCAGCTTTGTGGCTCTTCTTTGGACATTCTCCAGGGTAACTATGTCTTTCCTGTGCAGTGGATGCCACACTGCATTAGCATACTCAAGGTGAGTTCTGACCAGTGCCTTGTACAGCCATAGGAATGTTTCCATGTCCAGGTGCACGAACGTCCTCCGGATTAGCCCCATCATTTTTGTTGCCTTGTTGAACTTCTCACTTATGTGATCCTCGAATGAGAGCCGGCCATCCACTGTAACACTTAGATCTTTCTCTTTGTTGAACGTAATCGGTCTGTGATTGGGCCCTTCTTCACTGTCACCTCTCATAAAATAATCTCTTGTCTGATCTCCCTGACTTCTACCAACTGTCATTACTTTACATTTCTCAGGGTGAAACGGTAGCAACCACTTGTCGGACAAATCCTGTAGCTTAAACAGATTTTCTTGCAGCACCTTCTGGTCCTCCTCACTTTTGATCAGATGTGAGATCTTTGTATCGTCAGCATACATATAAGCTTCTGATGTCAAGGTCTCTGGGAGGTCAGTTAATTATGTACAAGACAAAGAGGACTGGCTCTAGCACATTGACCTGGGGAATCCCGCTAATAACCTTATTCCATTCTGATGTTGAGTTGTTGACTATAACTCTCTGTGTTCTGTCTGATAAGAAAGCTTTGATCCATTGATGGGGTTGTCCTGTTATTCCATATCTCATTAGCTTACTGAGGAGCCTCTAGTGAGGTACTGTATCTAACGCTTTCATAAAATCAAGGTATATAACATCTATATTGCTGCCTCCCTCTAGTTTTTGTGTCCATCCATCTAGAACCTTCAACAACTGCAATGACGTGGATCTGCCTGAAATGAAGCCAAACTGCTTATCGCTGAACATGGAGTTGCATTTCATGTGTTCAATGATAATAATAATAATAATAATAGTACATTTTTAGAGCGCTTAATCCATGCAACTGCATGCTCTAAGCGCTAACGCGCGTAAGTATTCTATGGATATGCTATTTGAAATAAATAGAATTTAAGATTGGATTTAAAGATTTCTAAAGTTGATGAGTTTCTAATTTCATTTGGTAAGTTATTCCATTCGGTAGCTGCAGTGAAAGAGAAAGTTTTATGGCCATATGTTTTAGAGTTGACCTTAGGTACTTTTAGTAGATTTAGATTTGCAGATCTGAGAGAGCGACCAGGAATGTAAGGTTGTACAAGGTCAGAGAGATAGGCTGGTGCTGTGCCAGATACACATTGGTATGTCAGACATAGTGTCTTAAAAGTTATTCTTTCCACAATGGGGAGCCAGTGCAAATCATGTAGGACCGGAGTAATGTGTTCTCGCTTGGCACACAGGGATATGATTCCCTGTACACAGGCGGTCTCTGATGTCTCTTAAGCCTGCGCTCAGAACATTACCTAAGTTACCTAAGTTGAGGCACCCTCTTCTGGAAACGACATCACCAATATGAAGAGGTAATATGATTAAGCAGCCTCTATAATTAGAAATGTATCTATTTGAAATTAAAATATAAATTAATTATAAATTAAAATTGATCAGGTAGTGCAGGAAATGGCTGATGTGGATCCTAGTGAGGTACAGACATTGTATCACCTGGGAAAACGAACTGATAGATCAAGGTCTATCAAGCTCGTATTGAAACCGAAGAAGGTAGAGACAAATTACTGCATGGTGCGATCAAGCACAACAAACCTAAAATAGGCAGTGATAAGCAGATTTACATAAACGCAGATCGTACACTTCAAGCGCAAGAATTACACAGTAAATTAAGGAAACAACTGACAGAGCAAAGCGAAGCCAACCCACAGGACATACTATTTATCTGTGATGGGAAAAGTATTAAAATTGACCTGAATAAGAGAGGATTGAGGCAATGACAAGGTCAGAAGCCTCATGACATACATGTATATAGACACGCTTCATCTTACCTCAACCTGTACATATAATACGTTTGGAAATAATTCGCCTCTGGAGATAACCCATTATGCATCCCTTCATGCATATACACAAACAGTGTCAGTTTCATTAATAAAAGGCAGGAACTCGGGATTCTAGTAGAAGACATTCAACCAGCTCTAATTTGTATAACTGAAGTGATACCAAAAACAAACAGTCATCTGTTAAAGAAAGTGAACTGCAACTAAAAAAATATGGTCTCTGTGAATACTAGAATTAGCAGAAGAACAATCATATAGTCACACAAATCTCTAAGTACACAGGCATGTGTTTCCCTTAACAACTCTGACTTCAACGAATCAGTATAGTGTCACTGGATAACAGGAAACAATGAAACGGTTCTAATTGGATGCGTATATCGCAGCCCAAACACAGAAACTACAAACAATGATAGGTTATTAACTTTGATCAACAAAATTGAAAACGAGAAAGCAGCATACTGTAGATTTCATCCTACCAAATATTAACTGGGAAACTGGAAACTCAACAGATCAAACCGGGCAATTATTTGTCAATGCATTACAAGATAACTTTCTGCACCAAATGGTGAGCCGCCCTACAAGACACCGGGAGAACCAGAAAGAAAATATCCTTGACTTAGTGATTACAAACAACACCAGTGTAATTACTGATATCTCACACGAATCTCCATTAGGCAAGAGCGATCATGATACGCTGAAAATCCAACTACACACGGACCTTATTAATCCTCCTACTACAGATAGTAAACTGGTGTAGCACGGATCAAACGGACAGGTATGAACCATCCCAGCTAAGCTGGATACGGGATGACCACTCCTGGTACATTCCAAGCACGCCCCCCTCCCGCCCCCTGAGTAGGATAGCATGCGTGTATAAGGCCCTTTGAGAGAGGTTTCGTTAAAATGGCTAAGACCGTAAGAATGCATAGCGCGCATACGCATGCGTCAGAGCTTCCCTGGCAACATGTGTCAGTATTGGAAAAGAGTGTATGCTTATAGTGTACCGAGTTGGTACTAGTGATTTCTTCAAATCACATAATTCTCGTCAGTCTTGGTACGAGTCAGGACCGGAATGAAACGAGCATTTCCGTATTTTTTACCTTTTTAAAGTCGGACCAGAAATGGCCGAGTTATCGTTAAATGGCTCACTTAAATTATTTTCAAAATTTTGCTTTGACGTCGTAATCGCGTGTATGTATTAAATGAATGGGGAACACGCTGATCACGTGATCGCCACGTCACCCTTTCTAGCTGCACACTGATTGGATACTGCTCGCCCTCTGATTGACTGGAACGTCCTGCCTCTGACGTCACGAGTACTATAGAAGGAGCCAAAAATCGAGAATCGAGAGCACTTCGGCAAGGGAGCCGACACAGTCAGCAAGACTGCTAGACAAGCGCAGTGCTAGACGTGGGAGACCTGCTGACTGACTGTGGTACCTACATCACAGCAGTGCCTTTTGGAATTGAGATCTCATGTGCCATTGATCTTGGACTTCCGCGATTCAATTTTGGAAGCAAATTAATTCAATAGAAGAACTCCTTTTTCCGGAGCACTCACAGAGGAGCTTCTTGCGGATGGGCCTTGCGGGCCCGATGTAATTCTACAGAATGTAGAGCCGAGGTGATTCTTGGTGGATAACTCACCGGATCTTCCGGACCATGCTGAAAAGTGGTATCAAACTTCCGCGCAGCATGTCGTGTGTTAATTAACATTTAGACCACAGTCTGGTTGGACTCTGCCCGGTGCGTCCCACGAGCTAGGTGATGTATCCCGCAGGGGGTACCCAGTTAATGCACATGCATATTTAATTACCATTGTAGCCCTCTATGTTACGGGCAACTTTCAATCTACCGTCGCTGGACAGAAACTTCATAACATACTGTGTAAATTTATGTATCAGTTATTCTGACTATCTAATGGACATCTTTCTATAACTGTTCTTCTTCACTGTCTTGAGTGAGCCGCATCAACAGTCTGCTTGCGGAAATTTTCCCGGCAACTTCGGAATTGTGCCATGTCGTGCTACTCCACTGTAGCGTATCAATTTCCATGATTTATGAACTCTTACTGTACCGATGACCAATAGGTACTGAAGTAACTATACTATTGTACTATTAGTTATTTCCGTAATAGGTACTGATGACCAATAGCTGCCTACCTGGTCTTACAGACCGCATTTTTATATTTTCCGTTTCATACTGTATATATTATCTTTGTTTCCATGTGCTTACAACTAACAAGCACCGTAAGGTCTTATGACCTGATATACTGTCAGAACTGTATTAGTTAGTTATGTATAAGGCAAGTAGCCATCCTAGTTATTCTGTTTTGTTTATATATACAAACTCTAGGACGCAGTACGCTAGGCAATACTATACAGCAACATTATATCCACATCACTACTACCCACGCATCAATCTTACACTGAGGTCACTGATCATGCTCACCATGCTCGAACCTGACATGTGACCGACTAAACCTGGCTATTCTAGCTCAATAGGATAGGTTTAAAGTAGTTAGGGACAATCTCTCCATAAGAGACATTTGTGTACACCTCCTTTCCGGCTGTGGCGGATATGTAACTCTGCAGACCGGCTATATTGTAATAATTGGCCAATTACCTCTTACAATATTGAGTGATTGTATCTTTCTGCGCTCCTCCAGCTGCATGGCTTAATAATTGTCTGGACTCCCAATCGACACATTGGCAGGATCCGACTCTGGGGAACTATTGGGGTTTCTGAGCGGTGATAACTAAAGTGTTGATTTACATACACTTCCCCCAGTATCTTCGGACACCAGTTTAGATTCCTCAGCCAATGTAGGGGAAGCACTGCGAAAAGAAATTATATTATGTAACACCGGCCTGCAGTGCATCTCTGGGTATTTTGGAACTTAACCCTAATGACAGGTGAAATGTTAATTCTGTAACACACGGGTGACGGACGAGACACAGATCTCCATCCAACTCGGTATAGTGACTGGGTGAGGTCTTAGAACCCACCACGCCCTCACGGGAAGGTCACTAGCGATGGATATCTGTCTCTTACTACCCACCTTAAATGCTATTGCGCTTTCTAAATTGTTTATGTGAACTGTAAATTGTCCTAGTGATGTTATATGTGGTTATGGTGCAATGGTGACCGGATCATCATATGATTCGGGAGTTGTCACTCCGTAACATGTATGCACGCTGTCTTTCTGAGGAAGATTATATGCGGAGCGACCTTCGGGAAGCTGGGCATCTTCGGCAGTTAGACATATGTGCCAATAGATAGGTAGGAATCCCTGCCACTTGTGGCTAAAGCTTGGAAACGTATCTAACAACCAAAGCATAGGTTAGAATTTAGCAGAAGGCCCGCATAAATAAAGTGGCAACTACCAATGCAGTGTCTTTGGACCTACATAAGACGGTGACCTATGAATTCTTCGGAAATCATTTGACGCAGCATGCATCACATTAATTATGGCTTCACTAGGATTGACCACTGCACATAGCTTTTTGTTTGAACAAAAGAGTGGCCCTTTTTGCGATCTCTTTTCCTCCACGTCGGCGTTGAAGGCATTTTCCTGTGACAGAGGCCCACGCGAGGCACTTTCCTCTCGCAACAATAATATTTTGTATATGTTAGGGATATAATTGGTTTATATTAAACTATTCAAGTAGCCTCGTTGTGATGCTCCCTTGCGGGGATACCTCTGCGTATTTACGAATCTGTGTGGTACCTTCGGCAAGCCCATGTAGAAAGAACACCAGCTGATTCGATGTACTGTATTATTTTTGCTCATTCACTGGCAAACGTAGCATTGTTTGTATAGGTTATTTACATTTAATTATATCATCATATCCAGACGTTTAAACTAGTTAATGGACTGACATACCGGTGACACGAACAGTTGGGATGAGACCGTGAGGTTCAATCTCAGCGGCAATGGTCACATGGCCCCCACTGAAATGTGATCGTTCCACTTGCCCTAGAAGCCAGTCTTTGTACCTTCTGAAGAGTCATGATATGGGATCCGTAACCCCGAGAACCATAGCTAACCAGCCCTGCCATGCATCCTGTACATGCAGTGCAATGGCGTGAAGCAACATGATGGACCAGCGCGTACCCCCCACCCCACCAACCCCCCTGCGAGCTACACTTTTGCTAAACAAAGGTGGTTACAACACAATGAGGAAGGAACTAAGCAATATTGACTGGAGCATAGTGAACGACCTCAGCGCAAGCGAAGCTACACACTTTTTATATCAGAAACTGACAGACACAATGATATGAAATATTCCTACAACAAAGGCAATTAAAAATACAAAGAGAAAGTAACACATCTGGATAAATAAGACCATCAATGACACCATCAGAGAGAAGTGGAAGGTCTACAAAAAGTACAAAAAGACCAAGAAAACCAGCGACTACAACAAATATAAGAATGTGAGAAACTTAGCCACTGCAAAGATGAGATCTTCTAAATGAGCCTTCGAAAGCAAAATAGCCAACGAAAGTGTAACAAACCAAAAAGCCTTCTGGGACTACGTGATGAGCAAAACGCAACTAAAAGATGGCATTGGAAACTTGAAATACCCCAGACAGTGATCGCATTGCTACAACAAACAGTGAGAAGGCTGAGGTACTGAACAACTTCTTTGCAAACGTCTTCACCAAGTATGATTTAGAACACATACCACAGCTTCAACCAAGAAATAATGGAAACTATCTTGTGGATATTGTAATAACACCACATACTATAGAGAATAAACTAAAGTGCCTAAATGCTAACAAAAGCAAGGGCCCTGATGGCACAACACCCCGCTTCCTGGCAGAGACAGCTAAAGAAATCAGCAAACCTATAAGCATTTTGTTCAGTAAATCTCTAGAGGAGGGCAGTCTACCTGAGATTTGGAAGGCAGCGGATGTTCCTTGTTTACACAAAAAAGGACCTAAGTATGACCCTGAAAATTATTGCCCTGTAAGCCTTACATGCATTCTGTGCAAAGTACTTGAGTCATTTATACGAGATGCAATCATGGAGTTCTTGGAACAAAACCACCTACTTTCAGAATGCCAGCATGGATTTAGGCCAAGAGGATCGTGTAAAACACAGCTGCTAGAATATTTGGAAATTGTAACTCAAATGTCAGATGCCAGTGAGCCAGTGGATGTAATCTATCTGTTCTGTTCTGTTCTTGGAGTTTCCGCCAATGTCTGGCGCACCACCTTTCGGTGTATTATCCGGGAATCTCTAGAAACCGTCAATTACTGGAGTTTTCCATTAATTATATATTTTATTATATACACACACGCAAACGTCCATTAAATCTGACATTTATGCACACGCATGTACACACGCAAGTGATTTTCCTATCTGTATATAGGTAAATGTTCACAGTTCATAGACGAGTAAATTTATGTTCACCAGCCGCGTAAAAATGAGTTCATTGTTATTGAAATACATATAGGAGCATCCAGAAAGCATAAGGTGCATCGTATTTTTCTATGCGCAATTGACTTTAATTATACTAACTTGATATTTTATAATGCAAGCTTTGCTAGGTAATTCATTTCATTTAAGAGATGATTACGTCTGATATGAAGTTTATAACAGAGTTTCCTGGAGATGGATTCAATTTTCGACATTGAATCGCTTCCAATCGGGCCAAACAAGAGAGTTGTGTCGAGTAACATCTGGAGAATAAGATTCTCATCCTTGCTTAATAATTCCCAGCTATCTGCCGCCACTAGATGCTCGATTTCCGCTATATAGATGCTTCTGATATCTGCAAATTCTGGACACTGAACTAGGAAATGCATACGGTCATCTATAACGTTCTTACAAAAAGGACAGGCATCATTCCCATATCGATTAAATTTGAATCTGTGTGCTTGCAGATAGTATGTACCGATTAGTAACCTTGCCTTAATGACGGCACGTTTTACATCATATGTATTTGCTGTCGCTGTTGACCAGATCGGATGTGGCCTTCCGATATCAAGGATGTCAACATTCACAAACCGGGCTGATGATTTCTGCTTAATTTCTTCCTTTAGCATCTCTAGGACTACCGTGTTTACAGCCTTTTGGACATGACGCTTCCATACACATTTAGGTGGTGGGTCTTGTAGAGCAGGTGGGCTGATGGTAATTGATATTTTTGTAAAATCAATTCGACATCTTGAAACCAACTGTGTCTGCCTTCTCTTTTCATAACGAGCTGCCGAATTGCTAACTGTTGTTCGACAGAGCCTTCACTCCTTAGTATTGCACTAAGTAATGCCACCTTCTTCTTTTCAATTTGCGCCTTTATCGGCAGTGCACCGAGAAGTAAATATGCCAGTGAATTTGCACAACTATTTGGCAGTGATTGCAATTGCTTTCCTTGCATGTGTAGTGATCTGACTCATTTCCTTCTTTGGTATAATTAATGCCTCCAGTCCATACGTACATCGTGGTATTACATACGTTGACCATAGTTTTATACTGACAATTGGGCTTAGTCCATTGATTTCATGAAAGCCAGCACCCATCAATGAATAAGCTGTTGCACGAGCCTTTCTTATAATTTCTTTGCCTCGGCCACTTTTGTCGTCTGTTCTTATTAGTCCCAGATGTTTTGTTCCTTTACCACGTCTATCTTTTCTTTGTTTAGTGTCCACTCATATTCTGTTTCTTTGCCTTGATTGAAAACCATCAATTGGCTTTTGGAAATGCCATTAACATACCGTTCTTTATTTGCATGCATTGTTGCAGCATTCAGTCCCACCTGTAACCCATCTGGGGATGTATCTAGGACTGTTTTATCATCGCATAGTGTTACTGAGCCCAGATATATTGAACCAATATGTAGACCAGTTGCTGTTTGCTCAAGTAATTTTAGTAGCGGATACTCATATGGTTTATGAAAATCAGGAGATGTGACCCCACCTTGTAGAAGGCCTTGTTTGACAGCAAACTTTCTACTTCTATGTCTCTCCCACTTGACTTGTGCTGACTTGTTTCTGTACATTTCATTCGCAATCAACCATAGCTTCCCTGTTATACCGAGGAGGCAAAGACGACGCAATAAATGAAGAATGCCAGATAACATCAAAGGCTTTCTGTGTATCCATAAAGCCAACATAGCAGGGCACTTTATTTTCTCTGCATTCCGCTATAACTCCAGTCATTAGTATTGCTGCAACTGATGGTGATTTTCCAGGTGTGAAACCAAATTGTAGATTACTTTGGTTTTCTGAAATCAATGGGCTAATGCGTTTAAGGTAAAGCTGGGATTGTAACTGGCTTTCCTGCTTTCTTATGGATTGATGTAATCAGACCAGATTTAAATGCATCTGGATATATGCCTTCAGCTATGATCTTATTGTACAGTATCAGAAGAGTGTGGATTAATAAGACACCACCATGTTTTAGGTGCTCTGATGAGAGTCCATCAGAATCTGAGGCCTTTTTCAGGTGTAGCTCATTCACAGCACTGTTTTCATCATCCCGCGTGAAGGGATCTTGACTGGACGGATCATCACCACAGATAGATTTAATGTTGGTTATATCATCTTCAACCTGATCTTTATATGCCTTATTAAATGTGGGGTTTTCCTTTGGTGTTGCTAGCTCTTCAAAGTAAGTTGCCCATCCTTCTACTATATCATTTCCATGATACTCCTTATCATTCCCATGCAATACTTCTGTTGACAGAATTGTCTGTGATGTTTTTCTCTGAGTTCGTATTAGCTGTGCAAACAGTGACTGATCTGAGGGTAGGGCATTCATGGTCTTGTTTGTAGTATCTTGCTCTGCTCTTGTTACATCTCTCCGATACGCCTTTTTAGCTTCTCTTAATTTGATCTTTGATGGATGTTTTGGGTTTGAAGGGCTACCGGCACGAACCCATTGGTGATGTATTGTTTTGGATATGTTTGATGTTTCTGCAAGTTTATAATTCCAGAGTCGACCCTTCTTTGAAATCTTCGGTTTCCTCTCTGGGATTGCCAATTTAGTACTGGCCTTCATATATATGGTGACAGTAGTGATAAGTTCCTCTACCGATTTGTTTGATGAGCAGAGATCCTTTTGATGCAACATTCTTTCCAGATTTTCTTTATATTGAACCAGATCACCTTTCCCCCACTGAAGCTTTCTTTCTTGTACTGGCTTCAGCACATTGTTACTCATGCTGCTTTCCTTAACTGTAATGACAGCTCTAATTGGTATATGATCTGAGCAGTTGTCGTATTCCTTTGATACATGCTGAACTTGTTTTATGAGATCTATGTTTGATGCAATGATATAGTCAATCTGTGAAGATTATCAAAGCATTCGACACTGTGTACCCCATGCAAGCCTACCAAACAAGCTCCATGCATATGGAATAGGAGGAAAACAGCATGAATTCAAAATTCCTTCGCGAACAGGAAACAGCAAGTTCAAATAGACAGCACAAGATCAGAATACAAGGATGTCACTAGTGGTGTGCCACAGGGAAGTGTCCTCGGTCCTGTGCTCTTTGTTTCGTTCGATTTACCTGAAAGTGTAGACTGCATTTGCAAAATCTTTGCGGATGACACTAAACTAATTGGGAATCCAAACACAACAGACATTCATAAAAATATTGATTCAACCTGTAAATGGTCACTTGGCTGGCAACTTCGCTTTAACTCGACGAAATTCCATTCCCTACATTTAGGAAAAAACAATCCTAAGTTAGAATACATCATGACAGATATTGACAATGATCCAAATATTCTTCAGACTGAATGCGAAAATGACCTTGACATAAACATTGATGAAAAGCTGAACTTTGACAAAGATATCAACACAATCATAAACAAAGCAAATGGAATAATTGGTGTCATAAGAAGAACATTCTCCGATACGGATCCCACTATGTTCCTGTCACTGTATAAAACCTTGGTTAGACCTGTAATAGAGTACTGTAACACTGTGTGGTCACCCCCACCCCCATTTACTGACGCAATCAAGGGCAATCAAGAGTGTTCAGCGTCAAGCCACCAGAATAGTCCCTGAGATAAAGCACCTCAGCTATGAAGACAGACTGAGATCATTAAAACTTTTCTCACTAAAGTATCGTAGAACCCGGGGAGATTTAATTGAAGTATATAAATTCATGAACAACATCTATAACGTCGAAAAACCAAATCTCTTCAGCAAACCATCAACAAGCATTATCCATGGACACATTCTTAAGATAGGAATTCAGCACTGCAACACAAACAAAAGAAAATTCTTCTTCACAAAGCGTAATCCGAAAACCTGGAATGCTCTACCTACACACATAGTCAAGGCAGAGAATATTGACAACTTCAACAGTAGATTGGATTGCTCTCCGAGTGATATTATATACCACTTCGACTAGCACCTAGAAGCAGATTGTAATAGCACTGACAAAAGGATAAAGTATAAATTAAATGTAAATAGTCACTGACCTAAAGACATACTGTACAAGAAAATGTAGATATATGTAACTAAGTTTAGCTGGTGCGTAATCTGGTTTTTAAACATAGGCGGCACACCACAGCTGACTCTTGAACCAGCGTCTATCAGCTGTATGCTATTTGAAGTAAAACTAAGACTAAACAAGATCTCTTTTCTGCATAGCACAAAGTAAAATTGAAATAATTGTCGGGACTTGAAGAAAATCCTAAATGCTTATGTCCTGAAAAAATTATATAACATAAATGATGATGATGATGATGATGATGATGATGATGATGATGATGATGATGATTTTGAACAGAAGATAGCATCAGAATCTAATCATAACCCAAAAGGTCTTCTGGAAGTATGTAAAAAGCAAAACTTCACTAAATGAGCAAGTGACAAGTTTAAAAAATAATAGTAAACTGGAAACAAATGACCAAGCTAAAGCCGAATTATTAAATAATTACTTTTGTAGTGTGTTTACTGATGAAAATATAGAGGTCATACCAGAAATGACCGAGGTCAATACAATCACAAAATTAGGCAATTTTAACATTAATAAAAAGGAAATAGCGGAGAAATTAAGAGCATTAAATCCTAACAAAAGTTGCGGCCCAGGCCAAATCCCATCCTGAAGTTTGGAAAACCGCAAATGTGACAGCTATTCATAAGAAAGGGTCTAAAACCGATGTTGAAAATTACAGACCTATCAGTCTTACTCCAATCACTTGTAAAATTTTGGAATCTTTTATCAGGGACAACATTATGGAACACATGGAAACAAATAATCTTATAACCAACTGCCAACATGGTTTTAGATCCAATAGATCGTGTAAAACACAAATGCTTGAATTCCTTGAAACAGTTACAGCCAGTCTCGACAAAAACGAACCAGTGGATACCATATATCTTGATTTCAAAAAAGCGTTCGATACTGTATCCCATGGGAGACTTCTAAAAAAACTGAAGGCATATGGTATAGTAGGCAACATACACAAATGGATGCAAAACTTCCTCACAGGTCGAAAACAACGTGTAAAAATAAACAAAGTCACATCTGAATGGATCAAGGTTACTAGCGGGGTACCACAGGGAAGCATCTTAGGTCCAATTATATTCATAATTTTCATCAACGATCTACCTGATTCAATTGATTGTGCTTGCAAGATTTTAGCAGATGATACAAAAATCTTAAGTAATCCCCTTACTACAAATATTCAACTAAACATCAATAAGGTCTGTGAATGGTCTCATACTTGGCAATTACTATTCAACTCTGAAAAAACTAAAGTAATTCACATTGGCGCTAACAACCCTCAGTTCCAATACTACACATCTGATACTGATGGATTTTACAAGATTGTTTCTGCTCTCGAAGAAAAGGACCTTGGAATTTTGATCGATAGCAAATTATCCTTTGACGAACATATCAACAAAACTGTATCCAAGGCAAATAGTATACTAGCTGTCATTAAACGAACCTTTTCATATCTGGATCAGAATACATTCATTTTACTTTACAAAACGTTAGTAAGGCCAATATTGGAATATGGAAATTCAGTGTGGTCAACATACCTATTAAGACAGTCAAGAACCATCGAAAGAATACAATGTAGATCAACAAAATTAGTTCCAAACCTTAAGCATCTACCGTACATGGATAGATTGAAATCACTCAACCTAATGTCACTCAAATACAGACGATTTAGAGGGGATTTAATAGAAACTTACACAATTTTACACATGAAATATAACTTAGATGCAGGTCAATTCTTTAAGGAAACATCCGAGAAAGGTGATCATAATTGGTCTGAATCATGGAAGTCCGAATTGGGGAAGTCGAGTTGTGGGATCATTTTCATACCTACATCCACGCAGGGAAATGGTGATATTTCTTAGATGCGCACTTTTTAGCACAATTAGATAAAATAATTTAATATAATTCAACCATGTTCGCTACAGCTACAAATGTAGTTTCTCTTTATAGAGTGAAAGCAATGAGCATACATAGTCTGAATCAGGGACGTCCATAGAGGCAAAATGCATTAACTGTATAAGCAAAGATGGTTGAAATATTGCCAATTTCTTTATCTAATTGTGCGAAATGGTTATATTTGCTCTGGTATGCATTTAACAGCCATGAATCGACTTCCCCAATTCAGACTTCCCTGGTTCGGACTAAGTATGATCACATTATTCAAACATCCACTGCAACCATGATCACGCGTGGACATAATCTCAAAATTCAAACAAATTTCTGATTTATGATAGTAGCTATGGCAATGATACAGGAGTGTGTGATCTTAGTTATCTTGGCATTGTGTTTTCCAGATCTAGTATGTATTGAGTATGCTAGCTTTAATTATGTCTTTGTATGATTTTAGTGTTAGTATTTTTTCGCGTGTGTGTTTATCTATACTATTCCACGCTTTGACGACACCAACTGAAATTCTACGTTTCCCTGTGTCTGTTCGTGTGTATCTAATGTGGAGATCATGTTTGTTCCTAGCGTTATATGTGTAGATTTCGATGTTGTTTGCAAAGCTGTGGGTTATAGATTTAGGTAGGATTGTGTGATGAAATGCTCTGGAAATGTTGATCATCTGTGATTTGCCTATGTCTGTGAGTTTAAAAAGTTTTTGTGTTTTGAAGATGTTTTGACCCTTTGCTGTTTTTGAGAACATTTGAATGCATTTTTTCTGCATGCTTTGCAATTTTGTTAATTTGGTTTGTTGCACTTGTCATCAACTTAGACCAATTTAAATCAAAGCTAGATGTACATTATACAGACATGTTATTTAACCACGACTAATATTATCAAATCTACGCCTGGTACACACAAGTCATATCTGACTTATGTCCGTCACTAATGATGATGATGATATACTTCACAAATTTGTGAGAATTTTAAATATCACCTAACTCGCTGCGATATCGTAGGTTTGAGGTAAACCACAATCTTCTTCAAGTTGTGACGTCATATGACCTAAAACCTGTCAAAATATGGCAAACGGAGGGGTAAGTTTTTTAGCACTGTTATTGTTTTTAAAGCACTAAATACAAGTTGTCATGCGTATTGGCGACATAGCGGGGATTCCTTTGGCCCATTTAACTCATACATGGCATGCTAAACAATAAGATAGCCAGTGTGTGCTAGAGCCATTCCATGTAAAACTGAAATCTCGACTGACTGTCAAGAATGATGACATTTTGATCGATGATAGAATTGCATTAACCCGCTTAAATACATCTAATCACAGGTTACACATTGAAATTGGTAGATTTACCAAGCCAGAAACACCAATCGAAAGTAGGGTATGCAGCCAGTGTAACTTACTCATAGGACGTAGGACCTCTTCTTACTGTAGTGTAGGGTGTTCAAGATTCAAAGTTGTTTATTTCATACCTTATTTTACATATATATAGATCGTAAATGGGCAGTCCATCAAAGGCACAGCCTATGAGTCGATGGACCCCCTGACATACAATACGAGACAGTGTACATGCCATAGGGATGAGAGCTGCTATGATCAATGATGCTGGTGCTATGAGATGTAGTACATAGCATATAGCATGTACTGCGTGTAGCTTATACTTTTGCATGTATACACACACATATATATGGCTCAGTATATATATATATATATATATATATATATATATATATATATATATATATATATATATACGGAGCCATATATATGTGTGTGTGTGTGTCTGTGTGTGTGTGTACATGCATAAGTATAAGCTACATGCTATATGCTATGTACTACATGTCATAGCATCAGCATCATAGTAGCTCTCATCCCCTATGGCATGTACACTGTCTCGTATTGTATGTCAGGGGGTCCATCGACTCATAGGCTGTGCCTTTGATGGACTGCCCATTTTCGATCTATATATATGTAAAATAAGGTATGAAATAAACAACTTTACAACCTGTAAAAATGTATACATACACATATACATACATACATATATACATACACATACATACATATATACATACACATATACACATACATATAGGACACACGATAATTGACACATATACATTTTGTACCATAAATAATGTCCTTATTTGGATGCTTATACTTAAATATGCACATAGGTACACATGCACACACAGGTACACACACATATACACCTATACCAACATATATGAATGCATACATACACAGCAGTTCATTTTATACGTGTACAAACATTAATACATGTATACACACTCACACACGCATGTACATATGGATGTGCATATACTAATACATCAGTGTGGTATTCTATGTTGGTTTTGAATGACTTACTATTGGTATGGTACGGAGGGTGGGATGGGGACGAAAGGGGAAAGTTCATCACTGCAGATAGAGAATTTGAATGGAAAAGTTATCACAGATTATGTTAGATTGTTATATTGGTGTATGCGTGTTCACCCGCCATGTCTAGATATAGTAGTAGTATATCCATATAGGTAAATAATTTAACAATTCAATACAGGCATCCACCAAAGGCAAGGCCTATGACGAGCAAGAAGAATAAATATGGGAGTGGATGTGTTTTGATCGGGAAGAGAATTTTTGAAACTAATTTCAGCAATCTAGACTCAAAGTAACATAAATAACGATCAAATCGCATGGAGATTATGCACACCGTACTGGATTTCTTCAATTAACATTCATCAGAATGCACAAGTAGGAATTTTTGAATCATTAAGTTTTTAGCACAACTTTATGTCAGATAGCGTCCATAGTAACAGCCATCGCAGTGGAAACGTCAACCAGTTTACATCCGGGTAACCATCGTCCTAAAAGTAATGGCCACCAAGAAAATAAGAGCTGGATCTACGAAAGACCAAAAGGATTCAAACAAAAGTGAGATAAATCCGAAAATAGCCATTCAAAGTAAAGATCCCAAGGTAGGAGAGACATGACCAGATTAGAACAAGAAGAGTTCCAGAAGCTGAAGGCAGAGAGACCGCAAAGCACAGGAATCGGAGCAGAAAAAGAAGAACGTCAGGTGGATCATCACACAGGACGGATGGATAGTCCGCTCACGCAGATCCACAGAGTCCAAGTAGAAGAGAATAAGAGTACAGATGTAAATAAGTTCAATAATTTTGTAAATTATTCAGGAGCATTAACTACACAGGTCTGATATGTATTTCAATTAATGCAGACTCTAATGAACAAGCGTAATGAACTTCATGTTCTTATACAAGAACAGAATCCTGACATAATTACAATTACTGAGTTGCTACCAAAAAATACGAAAGATCCAGTTTCAGTATCAGAATTAAACTTAGACGGCTATGATATCTTTAGCAACATAAATTTAGCTTCCAGAGGCGTATGTATTTATACGAAACAAGCTTTCAACTTCAGAGAGTTCACTTTCGAGTCCGTATCAGCACAGGAATCCATATGGATAGAAGCACAACTCAGGAATAATGACAGCATATTAATCGGTTGTATATACAGATCGCCCAACAGCACAACTACGAATGACAGTAATATTAGAGATATAATGAAACTAGCATATCAATCGCATCACAGTCACATTTTGGTGGCTGGGGACTTCAACCACCCAGAAATAAATTGGAATGACTGCACATCGCCATCAGATATTACACATCATGCAAGCCGTTTCCTTGACTCAGTGAGAGACTGTTTTCTCCACCAGCATGTGCTTTGCCCAACGCACTATAGAGGCAACCAACACCCGAACACACTTGATCTAGTACTGTCTAATGAAGATATGATAGGTGAACTGGAATACCTACCCCCACGAGGCAAGAGCCACCATATTGCCCTGCTGTTCACATTGAATTGCTATATGCCAGTAAGCCCAAGTAAAACACAGAAATTATCATACGACAGAGGAAATTATGATAAGATGAGAAGCGCATTGAAAGGAATAGACTGAGATGCCGAGCTAAATGGAAAGAACATTGAAGATTCATGGACACTAATTAAGACAAAAATTCTCGACTCGGTCAACGACTGCATTCCCAGTAAGAAAATCATCAACTCTCCTAGACGCAAACAGAGAAGTGCTTGGATGAGCACCAGTATCCAAGAGAAAGTAAAAAGTAAGCACCACGCAATCGATCGGTTTAGAAAGACACGTGATGAAGCTCACTATAATGAATATGCAAATTACAGAAGCCAGCTAAAATGGGAAGTAAGGAAAGCAAAGCGAAATTTTGAAAGAGACATCATTAGGAAGTCCAAAATTAATCCTAAAGCATTCTTCAGCTACGTAAATTCCAAGTTAAAAACATCATCAGGTATCGCAGATTTGAAACGTGAAGATGGTACAAACCTGTCCCTTCTCTGTCGTTGGGTCAAGAGCCGACGGGGGAGGAGGAAGATCTTCTTCTGATGGAAGATTCCGGCATGCCGGATATCTCGATGATGGCTATGCCCAGTACATCCCAGGGATCTCCCTCGGGTTTTGTACGGGTCTGCCAAGTGGATGGTGATGTCGACGTTCCGTCGGGCATTTTCCATCCGGATTTCGTGCAACCCGCGTTGTCGGTGGAGCCGTGTTTTGCGGTTCCTAGCGGCATCCCGGCGGCGTTAGGTGCGGCTCCTCTCGGAATGCGGACTCCTGCCGTATTGAAAGCGGCCGTGGTCCCGCCTCCCGTGCTGGAGCCGATGGACTGCGGTGAATCCATGTCCGGCGATTCATTGGACACCGGTGCCGCTGGTAGTCGGGCTATGGACGCGCTTCATGGTATTAGAAGTGCGGCCCATAGCTCTCAGCATGGATCGTCGGTGGCCTTCTCATCCAAGGGTGAAACGGAAGATGAGAACGGTAGTCAGTCCGCAATCAGTCATCCCTAGGCTTCTATTCGATTATGTTCCTCGTTCCGAAACATCCCGGAGGATGGAGACCAATTCTCAATCTCAAACCGTTGAACAAATTTATTCTTTCTCCCAAATTTCAGATGGAGACTGTAGCAGCGGTAATGACAGGGCTGAGAAAAGGCAAGTGGGCAGTGTCGATAGATCTGAAGGATGCTTATTTTCATATTCCAATGTCAATTCCTTTTCAGAAATACCTTCGCTTTGCATTCCAAGACAATGTTTGGGAATTCAATGCACTTCCATTCGGCCTGACCACAGCACCGAGGGTCTTCACCAAAGTGGTTCTCACCATGACTTCTTATCTTCGCAGGAGAAACATAGCTGTTCATACTTACATAGACGACTGGCTGCTAAAGGCGGGGAATCCAGTTACTCTGCGCAACAATCTTCAGGTAGTCCTAGCCTTATTAAAGGATCTAGGATGGATTGTGAATCTAGAGAAATCAGAATTGACTCCATCCAAGGAGTTTGTTTATCTGGGAATATTTTTCGGCGGAGAGCAGAGTCAAGAGCCTGATTGCAGTTCTGGAGTCGGTTTCTCTAGGAGCCTATCTGACGGCGCGTCAATTTCTCAGAATACTGGGTTTACTAGTATCTCTGGAGAAGGTGGTTCCTTATGCGGCACTCAGGCGCAGGCCAATTCAGATGTATCTAATATCATTCTGGTCTCAGAGAACAGATCCGTTATCTGTGAGGATACCAGTAAGAGAACCATTGATATTCCACCTTCAGTGGTGGTTATCAGAACAGAATCTCCTGCGAGGTGTTCCTCTACAACCTCCTCAACCACAGATGTCCATCTTCACAGATGCACCGACGACGGGTTGGGGAGCAGTATTGGACGATCAGTCAGTGTCAGATGGGATCGGACCAATGCGCAGAAACATATCAATGTTCTCGAACTATTGGCAGTGGTATTGGCACTTCGAAAGTTCGAGAATTTAGTTCAAGACAAGATTGTCCTAATAAGGACAGACAACTCAACAGTGGTGTCTTATTTGAACCGCCAAGGCGGGACAAGATCACCGGAGTTGTGTATGATGATTTGGAACCTTCTGCTGTGGTGCCAAGAGAGGAATGTTATTCTTCGGGCAGCACACATTCCAGGAAGATTGAACATCCTAGCGGATGCTCTCAGTCGAAGGACGGTTTGTCGTCTGACGGAATGGCAGCTCAACCAATCGGTAGCGGAGGTTCTATTCAAACATTGGGGCAAGCCAAATGTGGACCTGTTTGCGATGAAACAAAACGCAAAGATTGTCACTTATGTGTCTCTGATCCCGGACCCGCTAGCTCTAGCGGTAGACGCACTGGCGATAAGTTGGAAGGGAATGTACGCGTATGCGTATCCTCCAACGATTCTCATCCCAAAAGTTCTGGCAAAGATAAGAGAGGGTATGTGCCAAGTGCTACTGATCGCCCCTTATTGGCCAGGCCGATCATGGTTTACGGATCTGCTGGACCTTCTGGTCTGCAGTCCAATCCCTCTTCCAGACAGAAGAGATCTAATCTCTCAGAACAGGGGTCTGTACCTCCACGACAGACCAGAAATGTTCAAATTGACTGCATGGATGTTATCAAGCTGCGTGCAATTAAGGGTGGCTTTTCTGAGCAAGCGGCGAAGTTTGTCGCTTCAGCCAGAAGAGGTTGAACCACTAAAACATATAATTATAGAATCAACAAATTTGCAGAATGGTGTAAGAGAAGAGATATTGATCCCTTTTCTGCATCTGTTCAACACGTAGCAGATTTTATCTGTCATTTATACGAAGTTGACAAACTTGTACCTTCAACCCTAGCAGCTTATAAGTCTGCATTAGCTTCAGTCATTCCCAGTCTGGCCATTGAAGGAGTGGAAAATGACACTTTGAATGAAGTTATTAAAGGAATGAGCAATCTGCGACCTAGACAGCCAATTCCTATCCCAGCATGGAATCTATCTCTTGTTCTACAGGTTTTAGGGCATGCTCCCTATGAACCAATTAGATCTATAGACATTAAACTGTTAAGTATTAAATCAGTTTTCTTGTTTGCAGCAGCATCGGCGAGAAGGAGAAGCGAAATACATGCGCTTTCTGCCGAACAAGACCGTTTTGTCATCACGGGTGAAGGTTTAAGACTACTTCCACGTCTTTGTTTCCTGGCAAAGAATCAGTCACTTAAATATCCAGGACAGCCGATCAATTTGCCAAGTTTAACTAGACATGACCCAAACTCTTCTGCTTGGTGTCCTGTCAGATGTCTGAAAATGTATAAGAAACGTACTGAGGAGTGGAGAGATGACCCGAAATCTCTGTGGTTATGTCTCAAAGCTCCTCATTTGCGCGCCTCGAAAGATACTATTTCTCGTTGGATAGTTGACGCTATTCAGATGTCGCACAAAATCGCTGCAGGAAAGCAGATTGATCGTGCGCATGCCCATCAGGTCCGAGCACTAGCAGCAGCATCGGCCCTTTATAAGGGTGTCTCATTAGAGGAGGTGATGTCTGTAGCGCAATGGCATGCCGAGTCGTCATTCACTGATTTCTACCTTCGCGACATCTCCAGCGCACTTAATCCGGTAGCCGTCGCCAATTTATCGAATCTAAACTAAGCCACATCCGACCACTATTTCGCACACATCACAAGTTCTTCCACTTGCACTGAACAATGGCTATGCACATGACCTGAGAACGACCGTGGAGCTCCTGTGATGAACAAGAAAAGACCAAGCACTCAAAATGGTGAGTGTTTACATTAATTAAGTGACTATAAATAATTTACTTACAGTCGAAATACCAGACTGCTTAGGTAAATAGTCTGGTATAAGAGTATACTTATCCTCTCAAACAGACATGAGACTCATTCCAATTTGAAAATCTAATCGATATATTGATATTTTTTCAAAATTAGAAGTTGTAGTAGCTTCTTTGCACTCTACTGGACTGCCCTAGCTGAGACTTGGGGCTGACACGGGTCTGTTGGGTGTTACATCCCCATTGACAGCCCTCTGAATTTTGTGCAGACAAAAGAGGGTGGGGGGAGCGCGGTCTAGACCATGGAAGTTTAGCACTCTATGAGTCAGATGGCAGAACCCAAGCGTATGCCAGGGTTCTAGTCTCTTCACAACCTTCTCTGTTGGATGGTAGATGAGTGCTGGTTCGAGCCTCACCTCCTCCCACCGGCATTTCCTGGCTGTCGAAATCCGGAGTTTATCATAATAGTACATCTGGTAAGTATTATTCGAAGTAGAATCAAAAAAGCATCCGCTTTTGTTTCTTGTAGAATTCTTAATACTTACCAGATGTACTATGGCCCTCCCTCAGCCGCCCCGCTGAGGTGAGGCTGAGCTGCTTTCGCTGTTTGTCAAGGCAAATATAAGACGAATCTGACTGTGATTGGGAATTGACTCGGTACCTGCGGCTATGGTAATTCCCGGACACAGTGTGGGCAGGACCAGGAGAGTGCGGAGTTTTAATTGTTTATTTTGAGCTAGACTAATAATAGTACATCTGGTAAGTATTAAGAATTCTCGTAGAAACAAAAGCGGATGCTTTTTTTAATATGCCAGATAGATCGCCTCCTTTTAAATCCTAACGGCGATCGGCAGTAATATTAAATTGGATGTTGGCTATATGGTTTTTAACACTGAAATCGGCTAACATCGTTCTCCGTATTATCCGAGCGTGTGACGTGACATCCGTGTTGTTTCTCAGATTTTTTATGGTGAAGGAAATGTTTCATTAATTGGCACATCTTATTCTTGGTGCTGCGTACTTTTTGTTTTGCGTGGTAATCACGATCTGTTTGCATTGATCGGTGATTTCAAAATTCTTGATTTACATGTACGATGTGTGTTCTGCGGTTTTACCGTGTTCTACAGCAGTTTGTTTAAACATTTTGTTGTTTTCCTCACGTATCATCTTGCCCTTCGTTTGAGAGTATAATTTGAAATTTATTCTTAAAATACATGTATACCGCGGATGCTATTCGATATGGTTCCGGGTTCCGTGTGATACATCCGTCGGGATCAGTATATGGGTGTATTAATGTCCGCTATCGTTCTTGTCGCCAGATTATGCGATCTTTGTTGTAACGTTGCAGGTTTGGGGTGCTGGACGGTTGACATTTCATTTATGGTCAAAATATTTGAAAATTTTGTCTGCCTTCCATTCCTGTTTCATTCTGCTTGCTTATTTTAGGTTTTGTGTTTATTTTTAGGCCAAGCCTACGCCGCCATCTTGTTCCGAATGCCATAAATTTGTGAGTCGCCTACAAAGACCATGTCTGTTTTCGATGTTCTCTTTGTGACGTTGATAATAGGTGTAATGTTTGTTCAGTGTGGCCGATCGAGGTGTTGGTTGAGTTCCTTTCCCAGAAGAACTTGGCCGGGTCAGGCGGTATGAAAAGAAATCGTGGAGCATCCGTTTCGGATTCCGTGCGTGCCCATTCCATGGGTCAGTGCGATTCATGGGGTGGCGGTGGAACCGTGCGGTACCAGTGTTTCTGGCTTACCAGCGGTGGGTCCTGGCCGGGAGGCCGCTGCTGATAGACCCGTGAATACGTCAACGGGTGATGTATTCAGGGGGGTTGTCTTCTTCGGAGACGGACTGGTCCGAGGTTCTGACTTGGCTAGCCAGGGTGGACCCATCTGTGGTTTCAGCCACGGCCGAGGAGGACACCCCCCGTCCGTCGGTTGCATCGATTAGGACAGGGGTCTTGCCCGCAGCTCGGATCCAGTCCATTGGACTGGATCCATGGTTTAAGGAATTGCTAGATGCTATTTATAGCAAGCAACTCTTAACCAAGAGCCAGCTCCCTGCGGCCTCCAGAGAGGTATGGGCAAGGTGCCATATTCCCAGAGGGGAGTATGACAGATATGGTGTGGTACCAGCAGTCACTGAGGATGACCACTGGGTGCTTGGGGTTCAGAGTGCTGGAGCTGGTGGTCCGGCTCCAGCGCTTGTGGACAGATCTCAAGCGCACCACGAAGAAGTCCTGTCCCTATGCGATGAGGGAGTGAGGGCAGCAATGAGTGCTGTTAATCACTCATATTGCCTACCTCAGTCGGTGTCGGCTGAAGCGGGGGCAGGCCACCCTGTGCCACCTGTGGTGCTGTCTTGTGTCAATGACGGCCTGGTGCTGTCGATGGATGCTTTGCCCAGGGTGCAAGCGCGAGTTACAAAATCCAGGAGCAGATGGTCCTTGACCATATGCGTTCAGCTACGGCCGTCAGGGAGCGTTTGCTTGGAACGCCCCTGAATGGCCCTAGCATCTTTGGGGGGCAAGCGCAGGCCATCTTAAAGGATACTGCTAACATAGTGCAGAATCAGTTGGCGGTTAATCTACAGTTAGAACTAGTGCGACAGGCGCATGCACTAGGGGCTGTGGCTAAACCGTTAGCTGTACAATCGTTCTCCAAGAAACAGAAGAAGCACAAGAGCAAGGCGAAAGCCAAGCCAGCTTCTGCTATTGCTGGGCCTTGGCAGCCACCTGCGACTAAGAAGGCGAGGAGGGTTGTGGAGGCTCCTACCCACCCCAGTGTTGCTCCTGATCGCCCGAGAGGCGGGAAGGGGAAGGGCAAGGGGAAGTCCTCCAAGGGCAGAAAGAAGGGAGCTGATCGTACCTGAGGGTATGGTACAGTAGCTCCCTTCGTACCTTCCTGGACCGTGCCTGTGCGACAGGAACAGCCGTGCCAGTTAGACCAGTCAAGCCAAGACCAAAATGGTTCTCTCTCTCGTTAAGAGAAGGGGAAGGAGCGGATCGCGAGCCAGACACCCGCATTAGGCGTCTATAGTGGGTGGAAGGCTCATGCGTTTCGTCGAGGCTTGGTGAGGTGTGACATCAGACAGGCTGGTCCTGGGATGGATATCCCAGGGGTACATGCCGGAGTGATGGGATTTTCCACCACAAAACCTGTCTTTGGCACCTGTCTGGACTCCTGTACCAAGGGAGCCAGACAAGTTAGAAGCCATTCAAAATGAAGTGTCAGGTTTGCTTCTGAAGGGAACAATAAAACCAGCAAACCAGAACACTCCAGGCTTCTATTCAAACATGTTCCTTGTCCCCAAGAGCACAGGGGGGTGGAGACCCGTACTCAATCTCAGGCCATTGAATTGGTTTATCCATACGCCTCGGTTTCAGATGGAAACTCCGAGATCGGTAATGGCAGGATTGAGGAAAGGAATGTGGTGTGTGTCAATCGATCTGAAAGATGCATATTTCCACATTCCAATGAACAGGGTTTGTGACAGGTTTCTGAGATTCGCGTTTCAGAATCAGGTATGGGAGTTTGTAGTCCTCCCATTCAGACTGTCGACAGCCCCAAGGGTTTTCACTAGAGTGGTCCTAGCGGTGATAGCGTTTCCCAGAAGAGAGAACATGGCACTTCACACCTACATAGACGATTAACTTATCAAGGCGGACACGCCAGCCAGGTTAGGAGTGGATACTGGTCTGACTCTGAAGTTACTTTCAGATCTAGGCTGGATAGTCAACAAGAAGAAATCCGAATTGACACCCACTCAACACTTCGTTTATTTGGGGATGCGATTCGATCTCGAGGAAGGCAGGGTTTACCCATCAGAGCCCAGAGTGGTGTCTCTGTTAGCCATTCTCAAGAGTTTCCGATTGGGAAACCACATTTAGGCGAGGATGTTTCTTCAGATGCTGGTCATGATGGTCTCCATGGAGCAGGTAATCCTGTACGCTGCTCTGATGCGAAGACCTATCCAGTTGTATCTGATGTCTCTGGAAACAGAACAGAACCCCTGTCAAAGCTGGTACCAGTTTTGGAGCCAATAATGTTGCATCTTGTTTGTTGGAAGAAGCGTCAGAATCTCCTAGTAGGGGTTTCGCTGCACCTACCCCGCCTCCAGCTGTCCGTGTACATGGCTGCATCACTGGAGGGGTGGGGCGGGCCTGCCTGGGAGAAATCCAGGTTTTAGGCACATGGACTTTCCAAGAGAGTCAGCTGCATATCAATCTGTTGTAAATGATGGCAGTGGAACTGGCTTTGGAAAAGTTTCTTCCAAAAGTCATGGGCATTGTGATATTGATACGGTCGGACAATTCGACAGTAGTATCATACATAAATCGCCAAGGCGGGACCAAGTCACCCACACTGTATGAAGGTGTGGCACTTGATTCAGTGGTGCAGGAATTTCTCAGTTGTTTCGAAAGCAGCTCACATTCCTGAGCGATTGAACATTCATTGAACGGATACTTTGTCTCGCAGAGAGAGGATTCTGCCAACAGAATGGTCTCTCAACCCTCCAGTTCTTCACAGGATCTTCGAGCATTGGGGCAAACCAAACATGGACTTGTTCGCCACAAAGGAAAATGCTCAAATCATGACTTATGTCTCACCGATTCCAGATCCAAATGCCGTCGATACAGACGCTCTGGGGATAAGCTGGAGAGGGATGCACGCTTGCGCGTATCCATCCACCATTCGCCTACCGAAGGTTTTGGTGACGATCAGGAAGGAACCGTGACTGGTCCTGTTAATAGCGCCGTTTTGGCCCAGCAGGGCATGGTTCACTGATCTTCTGGATCTGCTGGTGGACAATCAAGTGCAGTTACCCGAGATTCCGAACATAATCTCCCAGGCTAAGGGTCGTTTCCTACACGAGCGGCCCGAAATGTTCACATTGACTGCGTGGATGTTATCAAACAATGTTCGACGTCGGAAGGCTTTTCTCAACAGGCTGCGAGCTTCATCGCAGCCACGAGGAGGGCGACCTTCAAGTCATATAACCACAAGGTTAACAAATTTGCAGAGTGGTGTGAAGGAAAGGGTATTGATTCCTTTCAATCCACTATTCAGAAAATAGCAGACTTTCTCTGTGAGCTGTTCTATTCAGGACTGGCTCCTGTCACAATTGCTGGATACAAGTCAGCTTTGGCATCAGTTATCCCATGTCTGGCCAACAGGGATAGTCCAGAGGTGGCCCAGTTGAATCTGATCGTGAAGGGAATGAGCAATCTGTGACCGAGACAACCAGTAGTCATTCCAGCCTTGAGTCTGTCTTTGGTGCTTAATGTACTGGCCAAGCACCCTTTCGAACCTTTGGGTTCGGCTAGTCTAAAGCATTTGACTCAAGGCAGTTTTTCTATTGGCAGCTTCCTCAGCGAGAAGGCACAGTGAGATCCATGCGCTTTCAGCAGAGAGGGACCAATTTATTGTCTCCGGAGAGGGTCTGCGACTACTGCCAAGAGCAGAGTTTATGTCAAAGAATCAATCTTTGAAATATCCCATCCATAACCGATCATTATACCAAAGCTAACTAGATTTGATCATGATGCCAGTATCTAGTGTCCAGTCCGTGCTTTGACTAAGTACAAAAAACGGATGGACTCTACGGTCAAATGATAGACATCTGTGGATCTGCCATATGGTGCCGCATCCATGGATTCTATCTCTCGTTGGGTAGTCGAATTTGAAACGATAGTCTAACGGCCACACTGTTCTTCTCCCTTTTGGTACTTGAAAAAACAAAAGTTATAGAACAGAGTGTCACGTATGGTCGAAAAAGTGCTTGGTTGATGGCTCCATGTCTGAAATCCAATATTCATAAGGTAATTCAAGTTTGACAGTTTTTTGTATTATGTTTATATATCATGATCATTCATCTTATATATTCATGCTCATTCCCCGGCTAATATGTGCAAAGATTGCCAAAGAGCAGTTAACCCTCTTCGCATATTTGTGTTTTCAGGCGAGATGCAAGTTCGTTAGTTCTCTCCCTTTTCTAGGCGAAAAAAGGGGGGGAGAGCGGTGATGCGAATGTGATTCGGTCCCTAAACTTGGCGGTCCTTTTAGGTCTCCGTTTGTCAAGTTTAAGTCTAAGATCTTACTCCAGGGGCAAAAGAAGCTATGTATGGCTTGCCTCTTCCCACCAGGTTGCCGACTAAATCTGGTGTTATCAAAGAGTAATATAATGGTAAGTATTGATCGAAGGAGAATGAAGGAAATTTCAATTTCCATTTCTCCGAGATCTAGCAATACTTACCATTATATTTTGGCAAACCATAGGTATTCTCTTGTTTGGTAGATATGCAAATAATATGAACCTCACTTGCAGACGGGTACCCGCTTGTCGGGAACAGGGTACCCGGTTCCAAGAGCCGGCAAAACTTTCTAAATCTAGATTCCTAGAGCAGCTAGCTAACTAGCTTGTATTATCAAAGAGTAATATAACGGTAAGTATTGTTAGATCTCGGAGAAAGGGAAATTGAAATTTCCTTCAATTCAAATTTGTCCCAAAATAGCCAACAGAACATTCATTACATTATAGGAAATTAGTCCTTTTTTGGTCATTAAAGGTTTCTGGTGTGTGTTTTAATAATCTGGCTTCTAGTAGCTCTCAATAATTTTGGTCTTTATGTACTTTTTGAATGACTTTGTTGTAAGAATTTGCGCACATTGAAGATTTCTGATGTCTATCCTGTTTCTATGCTACGTACACGTTTTTATGAGATATACTTGACTATGAAGTCTCTTCCGTTTTGGGTAAGGTTTGTATGTAAGGTTGCTGCGACAACCCACCTTACCGAGAACGAAAGAAATAGATATCAGCTCGCCTTGTTTATAGATGAACTTTAACGATACTTATATTTGATATCCGGGCCTGATCTGACTGACAACTAGAACTTGCAGGTAAGCTACGGTGATCTTCCGTAGTCTCCAGAGTCAACAACAAACTATGTGTCAAACTTTTGCCTTGTATTAATATCACCGCTAACTTAACGGTATAATAAACTTACAAAGTCGGTAACTTTGCTGTTACCAGTTTACGTATTTACGATTCGCTGACTTAACTGTATAGTAAATCTATAAAGTCGATAACTTTTACTGTTACCAGTTTACGTATTTGCGACGGATTAATTTCAATGTTTCCTAACCTTTCACAATGAACTAGTATTACTCCCAGATACTCTGGTTTGCTATACTATTCAAGCTGGCTCTTGCCTACTGAAAATACATTCAGCAAGAACTTTATTGCAAGGTACGAGGCGGACCGGACCCCGAACTAAAGTTAAAGTCCCGTTTATATACCATTTTTGTTTATTCTCCCTCCATCTTGGTTTCGTACCGCCGGAGGTTGCTCTGATTCTCATTGGATTATGACATCATTTTGACCAATCAAAACCCCGACCCTCTTGACTGGGGAGGATGCCTTTTACCTAGCGCGTTTGCGATTCCTGTTGGATTAGCACGTCATTTCTGACGAATGACTTGCCACAAATGACGGATGCTTATTTGATAGCAAGGCCTATTGGTGAATTAGCTTGCCTCTAATTGCTACGTTTTCGATAGTAATTTTCGGTTGTGCCCTTTAGTGCCTACAGGAAGCCACTATGTCCATGTCCTGTCTATTGCCTATTAGTCGACAATTTGTAGAATGCTAGAGTTAATCGGTACACTAGTTACCATTGCACCCAGCTGCCTCCACTTATCTGGCCACGAGAATTCGTGGGAACACAGACCGCTACGTAATTAACTAAGTCCATTTGTCATATCTAATTCCTTAATTGACTCCAACATTTCAAACTGGTGCTAATCATCAAAGTCATACTCGATTCACAGCTGCCTCCACTTATCTGGCCACGAGAATTCGTGGGAACCACAGACCGCTACGTAATTAACTAAGTCCGTTTGTCATATTTATTTCCTTAATTGACTCCAACATTCCAAACTGGTGCTAATCATCAAAGGTCGTACTCGATTCAGTTTCTGCGAATTGTACCCGCGCATTAACCGACGTATCCATTGTCAGTCATCCAGTGCTGATAATATATATCTAAATAATAAGATGCTATAGTTGATGCTCATGCATTCAGTCATACACGGTGACATAGTCTTTTAGCTTATCTGGTGTTCAAACATGTAATTTCACTGAGGTCTTATACTCGCAAATATAAGATGTGCGCAGGGTCATGACTCCCTACGTACAGTCCGATATCTACAACGTGTGTCTGCGTCTGTGTTATTCCATAATTGTATTGCTTGATGGGATGGTGTGCGTGTAGCTGCCTCTGTTCGGTAATATGCGACATGTAGGCTAGAACTTGTTCATGTGTTGTGAGTATGTGTATCTGTATTAGGTGTAAAAATATCGGATAATGATGTGGGTAAGCTGCCATTGCGGTAGTCTCTTAAAATAGTAAATAATTGGACCTTCCAATGTCTTCAAGTTTTAGAGTTTTGTTTGTTTTAAAGGTATCTTAGCCCTTTGTTGCTTGTGAGAAAAGTTTAACAGATTGCTTTTGTAGTGATTTTAGTTTTTAGCTCACCTGGCCTGAAAGGCCAAGTGAGCTTATGTTGTGGCAACCATCCGTCGTGTGTCCGTCAGCTGTCCGTCCATCAACTTTTCCTTTAAAACGACTTCTTCTCAAGAACCGCTGAGACGATTTCAATTATATTTGGCAGGAAGCATCCTTACGGCATAGGGATCCAAGTTTGTTCAAACGAACCCGATCGGCCAATTTGGCCGGTGGGTCATTCCATTCCAAATCACCTAGAGGTCCCCAGGTGATGATCTCTGATTTTTATTAAATTTCACCCAGATGCACATATATGGAAATGATGCTTGCATGCAAAATTTCATTGCAAAATTCCAATTAGTTTAGAAGTTATGGTTGATTGATTTTAGGGGGCGTGGCACTTTTTTGCACTCGCGAATCCAGTGAGTGGTTTGGAAGGATTTTTAAACGCTGATAACTTTCTTAATATTGAAGATATTAAGCTGAAATTTGCTGTGCCACCTAATTGATGCATGGGGAGTCTGGAACTGAACGCCGGTTCCAGAGGTGGAGGACTCTAAAGTTGGGCGTTTATCCATTCAAAAACAATTTTTATCAGATTTCAGTGAACCAGTACTACCTGACTCTTTATCACAAACACTAAATGTAAGTTGTTTTTAAGTATGTACATATAGGTGTTGCTGTAGAAGAAAGCTTATGTGAATCAGGAACATGATTAAAATGTGGCAGGTGTCCATATAACAGATGAGAACAAAAAATCCGAAAATTTGGCTTTCATATTAGGGATGGTTTACCCATGTGGGCAATTACCTATCATCAGGAGCTTTGAATATGATTAACATACATATATTAGCTGTATATGTACCTAGTTATAACTTTGTGGCTCAATTCCTTCAACCTTAAATAATTTCATGTTTTAACCCAATTTTCAGGGTTCGTGACACGGTTACCGAACAAGCATTAGTTGTTTATGTCGACTCGTAGGTGAAATTTATTCAATAAATAAAGGATTTAAAGGTTAGGAGCCAGCTGCTCATAAAATAGTTTAATTTATAAATATATATGTATTGCAAGTATATTTTGCATAGCTATATATTGTCTTATATTCTGAGTTCATGAATTTTGTAGTTGCTTTGAACAGTGAATGAAAGTGCATGTGATAAATTACAGAAATAATACTGGATTTTGCAACTCTCTGCACATATAGCACCAGCACCTGTGCACAGCGTAATATCTTGCAGTATTGCATCATGACTATTTAGGGAGCGGATGTGTTGCGTAATTTCTGTATTTAGACAGTGAACTCGGTTACGCCAGTGATATCTGCCATTCAGAGATTATTATTTGTTGTGAAAGCATCAAAATGGCATCAACTAGTTTATCACTCTGTAAAATAGGAATGTGCTTGAATGAAGACTGTCACAAATTGACATACTGTAGAAAAACAGGACTTATTCCTTTGTCTGAGTTCAAACAAGAAGATAGACAATTACTACAATGGAGATGCGGAATATATTTTGCTGACCAGGATGAAGTTTGCCTCCACCATGAAAAAATATATTTGTCTCGCTATGAAAGCTTACAGAAGTATTGCTCTGACCCATTTACCTTCCATAAGAAGCGCATTACAAGTAATATCTTATAAGCCTTTCTATAATGGACACTTGTAAGTTTTTGGAGCGCTCAGTTTGCCCACACATTCTGCTATAACCCACAAATTTGTTGTCAAAAAGTATATTTTTTGAAAAAATACCACTGAAATGACTAGCTTGGTTACCTAGCCAGTCATTCTAGTGGTAAATTTGCAAAAAAATAATATGCTGTTTGGTCTGCAAATTATATCATATTTATTATCCAACTACCTTTTTTACTTATCAATCTGATGGTCCATAAGCCATGCATAGCGTGTCCAGTGTGTGTGTGTGTGTGTGTGCGTGCGTGCGTGTGTATGCGTGCGGGCCAGCTTTCGTTCCCATGCAATAAGTCCAGATCAATTTAGCCAACTTTATCCAAACTTGAATGGAATTTTACTTTTCGGGTCCCTAAGAACCCTTTTGATTTTGGTGTTAACGGTCAAGGTCAGATTGACCAATTAAGAAAATTCTGTTGTGTTAAGTTTCCTTCCTACGGGTGATGGGGGCATGGATTTTAACAATTTCTGATTGTCGTTCTGCAGGATTACATGCAGATTCAACAGAAATTACCAGCATTTTGGTAATATTTGCATTCACGACCATGTGAGTTTTTCTAAGCATTTATTTATATTCTTAGTAAGTTACATTGCATGTGGTATGTAGATGTGAATGCCTGTGATTGAGGCATTGATAATTGATAGTGCAATGTATAAATCAATGTATTTTTGGTTTGAAAGTGTTGATACGTTAATTAACACTTCATTTTGGTTGGTTCGATTTCTGGAAAATAGGGTAGATATCGAACTTTATTTAAGGTTGAAGGAATTGAGCCACAAAGTTATAACTTGGTACATATACAGCTAATATATGTATGTTAATCATATTCAAAGCTCCTGATGATAGGTAATTGCCCACATTGGTAAACCATCCCTAATATGAAGGCCAAATTTTCGGATTTTTTGTTCTCATCTGTTATATGGACACCTGCCACACTTTAATATTGTACCTGATTCACATGAGCTTTCTTCTACAGCAACACCTATATGTACATGCTTCAAAACAACTTACATTTAGTGTTTGTGATAAAGTGTCAGGTAGTACTGGTTCACTGAAATCTGATAAAAATTGTTTTTGAATGGATAAACGCCCAACTTTAGAGTCCTCCACCTCTGGAACTGGTAGAGATATCCAGGAAATGCGTTCAGTTCCAGACTCCTCATGCATCGATTAGGTGGCACAGCAAATTTCATCTTAATATCTTCAATATTAAGAAAGTTATCAGCGTTTAAAGATCCTTCCAAACCACTCACTGGATTCGCGAGTGCAAAAAAAAAACACCCCCTAAAATCAATCAACCATAACTTCAAAACTAATTGGAATTTTGCAATGAAATTTTGCATGCAGACATTTCCATATATGTGCATCTGGGTGAAATTTAATAAAAATCAGAGATAGTCGCCTGGGAAGATTTTTATATTCTGGGTGATTTGGTATGGAATGACCCTGGTGGCCATCTTGGATTTTGGCCGATTTTTAGAAACGTCTTTAAAAATCTTCTCCGAAACCGCTTGAGGTATTGAAGGAACCCTCATGAAATATGATCCAGGGCAAGAGCTCAACCAAGTTTGTTCAGTGGAACTTGATTGGTCAAATGGTTCGGCAGCCATCTTGGTTGACCCAGTTTTAGCAAAAACTGCTTCTCCAGAACTGCTGAAGGGATCAGGCCAAAATTTGGCAGATATGGTTAGTGACTAAGGGACTAAAGTTTGCTCAAGAGAAGTTGATCCGTCAAAAAACGTGGCCGTCGTGGGCCAATCAAAATATAGCATGTTTGGCGACCATATTGGATTTTTTATTTGATGGACTTTGAGGCTGAAATTGGTTTTTATATAGGTTTTTGCCTATTCTGATTTGAAATTTGAAATTTTTTAAACTGTCGGATAAATGGTTTGGTGGCCATCTTGGATCAGTTTCCCGCTAAAAGCTCCCATACTAAAGCAATAGGAAATTTAAAATGTCTTCTTTTCGAGAACTGCGGGGCTGATTACAATTATATTTGGCAGGAAGCATTCTTAAGGCATAGAGATTCAAGTTTGTTCAAACGAACCCGATCGGCCAATTTGGTCGACAGCCATCTTGGATTTCGGCCGATCTTTAGAAATGTCTAAAAAAAATTTCTCCAAAACCGTTAGAGGGATCGATTCAGAACTCACGAAATATGATCTAGGGTAAGAGCTGAACCAAGTTTGTTCAAGGGAACTTGATTGACCAAATGGTTCAGTGGCCATCTTGGATGACCTAGTTTTCGCAAAAACGACTTCTTCCCCAGTACCGCTAAAGCGATCAGGCCGAAATTTGTGATATATGATTAGGGACTAAGGGCCATTAATGTTTGTTCAAGAGAAGTTAATCCACAAAAAAGCATGGCCGCGGTGGGCCAATCAAAATATAGCGTGTTTGGCTGCCATTTTGGATTTTTTTATTTGATGTATTTTGAGGCCGAAATTGGTTTTATATACGTTTTTGGGTATTCTGACCTAAAATTTGCAATTTTCGAAACTGTCGGATAGACGGTTTGGTGGCCATCTTGGATCATTTTCCCGCCAAAAGCTCCCACACTAAAGCAATGGGAAATTTAAAATGTCTTCTCGAGAACTACTGGGCCAATTTCAATTATATTTGGCAGGAAGCATCCTTAGGGCATAGAGATTCCATTTTGCTCAAACGAAGCTGATCGGCCAATTTGGCCGGTGGCCATCTTGGATTTCGGCTGATTTTTAGAAATGTCTAAAAAATCTCCAAAACCATATGAGGGATCAATTCAGACCTCATGAAATATGATCTATTCATAAGAGCTGACCCAAGTTTGTTCAAGGGAACTTGATTGACTAAATGGTTTCATCGGCCATCTTGGATGACCTTGTTTTCGCATAACGACTTGTTCCCCAGAACCGCTGAAGTGATCAGGCCGAAATTTGTGATATATGATTAAGGACTAAGCGCCATTAAAGTTTGTTCAAGAGAAGTTGATCCATCAAAAAACTAGCCACGTTAAAATGTCTTTAAAACTCTTCTCCAAGACTGCTTGGGGGTCAGTTCAAAACACATGAAATATCATCTAGGGCAAGAACTGCACCAAGTTTGTTTCAAGGGAACTTGATTGGCCAAATTGTTTCGTGGCTATCTTGGATAACCTAATTTTTGCCAAAATGACTCCAGAACCACTGAGCGGATTGGGCCGAAGTGTGGGAGAAATGATTAGGCACTGAGTGTCATTAAAGTCTTTTCAAGGGAAGGTGCTATGTCAGAAACATGGCTGCAGTGGACCAATCAAAATGTAGCGTGTTTGGTGGCCATATTGGACTTGCAAAAATGTCCACAAACTCATTTAGAAGACTACTCCTAAACCACCCACCAACAATTGTGACAAAAATGCATAACGCTCCAGGTGAGCGACACAGGCCCCTTGGGCCTCTTGTTTTAATTTAGTTTGATGTGTGTTGCTCCAGATATCATTGCAGTATGTGATGTGCGGCAGTATTAATGTGCTATATAGAGTTTTTAGAATATCAGGTGGGAGATATGATTTGAGTCCGCGCATGATACCAATATTCCTCGCTACGTTGGATATGATCGTCTTTATATGCTTCTCCCAGCTTAGTTGTTTATCCAAATTGACTCCTAAGAATTTAACATATTCAGTTTCCTGTATTTCTTGATTATCTATGTAGAGTTTTGGGAGAGCAAGCGCTTCATTTACTTGATTATATCTTGTAAATAATAGAAAATTGGTTTTGCTGACATTCAGGGAAAATTTATTAGCTTTAAACCAATTTATAATTTTTTCCATTTCACTGTTTGTAATTTTGTATAGGTTGTCTATATCTTTATGGTGGCCAAAAACATTGGTATCATCCGCGAATAAAATTAGTGATAGTAGGTTACTGGCATTAGGTAAATCGTTCATGTATAATAAGAACAGCAGGGGTCCAAGAATTGAACATTGAGGGACACCGCAGACTAATTTTTTATTTCCTGAGATACGGTAGATCCATTAAATTGCACACATGTCCTATCAGTCAAGTAATTTTGAATCTAATCCAAAGCGATGCCTCTTATGCCATAATGTGAAAGTTTTTAAAATAATATTGCATAGTCACTGGTGTCAAATGCTTTGGAAAGATCCAAGAATATACCTAGCATATGTTGTGTTTTTTCTAGCGACTTAGAGATTTTCTCTATCATGTCCACAATGGCAAGCATGGTGAAGGTGTTTTTCTCTGAAACCATACTGAGATTGGTAGATGCTTGAATTTTTGTTTAGGTAGTTAAAGATTCTATTATGGTATAACCTTTCCAGAAGTTAACCACAGGAGCCTACCGGCTTACTTACTTAGGTATACTTAGGATGTCTTACGCCCACAGGCTTCATGCCTCTATGGTCGGCTCTTCGATAATCTTCTGCACTGTATTCTTTACGGTTTCCAGTTAGGTCGCCTTGTAGTTGTCATATAGGAGCTCTATTGGTCCAGTGCCTATCAAGCCTAGATTTAAATGTCTAATGTTGGTGCTTCAACGACAGTGTCGGGTAAATTATTCCATACTGAAACAACGCACAGTGGGAAGGATTGCTTGCAGATATTTGAATTGGCTGTCTGTTGGAATAATTTGTACCTAGGTCCTCTGGTGATCTCTCTGGCTACAAAGTATTTGCCTCGCAGGATCTTGAACACCTCGGTCATATCACTTCTTACTCTCCTGTATGCCAGAGTTGGTAGTTTGAGCTACTTTAGCCGTTCAGGATAAGAAAGTTCCTTCATTCCTGGTAACTGACGCATGACATGACGTTGGACATTTTCAATCGCTTCTATATATTTCATTTTATATGGGCTCCATGTTGGCGCTGCATAGTCCAGGTGTGATCTTACCAAGGCTTTGTACAGAACGCTGAAGTTTGTCTCGTCCAGAAAACTGAAGGATCTTCTGATGATTGCCATTATGCTGTTAGCTTTATTGATTTTCTCACTTATGTACCTTCCGAATTCTAATTTTGAATCTACATGTATTACAACACCTATGTCTTTTTCTTCATCTATTGATTGTAGCTCGTGGGATATTCCATCTGTTGTTAAGCTGTATTTATAGTCAAAGTCATGTGCTCTTCCTAATCTCAAGTGCTTGCACTTATCTGGATGGAAACGTAATAACCATATGTCCGACCAGACGGTTAGCATATTCAGGTCTGTCTGTAGAACCTCGGTCTTTTTGATTGGCTATTGATTTGGGAACTTTGGTGTAATCTGCGAATAATAAGTATGCCTCTGCTCTTAAGCTTGCTGGTAGATCGTTTATGTATAACACATATGGAACAGGCCCAAGTATGCTGCCTTGTGGTATGCCACTTGTTACATTCTTCCAGTCTGAGTTCACTCCATTTACACAAACTTGTTGGACTCTATCCATCAAAAATGCCTTGATCCAGTCAAGGACTGGGTCCGTTATACCATAAGCCTCTAGTTTGCCTACTAGCCTTCTATGCATGACTGTATCAAAGGCCTTCATGAAATCTAAGTATACTGTGTCGACCAACTCTCTTGTCTAGGTTTGCTGTCCATGAATCCATTACGTGTAGGAGTTGTAAGACCGTTGATCTTCCTTTCACAAATCCGAACTGTTTGGTGCTTAGGAGTTTGTTATCCGTCATATGGTTTATTACATAGTCCCTAATAATCTGCTCCATACATTTACACACCACACTGGTCACGCTAACAGGTCTATAGTTCCCTGCCAATTTATGGCTTCCCTTTTTGAAAATTGCTGAGATTTTCCCTTGTTTCCATTCTTCCGGTAGTTCTTTTGACCTCAAACTATAGTTATATATCATACATAATGGTCTACTAAGTGATATTGCTAATTCTTTTATGTAGGAACCGCGGATGCATTCCATCAGGTCCTGGAGACTTGCAGCTATTCAGATTTTCTAATGTCTTTTGGACAGCATTTTCTGTAACTTCTATTTTTTTAGATACGAAAATGTGAAATCAAAAATGCAAAAACATGGTAGCACTATATACTACTATATATAATATATTATATATAGTAGTATCTAGTGTTACCATGTTTTTGTATTTTTGATTTCGCGTTTTCGTATCTAAAATGGCAGACTCCTGTGGGTTAACCTAGTCCGAATTCTCTGACTCCACCCTATGCCGTTTCTGATATGCCGGGCGAGAGTCAGAGTTCCTACAATAGTAAAAACACGGAGTTGGTTGCGACTCACCCGTGAGTCGCAACATTTTGGTCCTACTGTAGAAACTACAGCCTGTTACGTTCATATAACCTACCAGCTTTGATAGAGAATTCTTTTCTCTAATCGTTTCTGGTAATTAGAAGTTTGTACGCGTAGTAGTTACGGAGATGTAGACTGAAATATAAGAGAACCCCCTGTGATTTTCAAGCACTAACGGTGTCAGTACATTTTCTAGCCGGTAAAGTGGGTGTGTATGAAAAGCGGATTCAAACAAATAAATGAGAATATCACTGGCTCAACCAAACTATACCCACGCACCTCATTCACATGAACTTCCCATTCCCCGCAGGATTATCCTGACCCGATCCCTCTTCTCGGAAGGAACCACTCATTGGCCTGGGGATGCCTTTTCGACTGTGCATGCCAGGGAATTTGCCTCCCTTGTCGCCAACAGAGCCACCGCCACAGAAGCTCCCACCACTGAAATCACCACCATAGAAACCACTGGTACAGGAACCAGTACCGCCTATAACCACAGTGATGACAGTCGCTGCCACAACGCAGACAGCTTCTCCTGCACAGACCGCTTCTGCCGGAATGATTGTACACATCAGCGCGCCCTAACCCTCCTCCCTCCTCCACTCGAACTAAAGTGGAAAAGAAGGCAGTAGACCAGAGGTGGATTGCATGTCGGCGACGAAGGATAATAGCAAGGATGGCCGCTCCAAGTTCCAACATGTAGGCTCAGGTCTAAAGCGTGCAGATGATGGCTAATATCTGATGGCGGCTAAGGCAGTGCCTTAAGGTGTCGTTTGGCTGGCAGCGTGGACTAAATAAAAATAATAAGTTAAAATACTGTACTGTATTTACATCTCAGTCAACAGCTCAAGCGACCAGGGGCTCCATATCTCAATCTGTAAAATAGCATGTTGAGCGGCTGGGATGTTGGCCTAGATAGTGCTCCTATGAAAAGGAGGCATATCCGAACACAACAACAACAACAACTGGGAAGTGAGACTATGTATAGGCTAGGGTTAGCCATATGTTGATTCTGGATGAAAGGCTTAGCGGAAGTTAGCCTATGCCTATGAGTCCAGATCAAGATTCAAAATTATTTATTTCATGCTTAATATATAATATACACACATCGTAAAACTGCTGCATTGTCTCGAGGCCGATATTTCCAGAGGTGCATCAAAATTATAGATAATCTCCTGTGTCAACCATTGTCTATCCATGCATGCTTCGAAGGCTTTCACTGTCTGTGATTTTACGACTTCCTCGTGCAGACTATTCCATGGTTCCGCCACCCGGATACAGAAACGGTTTTGTCTTTGGTCCCTGCTTGAATATTTTAAGGCTGTGGCCTCATGTGGTACTGGACTTTGACCAGTATGTGTGGGCACAGATCACTGTCATACACCCCTGTCAACATCTTGTATCTCTCAATCATATCACCCCTGAGCCGACAGTAGGTCAATGATAAGTACCTCTTTGGTCAGCTCTGAGTCATTAAGCCCTTTTGTGTCAACTTAACCTTTTACTGGCCAAACTGACCAAAACAACTCTGCAGTGTTCTTGAGACATACATGTATCTATTAGCAGGTCAAGAGAAGAGTATTTTTGAAAATTAACCACTGGAATGACTGACTCAGTAAACGAGCCAGTCATTCCAGTGGTAAATTTTCAAAAATACTGGTTAAACCAAAGCTTAAATTTTCTTTACCATTACCCCTTTAATGGTCCAGCCAGTCAAAAATTTCAGAGGTAAATTTACAAAAAAAGAGTTCTCATATTAAAATTTCTTGAAAAGTGTTGACCATTAAAATGCTTAATTGATACATGTGTAAGTAGTATTTTAGTGATTTGAGGCATTGCTGACACAAAATGGGTTAAATTTAGTGTGTGCACATGGTTGAATTATAATTTCCTGGCTATGGTTAAATTTTATAGGTTGCTCTTGCCAATATTTGTCTAGCCTGGATTTGAATGGGTTTTTTACTTGTTCCATGAGTCTGTGACTCTGTATGTGAACAAGTTCATCTTTATGTCTAGCCTAAGGTTTGTGTTTTTTGTGTAGTTTGAGAGAATGTTCTCTGGGTATGCTGTTATATCATCATCATCATCATCATCATTTTACGAGGCATAAGCCATTGGCTTGTTATTGCCTCAGTGTTTAGCTCACCTGGCCTGAAAAGCCAAGTGAGCTTATGCCGTGCCGACCATCCGTCGTCCCTCAACTTTTCCTTTAAGTGACTTCTCAAGAACCATGGGGCCGATTTCAATTATATTTGGCAGGAAGCATCCTTAGGGTATAGGGGTCAAAGGTTGCTCAAATGAACCCGATTGGCCAATTTGGCTGGCAACCATCTTGGATTTAGGCTCCGAAACCGCTTAGGGGATTGATGCAAATCTCATGAAATATGGTCTAGGGCAAGAGTTGAACCAAGTTACAACAAGGGAACTTGATTGGTCAAATGGTTCGGCGGCCATCTTGGTTGACCTAGTTGTAGCAAAAATGACTTGTCCAGAACCGCTGAAGGGATCAGGCCGAAATTTAGCAGATATGATTAGGCACCATGGGCCATTAAAGTTTGTTCACGGGAAGCTCATCGGTCAAAAAACCTGGACACCATAGGCCAATCAAAATATAGCATGTTTGGCATCCATATTGGATTTTTTCATTTGATGGATTTTGAGGCCGAAATTGGTTTTATGTGTTTTTGGGTATTCTGATTTCAAATTTGCAATTTTCAAAACTGTCGGATAAACAGTTTGGTGGCCATCTTGTTGATAAAGAGCATTCTAGTTGAAATGCCTATTGTCCAGGTGAGCGATACAGGCCCCTTGGGCCTCTTGTTTTGTTGTGGTATGGCATGCTCAGTCCAATTCAAAAGTTCTTGCTTTGAAGTTGATATCTAGTTCGTTCTTGAATGATTTGACTATTGTTGATTAATTAAGGCTCCTCGAAACCGTTAGATTTAAGAGTTTAACCCTTGCCACTCCGGCGTTAATATTCTAAATAGCAAAGAAATCGGTGTACACTTTTCAACAATTTGGTTGATGATCATGATGTTCGACAACAACATCCTCCACCAAATTTTCCGAAAAACGAACACCAGATCATCTTTTAATTTAATATGAAAATTCAAAATTCAGACATCGGAATGGAAAGGGTTAACACTGATTTGTGGAAATGCTGTGGTGCAGATGTGTGTTCCCCGCGTCAGCTGCGGTGTGCCGCCTACACTCATGGTAACACCCTGCTGTGCCTGGCATTTGGTTACACGTTGACTTGTGGAGGCAGTAGTTGGTCTTATTGCTGTTGTTTTCATTTTCTGTGTTCATCGCTATCCGAATCTCCTCTACGCTAGTGTCTCTTCATGCTACCACAAAATGCGGACATGGAAAGCAGAGACCTATCTACTGATCTACTAATGTTATATAGATCCCTGATGAGCTAAATGTTTCAATTAAATCTCCGAAATCGTCTATAGTTCAGTGACATTAGATTTAGGGCTTTGTCTCCGGTGCTCGGACAAAATCTCACCGAGTAATAACCCCACCAGACATAATACCACCCGGACAAAATCCCACCAGACAATATCCCACTGGACAAAATCTCACTGGACAGAGTCTAACTAGAATTTCATGCCCAAGGACCAACCGCGATTAACCCACTTATATATATGGGTGTCACATTTCAAATAGTTGGCAATGATCTCGGGGATATTACATCCCTTGACTTGCCACACCATAACCAGGGTTTTACAGGCAACAAGACTGCCCCTCTGATGAGTTCCACTTTGGAACGAAACGCCACGAAGTCTGAATCATATATAATGATGTGTGAAGTGACTACTTGATCTTTATACACACAATTAGTACCAAAGCATCTGTTATTTACTGGCACCCCCAGATATACGGATATAACACCAAAGCACATGTCCACAATGTTCCTGCACCACGCAAAAATGTTACAGCGCAACAAGTTTTGCGCTGCCAAAAAATTGAGTACACCACCAAAAATATGGTTGCACTGGCAAAAAATATTAGCACCGCCAAAAAATAAAACAGAACATTTTTTCAGCACTGCCAAAAAAATCGTTGCACTGCCAAAAATGTGCCGTGCACTGCTAAAACATCATGCACCGCCAAAACACGTATGGTGCACTGCCAAAAAAATAGCACCACCGAAAGGGCGACAACAAACACCGCCAAAAAAGGCAGCACTGCCAAAACCTGGTACAAATATACCCATATTTGGGCATGTTAAACCCCACTTCTGGTCCACCAGGGGGAGAGTATTAAAGGAGCTGACCTGCAGAGCGCAGATCATTCAGACCTTTGGTCTCAACAAGAGAACAAACGTCAGGCAATACAAAGACAATTCATCTACAAGACTGTCTTATTATTACGCTTTCTCAGGGATTTGTCTGGGAAAGAGTTAGAGTTTAATTTTCATTAATTTATACGTTTTCATACTTTTATAAAGGCTTTGCAGTACCCGGACCCAATCTAAACTTGCCGACTAGAAAGTCTCGCTGCAGTTACAGGATTTTGTGAGACTGATGAGATTTCGTGTTTGTTGCCATTTTATGAGAAATGGCAGGAATTATAATTAGCTTACCCGGCCTGAAAGGCCAAGTGAGCTTATGCCGTGGCGACCGTCCATCTGTCATCTCTCATCCGTCAACTTTTTCATTAAACGACTTCTCAAGAGTCACATGGGCGATTTCAATTATATTTGGCAGGAAGCTTCCTTACGGCATGGAGATCCAAGTTTGTTTAAAGGAAGCCGATCGGGCAATTTGCTGGCCATCTTGGATTTTAGTCAATTTTTAGAAACGTCTAAAAATCTGCGAGACTAGTCGGAAGATCAATTCAAAACTCAAATATCATTTAGTGAAAGAGCTGAACCAAGTTTGTTCAAGGGAACTTGATTGGCCAAATGGTTCTGTGCCCATCTTGGATGACCTACATGTGCCGTAGTTTTAGCGAAAATTGCTTTCTCCAGAACCGCTAAATGGATCAAGCTGAAATTTGGGAGGTATTATTATGGTTTAACCCTTTAATGACAAAATTTGTTTAAAAAAATTTTAATATTTACTTATTGAATGTCCATTTGCAGGCCAAGACAAGACTATTTTTGAAAATTTACCACTGGAATGACTGGCTCGGTTATCTAAAGAGGCTGGTTTTGGCCGGCTTCGTCGTGAAAGGGTTAAGGACCATTCAAATTTGTTCACGGGAAGTTGATACATAAAAAAACATCGGCGCCGTGAAGCAATCAAAATGTACAGTGTGTGGTGGCAATATTGAATTTTTTTATTTGATGGATTTTGAAGCCGAAATTGTTTTTATATACATGAAGGTTTTTGGGTATGCTGATTTCAAATGTCCACTTTCGAAACTGTCGGATAAACGGTTTGGGAGGGTGGGGGGGGGGCATCTTGGATATTTTTCCCACCAAAACTCCTGTACTATTTAAAGCAATGGGAATATTTAACCATTTGCTGTCCTTAATGGCGCAGGCCACCTGCTCACTCCAGACTGTAATGTCCCAGGCCGGTCCATACTTTACCCATGGCAACGATCGCAAAAAATTTTCCCGGAAGAATGCGCTCCCTTTAGCCGCTAGCTGTATGTTATGCAGATGTACCTGCATGGTGAAATAAGCTACCAGTATGTCCGTTGAAGTTATAGTAAGATGCAGTAATATTGCAAAAAACTTGTCACAGGGCATATGTAGATTTAATTTATAATCGCCGAGCATTGTCAGATATGCCATTGGTAAAGTATCTGGCGGTCTGGGCATTTAGTCTGGAGTGAGCATAAACATAATTTCATTTATTTCAACAAGAAATTTTTTTCATGATTTTGAGAAAAATGTCAAATAAAATGTATGGAAAATTCTGAAAATAAATTTAGTCTACACAGAACATTTCGTAATTATATATAGACATGAAAGAGTTAAAGGATTCTCAAGAACCACTGGGCCGATTTCAATTATATTTGGCAGGAAACATCCACACAGCATGGAGATACAAGTCTGTTCAAAGGAAGCCGATCAGCCAATTTGGCCAGCGGCCATCTAGGATTTTAGCCGATATTTAGAAATGTCTTTAACAATCTTCTCCGAAACCACTCTGGCGTGTCAGAAGATCGATTCAAAACTCATGAAATATCATTTAGGGCAAGAGCTGAACCATGTTTGTTCATAGGAACTTAATTGACCAAATGGTTCGGTAGCCATCTTGGATGACCTAGTTTTAGTGAAAACGACTCGCTGAACGGATCGGGCTGACATTTTCTATGTGAAAATTATTTAAATTTTTTTAAACAAATTTGATGGCTAAAGGGTTAAGAAAGCTCTTAGTGAAGTAGGTTCTAAAGTAAATATTCAGACTTTTTATTGGTCAATTTCCCGAAATTCTTTAAATTGCTGCTCCAAAAACTCCACCTTAATCAGTGGCCTGATTTCTATGAAACTTGGGTGGAACAATGTTATTGTGGTAGATCTCAACACGTCTAACGAAAATTTTTTCTGTTCCTTGTTAGACTCAGATACCCTCTGGATTTTGATCAGAATGATTCTACCTTGTTGTTGTTGTTGTTGTTGTTGTTGTTGTTGTTGTTGTTGTTGTTGTTGCATTCACCTACATGACAATCTTATACAATGATACATATTTCTTTTATGAAACTAGTAGTGGACACCAGTTCTGCGTAGGAGCCATAAAGTTTGGTCCGCAGGTCTGTGGCATTGGACCAGAAGGCAGTCCTTTTCTGAGCGTAAAGTGGATTCTACCTGAAATGCAGATAAATAAATCTTAAATTGTCTATTGACAAATTGGTCTATTAGCATTGTGCAGCGGTGGCCTCATTCCCAATTGACCATCTCCACAAGTTGCAATCTGAGTGACCTGTAGCTTGACTCTACATGTAAATGATACTACCTCAAGCATGGATATAACTTTAGCATAATCATGCACCCCAGTATCAGGGTAATATTTGTGTACGGGGGGGGGGGGGGGTAAATGATTCCCTATTTGGGGAATATCAAACTAAGATTTGTATCCTATGCATGTGTGTGTAGTATTTTCACACTTTTAGTACAGGTGTACTTGGTAAAGATGATATAGCTAATTATTGCTGATGACTTAAGCGCAGTGCATTTAAGTGATCTCTTCGCCTACATTGTACATGAAGATGGACAAATTTAAACCTTTAACCGTTAAATTTGTTCAAGAAAATTAAAAAAGTTCAAAGAAAATGTCAATTTGCAGACCAACAGAAGACCATTTTTGAAAATTTACCACAGGAATGACTGGCTCGGTTATCTCCGGACCACTGCAGACACTGTTTTTGGGCGGTTTTGATGTTCACGAGTTAATCTTTGGAATTAATTCTGAACAGTGTCTCAATTTCAAGACAACTATACATGAAAGCAAAAAGCTGTTGAATATTATGAAACTAACTTGACTGGAAGCTGTTATTCACCATAAGGAGCTGTTGCTCCAAGTCAAATAATTTTCAAAATGTTCAACAGAATACTCCTTAAATCGTAAAAGATTTGGCATGTCTGGTCTGTGTGAGTGTGAAAGCGTTAATGTATGTAGTACACACTTCACGATTGGTTAGTATATATGTACTTAAAAAATAAGATAACCTCAATAGCTGAGCGGGGTTAAAACTATTTCACTATACTCATACTAATGTTTTGTTGATTTACACTGGAATGATGAAAACAATAAAAAATAATGATGCTGGAAAATGTTATTGCCAATAAGGAGCAACAGTTCCAAGTCAAATTATTTTCAAAATGTTCAACAGAAACTCCTTAAATCATAAGCAAGATGTTAAACAGCAACAGTTTGTAGTAAAGCTGCAGACCAACAAGAGTAAATAGTATACAATATAATGTAACTAGTGGGATTTTTAAGTACGTGTACACTTGTACACATCGCCTAAATGCACTAGCGGTTATATATAATGGCACATTTTCACGCATCGTTTCGGTAACCTATGCTTTTTTGTTTACTTATAAGTAGATATGATGATGACGAGTAATATTTAATCATTTCTGACCCCGATTATGATTGAGTTGTAGGAGAGATACATGTATATGACCCATAGTCACGCGATACTAGTTTTGCGCGTAGGCTTCTTACTAATTTGACGTTATACATGTACATGTACATTGTAGCTTTACCATTTAATGGTCATGCCGGCAAAAACTGGCCTCTGCAGTGGTCTTGATGAATGACCATTTGTAGCCGATAACCGAGCCAGTCATTCCAGTGGTAAATTTTTAAAAATAGTCCTCTTGGTTTGCAAATGGTCATTCATTAAACAAATAGTTAGATTTTCTTGACCAGATACACCCATTAAATAGGTTAATTAAGTGCATGGCGACTATATGTTATCTATCCATCATGCGTGGATGAATGCTTTTCTTTTAGTCACTAAGAAAATCATTGATTTCAATCATATTAACCACATTTTCAAGAAGCATCTTTGTGTCATGTACATGTATGCTCATAATTCAGGCCTCGAGTACTAGTGAATGGCAGGATCTTTTCCATCCGAGTTATTTGTCCTGAATGATACTTCACCAAACTTGGACGGAAGGCTACCCGTAAGGGTACAAAGAAGCGTATTGATTTTTGGGGTCATGGTCAAAGGCCAACTTATGTTACAGTCATGGTCAGCTAATGAAAGGATCTTAACGGTCAGACTGTCACTCAGTATCTGACATCCTAATCAAATACGTCACTTGTTAGCTGACATCACAAATTAAAATGGACATCACAATCAAAATGGCATAAGTCCATCATGAAGAGGGCAATAGTCTGTCACAAACGTGCTTAAATTGTATGCCTTTAATTATTTTAAATTTTATTAGCTCGCGAGCTATTGTGATACCTGCACGTCGTCCGACGGTAGTGGCGGCGCCAGCACCATTGTCCAATTTGCGTTTAGCTCAACTGTTCTGTTTATATCTCATGTTTGATTAATAATACTGGACCCAACCTTGGGCACATGCTTCCTTATAATGACACGGCATCACACAATGAGGTTACTGTCAAAATGTCAAAGCTCATGGTCACTGTAACCTTGGTACAAACCTTGTTTTTTCAACATTAACATTTTCTGTTTAGCTTAACTTAGCAGTTTTATATCTCATCTTTGGTTAATCATATTGGACACAAACTGGGAGACATACTTCATTATAATGGGAGGGCATCATAGGGTCCACCCAAAGGTCAAGGTCAATGTAATGTTGTTAAAAACATTGATTTTTCAATATAAACATTTTGCATTTAGCTCAATGGAGCTGTTCATATCGTATCTTTGGTTAAGTTTGCTGGACCCAACCTTGGATAGATAGTTCCTTATAATTGGAGGGCAGAATACAATGATATTGGGGCCAAAAGGGAAAAAGACAAGGTTATTGAATTGTGACACTGCTAAAAACTTTCGGGTTTTTTCGACATTACCATTTTGTGTTTGGCTCAACTTGCATTATAGTAGTTCATATCTCTTATTTGCTTAATCTTCCTGGACCCAAACTTGTACAGATACTTCCTTATAAGGAGAGGGCACGGCACAATGACCTGGTTCAAAGGTCAATGTTATTGTGATATTGGTAAATGACTGTTTTTTCAGCATTAACATTCTACATTAAGCTCAACTTAGTTACTCATATCTCATGTTTGGTTAATCATACTGGACCCAAACCTAAATGCATGCTTCCTTATATTGAGACAGCATGACACAATGTCCTTCAGCGTCAAAAGATCAAAGGCCATTTAGGTCTTGGGGAAAAACTGTTTTGTTCAACGGTAACGTGTTGTGTTTAGCTCAACTACACTGTTTATATCTCATGTTTGCTTAAGCATACAGCAGCCAAAGTTGGACACATGCTTCTTTGTCACAAGTGGGAATGATGCGTGACACCTTGGAGTCAAAATGTGAATGGTCAAGGTCACTCTGTCTTTGCTAAAACCTAGTCTGTATCAAAACTAACATTTTGCGTTTAGATCGATTTTGCAGTTTATATCTCATGTTTGGTAAGCATACCGAAATATAATGAGATGACATGACACAATCACCTTGGCATCAAAACTCAGGGTTGTTATTACACCACAAACATCCTTTACCGTTCAATCACTACTTGCTAAATCAGCTAGTCTGCATTTAGCCACCAGAATAAAAATTTTATAGTTGCTTATGTGCCTCCATATGCCTATACCACTTCATCACACGTTCGACCAGGCTACTGGAAGAGTACACTCCCAGCATATGGCCTATCAGAGACTGGCACCAGTCTATACACACTCCTCAGTGACACCTGTCACCTGCACATGTACACACATGCGCAGAGGAGCCCAATTAGGAAACATATTCACTTTTCAAATATTCTGCAAGCAGATGTAGTTAGCTTAAAGTCCAGTCTAAGCTTTTTGTACTTCTTTACTATGTCAGTAACTGATCTGAAGGATTAATAATCGAAAGATCATGCCTAATATGAAGTCTCTGTTGAGAAAGTTACGTTTGTTGAATGTTTTATGGATATCTGATGGTTTATTGTACTTAAGTAACTTCGTTACCTGTTTTCGTGGTAGTCAACCATGCCTTCTATTTCTGCATCATCACCGTTTACCCTAGCCATGTATTCACTCATTATATACCGCTAACTAGGAGTTGTACCTTTAAGGTTCTCTTATTTGTGTTCTGAAGAGTACCAAGATAATATCTGTGTTTTTTACTTAAAACAATTCAGAATTTTTTTAATCCTTGTTTCCTGCCTTTTCTAGCATGTGCTTTCGCTGCCTTTGTTAGGCGTTTGTTTGAGATGGCTCTTTATTATCAGAAGCTGTATGCTTCATTTTTTCCTCTTTTTTTCGTTTATAGGAATCTGTTAAATCGGCAGAAAAGGTGAAATGTACATCAACAAAGTGTGATCGCCATCACCCCTCCGAATTTGCAGGGCACGTGTGCCTTAAGTGTACCTCATGTACACCTCTCGTAATGTGCGGAATATGCAAGAGGTGGTCGCCAGCTTTGCAAGAGCTTTGTTTTAAAGATTATGTTCCGAAAGCGTTGGTGGCCTCTGATAGCTCCCCTCATACTGCTGCAAAGGGAAAATCAGTTTCTAGCTTATAAATTAGCTTCAGCAGCTGCTGTGGATGGGGCCTTCCTCTAGTAATCAGAATAGTGAAGCGGTAATGTCTTTATTCACTCGTTTCGAGTCGTTCGCTTCAGTATTGACAAAATCTTTGGATGAGCGCATTTCGTCGGTCATTCGGGCTGTGAAAGTGGATAGCGATTCAGAAGGATCCAATCAGAACCTAAAAGGCCACGTCTGTAAGTGGGGAAGGGAAACCCTTGTCCCTCACTACGAGACAGGTGACGAGTTCACCAAAGGCCAGGAAGAAGGATGACAAGAAGAGAAAAGTGGTCTCGAGTAGGTCACCTATTTCTCAAACCCACATAATGCTTGGGGCTAGGCAAGACACAAGTAGTGGTACTGGACGTGTCTGGTTCCCACATTGCCAACGTCAAAGTTTCCGTGATTCTTGTTATGCGCAATGTTGTTAGATCGCCAGTCCTTAACCTAGTTCCATCAGGAAGCTTGGTAGCTTCCGGTTTGGCAAGCACTTCCGGTAGGTGCTTGGTAGAGACCTAAGGCCTTTTCACAGCACCAGTTTCCGCTTTGTGCTCTTCTGGTTCAGATTTGTCAAGTTTCCGGTTTGCTCATTTCCGTTTCCTATTCTACTTCCGGTTCTCATATTTCCGGTTCCTCTTCTACTTCCAGTTTTTTCTGTACATCCGAGTCTGTATGATCCTGTTCAGTTTCCAGTTTTCTTCTTCCGGTTTGCACATTTCTGGTTCCTATTCTACTTCCGGTTTTTTCTTTACATCCGGGTCTGTATGATCCTGTTCAGTTTCCGGGTTTATACTTCCGGGTGACTCATTTACGTTTCCTATTCTACTTCCGGTTCACGTATTTCCGGTTCCAAGGCTTTTTGCGCTTCCAGTTTTCGTTCATCCGGGGACCCGGGATAGGGTCACTTACGGTTTTGTTTATTTCATCGCGTTGTCGATTTTCCTTGTTTGATAATCACTGTGGTTTGTAAGGGATGCACTATTATGTTAATTTATTAACATTTGAATATGAGTTGTTTAATTTATACCCTTGTTTATGATTCTCAAATCTCCACCTGCCAAGGGTTATTAAGTGGGACACTGACCAATTCTACAGGTTTAGCAAGTAGTGATTTAACAGTAAAGGATGTTTGTGGTGTAATAACAACCCCCAACAGACCCCCCTTTAGTGGGTTGGTCTGTAGTTTTATTAACCAGTATAAACATTCTTACCATTCAATCACTGACCCGACCTCAGCCACCCCGCATGGGAATGATTTGAGAATCAGTTTATTGTGTATTGTAAATATTTGGAAAAGTGAATTTGTTTCCTAGTTGGGCTCCTCTGCGCATGCACGTACATGTGCAGGTTACAGTTGTCACTGAGGAGTGTGTATAGACTGGTGCCAGTCTCTGAGAGGCCATGTGCTGGGAGCGTACTCTTCCAGTAGCCTGGTCGAGGGTGTGATGAAGTCGTAGAGGCATATGGAGGCATGTAAGCATGTATAAAAATTTTATTCTGGTGGATAAATGCAGAGGAGTTGATTTAGCAAGTAGTGATTGAACGGTAAGTATGTTTATAGTGGTTAATAAAACTACAGACCCAACCCACTAAAGGGGGGTCTGTTGGGGGTTTTTTCAGCGAAAACATTTTGCTTTTACCTCAACTTAGCAGTTCATATCTCATGTTCTGTTAATCATGCTGAACCCAAACTTGGACACTTGCTAATGAGAGGGGATGAGATAATTACTTTGAGGTCAAAAGAAAAAAAGTCATGGTCATTGATATGTGTATTCCTAACCCTTCTATATATATATACACGGTCACATGTATTTTATGTTTAACCCTTTAACACTCATATCAGCCAAAACAGCCCCTCCGGTGGTCTTGAGAAACGTCCATTTGCAGACCAAGAGAAGACTTTTTTATTTACCACTTAAATGACTGGCTCCATAACCGAGCCAGTCATTCCAGTGGTAAATTTTCAAAAATAGTCTTCTCTTGGTCTGCAAATGAACATTTTCTATTAGAAAATTAAAATTTTCTTGAACAAATTCAGGGGTTAAATTCAAGTTCATTGCAAAGTCTTAATGCCAAGCTTCAAGGTTACAGTGCAACCTTTTTGGTTAAACATTCTGTTTAATATTTTGAAACTAATTTGACTGGCAAAGCCCTGTTGCTGCCTACATGTACATGTACATACATTACATGTAATGGCAGCAACATCCCCAGTCAAATTATTTTCTAAAGATTTCCAAATTTAACCTTACAGCATGACTCATACATTCATATCTAGATCACATCCATTTATCGTATCACTATAACTTTAAACAGCAATAGTGTTTTCAAAATTTACCCACAGTAATCCATACCATTTTACAAACCTAATAATGGCTGTGTTACAGCTAGTTTACAGCTGTACCTATAGATGTGCTGACTGGGCTCTACAATCGTGAATATTGATCTTAGAAAGCTGCACTCAAATAACTTGACATAAACAGTTTACTTGTTGATCATTCGTGACATAGAGCTTTGTCACTAGCAGGATTTTGTGATACACATGTAGGTCTCTAGGGCTATTTAACCATTTAACCCTCAAATTTGTTCAAGAGCATTTAAACTCTCAAAGAAAATGTCCATTTGCAGACCAAGAGAGGATTATGTTTGAAAGGTGACCACTGGGAGGATTGGTTTGGTTATCGAATAAGTCATTCCAGTGATAAGCTTTTTAAAATAGTCTTCTCATGATCTGCAAATGGACAGTTTTCATGGCCACTGCAGAAGCCATTTTGGCAGGCTTGAGCATTAAATGGTTAAGCCGGACACATCCCATCAATTAAATTATTGCATTGCTCTTCTCAAACTGCAGTCAAACCTGTGTATAATGGATACTTTCTGGCGCATCAAATATGTATGCTAAAACCATTATCCACTTAATACAAGTCATTTATCATAGTAAAAGGACAGTGAGGGTGCCACGATGATAGTGGGGTTTTAACGTGTGAGGTCAAATAACCACCTGTCTTAAAATACTACAATCATGTGAATCCCAAATTAAGGGAACATTATAGGCAGGTTTGTTCTAAATATAGCTTATGTAAATTGACATATGTATGTATATATATATATCTATGCGACCTCTATGTACTGATAGCGTGTTCTATAAACATAGTATAAATCAGTCAGAATGGTAGCATCCAGGTGGAGTACAATGTAGATTCGTGTGACATCTGTTTATTGAATACAAATGTTTTTGTGATATTAAAATGACTGTCAAAGTCAATTAATGCTATTGTCAAGCTGTGGCACTAAATTCATGTTTCAGTTTTAATCACCTGTGTATGATAGCATTTACATGTAGTGGACATGATGATGATGATGATGATGCATGAATCGTGGAGTTTTAATGAGGTGACGACATAACATACATGTATTACTACCTCTATTATTGTGTATGTCCATTTGTAGACCAAGCAAAGAATATTTTTGAAAATTTGCGACTGGAATGACTGGCTCTGTTATCGAGCCAGTCATTCTAGGGATTAATTTTCAAAAATTTGTTCTTTGCAAATGGACATTTACATGAGCCTGTGTGGAATGGCTTGAGTGTTAAGGGTTTGAAGCATGGATCAAATAATATACTACATGTACATGCATGCACATATTTGTATTACAATTGTATATATACATTATTCTAATAAGTTAATTGTGTTGGAATACATGTACATGTAGTCTACTTATTAGCTCCCCTGGTCTGAAAGTGAGATTATGCTATAACGTCTGAGCATGATCCGTCTGTCCGTCAACCTTTTTCTTCAAAAGACTACTACTCATTAACCGCTTAACCGATTTTAATCAAACTTGGCTGCTACGAACCTATGGTGGTAGGGCCCAGAACATTTGCACAGAATTTTGATTAGTCAATTTTTCTGACGGCCATCTTGGATTTTCCATAAATCCTTTAAAATGCTACTATTCATGTTAATCAATGGCCTGATTACAACGAAACTCTGGTGGCATGATCCTATGGTGATCAGCTTCAAGGGTTCTAATGAGAATTTTGATTGGTCAATTTTGCGTTTGCCATCAGCACTGCAGTAGTAGAGCATGTGCTATTGGTTTGTACACTGACTTAAGCATATCGCTGTAGATTAGTGGTGTTAGGCCACAGATCTGACCTACTGCAGTTAACAAACACAGTGTTTTCAACTAGTGATTTGGTAGCAGCCTGCACAATGTCCACTTCATTGTACTCTTGTAAATTCCGAAAGGAGTAGCTTGAAAAGAAGGAGTACAAGGACTGGACATAGGAAATTTGTAATAATCCAACTAAAGATTTCTGCCAGGTCTGCAGAAAAACGATTGAGTTGAGCAATATGGGACAGACAGCACTCACATCATATGAATGGCAAGAAACATGAACAAACTCTTTCTTTGAAGTCGGGAGTAATTACACAACAGTCCATCAAAGCATTCTGCAGCGGCAATGATCCGTCTGCAAACACTGTGCCTGCTGCTGCTGGACAATCCACTTCAAAGCAACATCTGGATGAATGTGAAGCAAATGATTCTGGGCAGTCAAAAGATGTTGGTGCAGGTAGAACTTCAACAAGAAACACAATAACGCATTATGTATCCTAAAAAAATGTCAAGATACCATAAATCTTTTGGGCCATGAAGTCAGTCATGGCACATTTCTCGTACAATGATGGTGCTGACATTTGGAGATGTTTGTTTATTTATTTTTAACATTGTAAAACGTTTTCAGATTTTCTGCATTTTTTGCCTGACCATACGAGAAGTGTAATCCTTGTGTATGATCACAGTCTTTCTCATGTTAAAATTTAAGACAAATCCTACCAGTATAGCTTCCATGATATCCGTATATCCAGAATTTGATCCGATCTGAATCCAGGTTCTTTTTTCGAGATCACGACCAAAGTCTGGAAATCATCATGCACAAGTAACCTTCCTATTGTTAAGATTTGAGTCAAGCCGGATCAGTAGTTTGTGAGATATAGCTCGGACAGACAGACACACAGACAGATGTACGAGGGTAAATACATGTACATGTGTGAGAGCAAATCTATACAACTTGAAAGCATATCAAAGCATATACACATGTACATTCTAACAGTATAACCCTTTCAACTCTACATACATGTAGCATATGCCACCAAGACTTTTAAATGCTCAAACTGTTTATTCAGTTTAATGTATTGAAGCCAATTCACCTTTCCAGAGTACCCACCCATCATAGGATGTCATAATGAACTGCGTGATGTGTACAATGACATCATAATGAATGACATCGATAAGTACGTCACTAACGCATATTTGAAGACGGTCTATGCGTTGTTGTCCAAATTGTTTGCTTTTACTATTTAATAAATATTCGGTTGAATATTTTGTAACTAATTTGACTGGCCGTTGTTGCCGCCATAGGCAGCAACAGCAACCAGTCAAATTAGTTACAAAATATTCAACCGCTTCCCTGTATAGTTTTCAAGAAATTGATAGCTAGAGCATTTGGGGATCGATCAATCCCAACACGGCGAGGTGTGGGTGGAGTTTAGATAGTGATGGGTGGGGCATAGCTAAAAATGGAAAGGTCCATTCACTAGAAGCTCAAACAACAACTTCCAGTAAAATACGTTCAAAAGATTCAGCAAATTTCATGCTATGAATAGTTTACTTAAACTGATATACAATGCATGATTCCAATGATACAATTTCAAACAATATTTTCTTGGGCTGAAAATGGACATTCGCTAAGCAAAAGTGTTGACTTTCCTGTCTATTAACCCTTAAATGACCGAGCCAGCCAAAGTCGGCCTTTGAAATTGTCTTGAGGAATGTCCATTTGAAAGCCAAGACTATTTTTGAAAATTTATCACCGGAGTATGACTGGCTTGCTAACTGAGCCATAACCGAGCCAGTCATTCGTGTGATAAAGTTTCAAAAATACCCTTCCGGCCTGCAAATGGTCATTCAATAACTAAAAATTTCAATCTTCTCGACCAACCATTATCATTAATGGATTAATTTGCCTGAATCTAACCATTTAAATTAATTTCAAAATATTCCAATAGTTTTCCTGTATGATTGCCTTGAAAATGAGATATGGGGAATTCATCAGTGAAAGGGTTTAGCTATATGCCACAATGCCATTACTAAATACACTTCATGATCACCTTTATGAATGATGTGTTTTATTATAATGTTTCCAGAGCATGGACGACGCTCTCTCGGTTGCCGACTTTGAGAACGATGTCTCGGGGATAATACCTCTTGAGAACATTAAACAGGAGCTTGCGTCACACGGTCTTTATGAGGAAGGGGCGATGACAAGGCGGAAGATGAAGCTGATGAAAGAAGATAAAGTTTGTCGTGTTTGTGGTGATAGAGCGCTCGGGTACAACTTTGATGCAATCACGTGCGAATCCTGTAAAGCATTCTTCCGGAGAAACGCCAGCAGAGATCAGGTATCTGATACATAGTACAAATGTACCATATGGAAGTCAAATTTGGTAAAAAAAAATATCTAAATATTTGTTTAGTGAATGCCCAGTTATTCTAGTGATACATTTTCCAAAAAAAGACTATTTTTGGAAATGTATCACTGGAATAACTGGCTCAGTTATTGAGCCAGGCTTTGAAGTGATAAATGTTTTTAAATTATAGAAGTCTTGGCTTGTAAATCGCCATTCTTCATGGCGTTGCAGAGGCCAGTTGTAGATGACTTGGCAGTTAGAAAGTTAATTCTTCAACCAGACACACAGATTCAACCAATGTTATGCGATTTAACAGATATTCTGTAGAATATTTTCAAAACTGCAAGCCACTGAAATTAGTTTCAAAACATACAACAACAATAACATGCTTGTCTGGTTGCTTTTAATATGTCGCACTGAGATTTTAGGTGTAAGACATTAATAAGTTATTCGATTTAGAATTCCATTAAACTGGGTTTCAAATAATTTAATTTATATTAAAAACTGAATATTTTGAAAGCATCCTAAGGTACACTTGTAGCAACAACTAGATCAGTATTTAATGATTTTTAACACAGCCAGGTCTGGGAAAGAAACCGATGGAAATTGACAATGCTCCGAAATCGGAGATGGCCGATGGCATCTTGAAATTTGGATTCTGGATGATAACTCTGTTGCCGTTTATCTGATCGCTTTGAAACTTTATAAAGTGGTTGGACTAAGTCTGGGGAAGGAATTTATCAAAATAGACGATGATCCGAAATCCAAGATGGCCCCAAGCCACATCTTGATGATAACTCCATGACCATTTAGTGGATCGCTTTGAAACTTCAGAGAATGACTGATCTAGTTCTGAAGAAGTACAAATGTAATCTCTATCTTCTGATAGCTCTCATTCATTGGTTTGTCACCATGGCGGGCTATTATGAGTCGTTTGCCGAGCCCTTGGTTTTTCAAATATAGTCTTCTTAGTTTGCACATGAACATTTTCTGAGAAAATTGAAGTTTGCTTAAACAAACTTGAGGGTCAATAATTCTCCATACTGGCAGTCGGGCACAACGCACATTTAGACATGACTCGCAACAAGTATAAGTCGATAACTCGTCATCCATGTTACATTTCTGACAAAGCCACCCGGGTTGCTCTGACAATAAGGATTTCCATGTACACAATTCCGCACTGGTTTTTTTCGCATTAATTTTTGTGAACATGTATGTGTATTTCCATATGTGTGAAATTACTAAGCAAAGTGGCGTGTTTCTCCCAGCCTTATTTGCATGAGAATTTCTAGTTGAACATGTAGTATGTGCACTAAAGTTGTGCATTATGACAAACTTTAATCCGGTGTGTGTGTGTGTGTGTACTCAGCGCGCAAATACGCTTATAGAGAAATTAATCTCTATAAATGTCCCACATCCACTCTTCCATTCATGGAAACGCACTCAAAATCATGTACATGAAAAGTACTTCTTACATTCTATAATCATGCTTTGCTTTGGATTAGTATTTTTGTGTTTTTAATTAGTTTTCACCACATTTAACCATACTTTCTATAATCAGGTAATGAAATGTCTTTTTGATGGACAATGTGAGGTAACGGTAAAGACACGTCGTTTCTGTCCAAGCTGTCGACTTGTTAAATGTATCAATATTGGAATGAAAAGGGATATGATTCTTGGTAAGTTCTGACAAATATGTATGTACATGTCTGTCTGTCTGTCCATACATCTGTCTATGCATGCACATATCTGGTGTGTTGTTAGCGCATCTAGCCCAAAGGGCCTTGTGAGATTATGCCATCGTGCCTGACCATCGTCCATCTGTCTGTCCATCAAATCACCTCATATTTTTACAGATTTAAACCAAATTTACGTAGGTGGTAGGCTCCAGAATATCTATTCAGAATTTTAGTTAGCCAATTTTTCAGGTGGACATCTTGAATTTTCCGAAAATGGCGTGTATGCTTTGAAAACGCTACACCACATTAACCACTTGAGTAATTTTGGTTGGCCAATGTTTTGGCAGCCATCTTTGATTTTCTGAAAATTTTCCGGAACCATTTAAAAATTGTACTATTCATTAATCAATGGCCAATTTCAACAATGTTAAAACGATACTATGATGGTAGGCTTCAAACGAGAATTTCGAATGGTCAATTTCTTGGTGGCCATTTTGGATTTTATTTTGATTTATCCATCATGTCTATTTAAATGCATATGGTTAAAATGCTAATGGTCCAGGTGAGCTCTTTAGACAGGCAGTCTTAATTCATGTGATGAACACTCACTTGCTGTAGGCTGTCAACTGCAAGAAAAAGCTGTTGATTTGTGATCAAGTGGTCTTTCAGCCACCCATTCTTTCAATTTTTGCAAGTACATGTATCTTACCGCAGTCTCAATAGTACCGTACGAGTTATATCTTTTCAATACACCAAAACAAACATTTCATGTAAAGATGTCTTCATGCACAACAGCACCTTGAAGTTCCATTCATTTTACTACATACTTAGTAGGTGAACACAGTGTGCTTAAATAATAAAGTATACGCCATAAGATTTTCTGTTCTAACTTATTATATTACTCTAAGATCAACATAAATACCATTTTAAGCTACCCCTGTATTCCATGGGGTAATGATAGATAGGAAAGTTACATCTTGAAAATTGTTTATGGCAAGTATTTTGCCAAACAAAAAATTATAACCAATGCCTCTTCACTGTGCATGAATACATGTAGCAGATGAAAAGTTAATGGACTGGTGTCCCACATTTGCGTTCAGTTAAAATTTTTCTACGTCCAAATGCACGCTATACATGCGCTTCCAAATGTGTCACACAGTCTGGATTCCTAGAGAGCTGATTACTATGCACTTATATAAATAGTGCAATTGTCTCTAGTTCATTCCACAATGGAGGAATCCAGTTCTAGCTATGCCACGCCCATCTCTAAGTAGCCTCCACCCACACCTTGCTCGTGTTAGGATCGATCGATCGATCGATCCCTGCGCTCTCTGAATCTCAATTTCCATAGATCTATACCGGTAAGCTGTTGAATATTTTAAAACTAATTGGACTGGGTGCTGCTGCTACCAGTAGTTCCAAAATATTCAACAGACATGCAATTCATTCAACAACGCTTAGTCCGTCATCAATTAAGCATTCGTGACGAACGTATCTATATGTGTATGTCATTCATGATGTAATTGATTATGACGTCATCCTACACATCACGTTGTTGATTATAACATCATATGATTGATGGATAAACTGGAAAGGATAATTAACTTCTACTGCATGTAGTACATGTAGTTTCCTAGGTACAGGTCGATTGACCATATGTCATAAGCCTATTATGAGTAAGATTGTCAGTCCATGCGTCTTTTGGCTATGTGTGTTTGTGTGTGTGTGTGCTTGGTTTTCTTTGGGAAAGTTTAATCCCTTCTGCTTCAAGTATGTTAACCCTTTAACAATGAAGCCGGCCAAATATACATGTAGCTTCTACAGTGATTAGAAAATTTCTATTTACACACCAAGAGAAAATCTTTGAAAATTTTCCACTGGAATGGTTGATTCGATAACTGAGCCAGTCATTCCAGTGATAAATTCTCAGACATAATCTCTTTGTCTGCAAATGATTTAAATTTTCTTGATCAAATTTGAGTGTTAAAGAGACAGTAGCTGATAGAGCTAGGAATTTAACCAGCTGATAGAGCTAGGAATTTAACCCTGTCACTGACAAATCCCTGAAAAAGTACATTCTTTATTTATTCTGTTGAACATTTTGAAATTAGGCAGCAATGGCTTCCAGGCAAATTAATTTCAAAATATTCCACAGATTTCCTGTATGGTTGCGTTGAAAATGTGATATGGGGAATTCATCAGTAAAAGGCTTAATATACTTAGGGACCATGTCCATAAATGCTTCTCATGAGTCAATGCTAGCATTATAGCGTCAATTCTTATACAGCCACTCCGTAGCCACAAACAGGCAACAGTTCCATAAATTAAGTGGAATTCATCACCGTTTTACAGAAATACCATGGTATTTAATATTAAATGGGTGCTTGTGATTCATGCTTGTGTTTTCAGTTCTGTCATGTAGCCTTTGAAATTCTTTATTTGTCAAATGTTGCGATGTCAGTAATTTGTCAGGGCTTGTGAACAATAGCAAATGTATGTCGGAGTTGGCATTTGTGTATCAAAATTAGTATAATAATTCAACAAAATTGAGTATTTCCAAAAAAGAATTTCGATCTCGGAACGATCGCTTTAATAACAACTCGTGTTTTTTATGAAGCCGTTTTTATTCATTTGCTGGTCAGTAGATGAAACGTGAGCAGGATATGTGTACAAACCTAGCTTTCATTGCATTGGGAATGTACTACATGTATAATGTATATGGCTTTTATTTTCCTTATTTATACTTGTATGTCATCTTACACGTCTAAATGATGCTGTCGTATACATATGTAGTAAACACTTTAACACTCATATCAGCCAAAAACGGCTTCTGCAGTGGTCTTGGGAAATGTCCATTTGCAGACCAAAAGAAGACTATTTTTTTTAATTTACCACCGGAATGACTGGCTCGATCACCGAGCCAGTCATTCCAGTGGTAAATTTTCAAAAATAGTCCTCTTGGTCTGTATATGGACATTTTCTATGAGAAAATTGAAATGTTCTTGAATAAATTTGAGGTTAACCCTCGAATTTATTCAAGAACATTTCAATTTTCTCATAGAAAGCCTAAGGGTTAATGTAAAATTTGCTTTAAAAAATATTTGCTTTTTCAGTCTCCATTTGTAGCTCAAGAGAAGCCTTTTTGAAAGTTTACTACTAGAATGACTGGGTCAGTTATCGAACCAGGCATTCTAGTGGTATATTTTCAGAAGTAGTCTTCTCTTAGCCAGCAAATGGACATTCCTCAAGATTACTTGCGAGACCAGTTTTAGCCAGCTTGACAATATAATGGGATAACTGATATTTTAATTATTTCTTGTTCTATACTTTTTTCAGATGAAATAGAACGTAAGGCACGGATGGCTAAAGTTATTGAGAACAGAGACAAACGTAAACCCAAGGTCAAATATGAGTGTATTGATCTTGACCTCACAGAGAACAGCGACCTGATAGGGTCTGAGATGCCGTACTCACCGCCAACAACGAGCACAGGTAGCCCTCTAGAGGGTACATGTAGTAGCGTGACTGCTAGCATGTTAGGTAATGACCCTTCAGCTGTCTCTGTGGTCACACCGCCTGGGCTGGAACCACTGCAGGCACCAGTCATGACAAATAAGGTTCAATACATGCCAGATTTTCAGCGTATAACGAAGCACATTTTGCCATCCGATCCCTCGCTGTATCGAGCCATGCCTCCCGAAGACATGATATTGTTAAATGACCTTAAGGTGACATATGAGACCACATTGGGAAAGTTGAATTGTGGTTCAGACTTGCAGGACGATTCAAACTATAACACAAAAAGTCAGTTGGTTAATAATTCAGAAATCGCAGTTAGACGACTTATAAAATATGTGAAGAAGTTTGATGATTTTAAACTATTGTCTCAGGAAGATCAAATAACGGGTTTGAAAGCATGTGTTCTGAATACGCTATTGTTGCGCTCGGTTGCATTCTATAATGTCGAAAATGATGCCTGGTTAACGCCAAATGGTGAAATCAAGTCGGAAATCTTGAAGAAGGCCACAGGTTACGACGGATTACATGACGCACATGTGAGCTATTGTACTTCCCTTAAGCTGCTCGTGGGTGATAATCAGCTAACGATGTCACTTTTGCAAATGATTGTTTTATTTAATCCTGATGGCCAAGGAATAATTAATCGAACATTGGTTTCAGATCTTCAAGATAAGTATCTGCGACTTCTAAAACACTACCTCGAGTCTGAATTCTCATATCTATATGCTACGGAAGTGTATGCGCAGATCTTACTGCGCATTGCTGAACTCAAAATGCTTGGTGAGCAGCACGCCGCCGTGCTATTGCAAGTTAATCCTATGGACATAGAACCACTTATGCTTGAAGTACTTAACCTCAAATGACTCATAATACTGGTACTGGTCTATTTTAAATTCAGCTGCCAAATAACTCCTTTTATTGATCGTGTACATATGTATATTTATGTAATATGTAAAATAATAACGTTAAACTGTAATCTATATTTAGTCTGGTTTAATTTCTATTGATTCTGCTTCCTTCAGATTACAGGTACATATGTATATACTACCTTAGTCATGGTTGCAGAAGGATTATATTAGGCTTGCGCGATTATGCAATTAAATAAAAGATCATGATTATTTTTTAAATCGTGAATTTAAATGATTAAAAATTAAATAATTGAATAATTGGGAATAATGTCTATTGCATAAAATATTTCAAGCATTACCTCTTCATTTAGGCCTATTCTTTAATGTGGTAGGTCATGGACATTGACACTTCACCAAATGTATGTTCATTTGAAGGCCAAAAGAAGGCGTTTTTGAAAATATATCACTCGGATGACTGGCTGGAGCATCGAGGCAGGCATTCCAGTGATACATTTGCAAAAATAGTCTTCTCTTTGCCTACAAATGGACATTGCTAGCCACCATTGCAACTCGTCATTGGGATGCCTTTGTCGTTACCAGTATGTAGGTTAATTGTACCCAGGTTGATTAATCGAGTAAACACAATTATTCTTAAATAATCGATCGTAATCACTCAAAGCCATAATCGCGCAAGCCTAGATTACATTAGACATCTACTTATATATTTATTTAACTATTGTATAGTTATGTACAGCTCTACACTTTTAATATGTGATTATATTATTATCCTGTGTAGAGAAAGCGAGACATAGGATTACATCTTCCCATGTCGTCGTCATCGTCTTGTGATTTGCATTTAAGTTTTTAGTAGCCTTATGATTCAACAATGTTGTTTAACCTTATGATTCAACAGTGTTATTTCAGATTTTATTCATCTCAGTTGTAGAGCACAGTCACTCATCATCGTCGTCATCATCATCATCATCATCATCATCATCATCATCATCATATCCATGATTTAAGTACTGTCCTAACATGTCATTGCTGAACAATATATGCATATATAACCTTTGATCTGGCGCTGTTGATATGACTGAGTTGTTCACTCCTATAGCTCATTCATTTGTGCATTGCTTAATAACAGTTTCCTGACCACCATACAATTAATCTGATTAACCATTTAATGGTCAAGATTTTTCAAGAAAATTAACATTTGTGCTGTCTGAATGTCCATTTGCGGCGCAAAATTAAGACAATTTTTGAAAATTTACCATTGGAACGACTGGCTCGATTATCGAGATAATCGAGCCAGTCATTCCAGTGATAAATTGTCATAAATTGTCTTATCTTGACCTGAAAATGGACATTCCTGAAGACCACTGCAGACACCAGTTTTGGCCGACTTGACCATTAAATGGTTAACCCTTACTGAGCAGAAGCAACAAATTCTTTATAATGTAAGGAATATTTTGGAACCAATTAAAGTGTCGCCTGTTTGTGCCTATGGCAATGGCAGGTTCCAGTCAAATTACTTTTCAAAATTTTTAACAGCTTGTCTTTATATATATCTTGGAATTGAGACACTAGTATTTCAATGGTTAAGAATTACTGTTGTCCTAGATCAAGGTTGACTGGCTAAAAATAGTTTGTTTACTGAACAATACACACTGCATCTCTATGCCCAACTGAATGCTGGATGATTAACTATTTTTAGTCGGCACCTGATTCCTCTTTGTATTTACTACGGCCATTGTTCTCACTGGAGAGTTAATCGGGAATAACGCCATACCTCAGTATTGCGTTACGCCGGTTAAGTCTAGTGAGAGAGAACACAGCCTAAGTCTGCACACCATTTGGAGCCGGGTTTCAGTCTCAGATTACCCTTTCAGTAGTAACAAATTAGGCTATTTTAATGGTCTCTCAAAATGATACTGGTATTTTGGTACGCTAAAGTATAAACTCATGTCTATATGTGATAAAGTCAGAAGGGAATACGCCTTAGGAACATTGACCTACAGTAGGAAAGTATAATTTCATCAAATTTAAATTAGTGAAACATTTATGTATTAATATGCATGCGAACAAAGGCTCTCCACCATTTTAAATTTAACATAATTTCGCATTAAACATCCATTCGCATCCAAGCTTGGGAAGTTGGTTGACGATAGTCTTAACTATTTAAAGTTTGGCTGCGATCTAGTCAACTATAGGTAACAATATTGAGCCAGTCAAACCTGTCCCTCTAGGCACAGTTTCTCTCAATCAGATTATTTCCAAAATATTATGTACTTCCGCATCAGTAACAACTAAGTTTGTGTCAATAGTTTCTTAGAAATGTTTGCAGGTTTATATTGCTTACCCGTATATATATACATGTACCTCACTACACTGCCATTTTTAAATGACAAGAGGTTATTTATGCATATACAGATAATTACTACTATAAATGATATATATTCTAACATGTGATGTACGTACGATTGATGTCACTGAAACTACAAAGGTATTTTTTCACCCATTAATGGTCAAGCCAGCCAAAAGCTGTCCTCGGCTGTTAGTTGTGAATTTGAATTAGGGACTTGTGTCTCTAATTCAGTTTCACAGCTTAAAAATTTATATTTATTTATACGTAATAAAATCTTCATATATTAAGATTTATTTTGTTTCATGGCATCTAGGCATACAATTTAATCCTCTAAAACTATAAGTTTTTGACAATTTTTTTCAAGCATTTTAGTGTGAATAGCTAAGTGGTAAAATATTTTATGCAGTAGAAATTATTCACCATTATTCGTTTATTTAATTATTAATCATATAAATTCACAATTTAAAAAATAATTTGCGATTTTCGATTTAATCATGTAATCGCACAAGTCAGAGGTAATACATTGATTCTTGCATGACACGATTAACCCTTAGCACTCCGATGTCAAATACTCTATCTTACTGTGCCAATAGTAGAGAAACTGATGTACATTTTTAAACAATTTTGGTGGACGATGTTACTGTCTTCCACCAAATTTGTTGAAAAATGAACACCAATTCATGTTGTAATTTAATTTCAGAATTTTTAATTTTCACACCAGAGTGGCAAAGGGTAATGGTACTAGGTTAGACAGCATGCGGATTCAAGAATTTAAAAGAAAACTAACCTCATCTCGTAATATAAAGCTATTCAGGTGATATAACATGCACCTTATAAACTAAGAATGAAATTTAAAGCTTTTTAAATAAATATATTCAGACATTAACCCTTTAACACTCATATCAGCCAAAAATGGGTTCTGCAGTGGTCTTGGGTAATGTCCATTTGCAGACCAAGAGAAGACTATTTTTGAAAATTGACCACTGAAATGACTACTCGATAACTGAGTCAGTCATTCCTGTGGTAAATTTTCAAGAATAGTCTCATGGTCTGCAAATGGACACTTTCTAAGAGAAAATTTAAATTTTCATGAGCAAATTCGATAGTTAAAGGGTTAATACCTAAACGTCTAAATGTTGATCCATATCTCCGGTCTATAAAGGCTGAACTTTTCAACCAATCAGAAAAAACCAGGCTCTCTGCCTCAATATAAATATATACAATACAGGTAGGCTGTTGAATATTTTGAAATTAATTTGACTGGAACCTGTTGTTGCCTTCAAATATTTAACATAATAATTATAACATACTAAAGGTTGTGTTATATTGGCACTTGCATGACATCACACGCTATCCTGAAGAGACAGAATGATGACGACCCCAGTTCAATAGTAACATGATGTTAAAATGCAGATAATTGTGATACAGATAAGGGAGTGTGCCAGAAAGTTGATACAGATAAGGTAGTGTGCCAGAAATGTGATACAGATAAGGGAATGTGCCAGAAAGTGATTGATATGGAATCTATAAACCACAATCAATCAGTACTATACAACGTTTAAGATGAGATTGGTATACCTTTGTGTTTTAATCAACTGACGCTCCAGTGATTAGCCCTATGATTTTATTATTGTGCATTGCATAAATGTTACTCTTTTGTCTATTTACTTATATAGCCAATATGTGTCAGTATACGTTTTATATGTATATAGCTGAAATTGCGGGCAATTTATAATATACATAGTACATATACACACAATCATCAATAATTATGTAATAATATTTGTATGACATTCTACTTTATAGTGCTTACTGTACATGTTGTATTCTCCCATCCTCAGGTTGACAAGTTGAGGTAACCTCTTTCTTACAATACTACAGAGGACTAATTGACCTTTCCAGTTTTAGCTATGACCCGCCCATCACTAGCTAAGCTCCACCCACACTTCGCCATGTTGGGATTGATCGATCCCCGAATGCCTTGACTATCAATTTCCTGAAAACTATACAGTTAAGCTGTTGAATATTTTGTAACTAATTTGACTGGGTGCTGTTGCTGCCTATGGCAGCAACAGTGCCCAGTCAAATTAGTTTCAAAATATTCAACAGGGTATATATTAAATGGTAATGACATACAATTCATACAACAACAGATAGTCTTCAACCATACATTCATGCCATACTTATCTACGTCATAATGACATCATTGATTGTGATGTCATTCTATACATCACGTAGTTGATTTGACGTCATATGATGGATGGATACCGTGGAACGGTCCATTCCTTACATAATCGAAACAAAATTGTTAAGCCATGTTAGTAGATTTTCGATTTTAACATGTTTGTAGGCTTGATTGCAGAATACAGACTATTGAACATTGTTGAAAATACTCAAACTTGCAAATTCTAAATTCAATGTTAAATGTGCTCTCACAAATCTGATTGGAAATAAGTATAGAAATTTTCATGAAACTAATGTTTAAATTATTTTTGATTTATAGAACTAGATAATCTAATCTGTGAAATTAAATCTAAATCACAAAACCTTCATGACAACTTCCTGACGACTAGAATTAATGCTACCTAGTTTTTTGCGCAAGATCCCATCTCTGAGAATACATGTAGTGTATCTATTTTTACCAAACACAATGGCAATGGGGGAATCGAATCTGTCACTCAAGTATCTGATGTTAGAAGAAAGTGATGTAGTACCATCACGAAAATTGAAACGTCTGTCTCAAAAATGTACAAAATGTATGTCTTTGGTGTAATACACATCCTGTTGACTATTTTGAAACTAGTTGGACTGGGAGCTCTTGCTACTGTATGTACAACAGCTCCCAGGCTACTTAGTTTTAAAATGTATCGAACAGTTTGCCTGTATAGTTACCTTGAAATTGCTATTCTTGGAATTCAGTGATCAAAGTGTGAACATGTGTGTACCTGCACATGTACAAAGTAGGCGGGGCTTTGCTGGAAATGGTTCCCTCTATTGAGTTATAGTGTCAAAATTGGCTTTCCATTTACTGTCAATCCCAGTTTTATTAACTGTCTGGCTGCAGCAAGCCACCAGATACTAATTTCAAAGAGCCGAAACTCTTGACTTAGTAAATATTTTGAAAACAATTGGACTGAAAGTTGTTGGTGGCTTAGCCACCAACAACTTTCAGGCAAATTGTTTTCAAAATATTTAGCAGGTCCAGAGATATAACCCTTGGAATATGTCGTCTGCAAAAACTCAGCAGTCAGACAGTTAAAATGTTTTAATATTACTGTTGTATGTGAAGGTTGTCTGAATTCATAAATATTTACGAGTCCAATGGAGAAATCCAGTTTTAGCTATCCCCGAACTCCCTGACTATCAATTTCCAGATAATTATACAAGTAATCTTTTGAATATTGTGAAATTAATTTGACTGAGTGCTGATGAGTCAAATTAGTTTCAAAATATTGAATAGTAATGCGTCACTTAGTTGATTATTACATCATATGGTTGATAGATAAATTGGAATCCTCCATGATATGTCCATGTATAACCTTCACTGTGCTGAAGGTGTTCTTGAGTGATGTCCCGCAAACCAGATTTTTTAGTGGGCGTGCAAATCTCAACTGTATTCTTCTCACAATGTGCCAATGCAGTGCATGCTCTGGCTACCGGCTGAATATCCCCCCCCCCCACCAACTGTTGTTCCTTTGTTGCAACCAAATTCTATCAATTCTCACCTAATTGTTTTCTATCAAGATTTTAACATTTGAAACTTAGATTTCCATGCTTGATACATACATGTACATATTTATATTCGCCACCAAAACGGTCATATATATCACGGTTCTGGTTCAAATATATTGCCGCTGAGCCTCTTGTTCATGCCGCTGAGCCTCTTGTTCATATGTGACAATGCATTGTATATATTCATTCATCAGCCATGAGTACATGTATGTATTTTTTCATTCATTTCTACAGGAGTAACTTATGTGTTCTCCATTAACTATCTGTTCGATACACAAAGGGAGAGAAGAGAACCTATTTAAACACTGTTGATAATCTAATACTATGCAACTTTTGTCACTTACGTGTTATGATTTTTAATAAGTTCTTAGCCCTTGAACCTTTTAATGGTCATACCGGCCTCTGTTATGGTATTGCGGAATGTCCATTTACAGGCCAAGAGATATAATTATTGACAATTTACCACTGGAATGACTGACTTGATAACCGAGCCAGTAATTCCAGTGATAAATTTTCAAAAATTGTATTCTCTTTGCCTGTAAATCGACATTCAATTGGCAGATATTTAGAAAATTTGACCATTAAAGAGTTAATGGTATAAATTTGTCCAGAAGATTTACGTTTCCTCGTAGTATAAGTCCATTTTCCAGCCAAGGGAAGACTATTTTTAGAAATTTACCACTTTTGCCTGCTTGACCATTTATGTGTTAAATGTAAGCCAAATTATCATGTAGAATACCAGTAGATATGCTACCTGTCCTGTGTAGTAGACAGACCATTACACTGATTGCAAGCCATAAATAACTTGTGATTAGGTATTTCTATTCTAGTTTTAGTCCCAAATCCATTTGCGCATCATTGCCCTCGTCCTGTAAGGGGAAAATGCTATTGTGATCGTGCTTGTGTGTCTCTGTGTTCGGAACTGTGTCTAAAAAACTGCTGATCCGATTTGGCTCGGATTTTAACACAACGAAGGAACTTGCCATAGAGGAGGAGAATTTCCAGAGGTTGCCCATCATCCAGATAAAATAACCCGGATCCAGACCGGATCTTATTCTTGATCTTTAAATATCTCGGAAATTTCTGGTCCGATTTGGTTCAAATTTTAACACATGAAATGTGATCATACACTAGGATTTCACAACTTTGGGTGTGATCTGGAAAAATCCTGATAAACCGAAGACTACAATGTGACAAAAACAGGAGAACATTTCTTGTTTAACAATATATATTACCCATGCATTGGAGGTGTGGTTGAACTCCCTCTGAATCCGCCATTTTGTTATTAACAATCCACATCATGCATGGATTAGAATATTATGCAACGAGTGCTGATGCATTGTAGCTCATAGGCCCAAACAACAAGGACAATTTATGAACATTTTACAGTGAAAGAATATCACAAAAAGTGTCAAGCTCAATCAAGCATATCTCCCACACCCCTACTGCCTACCTGACAATTATTTTACCTGTTGCAAAATAATGTCTCTGGCACCTATGTAGAGGAGGTGTCTGCTCTCCCTGCAACACGCCCTGAATCCGCCGTTGAAGTTAATAATTGACTAACATTGAATTGTAATGTTACTTCAGTAAAACTTTTAAAACATCTCATTGCAATGTACCAAAGACTACATAAATAATATAGCACATAGAGGCTTAAAATTGACGATTTTATCTCGATTCTATGATGTAAAATGAGCTACATCTACATGTATGTCAGTGATATTGGCAAAACATAAGTTTCTTAATCAGCAATAACATTTTCCGTTAATCTGTCACTCAAGTATATAACGTCATACTCAATTACATCACATGTAGGTTGACATCACAATACATAGTGACGTATTTATCTTTATTATTTAATAAACATTTTGTTGAATAGTTTGAAATTAATTTGCCTCATCACTGTTGTTGGCTAGTAAAATTAGTTTCTAAAATATTCATCAGCGTACCAGCATAGTTGTCTTAAAATTGGGATTCTGGGAATTCCATATTAAAGTAGATATAGAAATTGGATCCAGCAAGTGGAAAAACTTGGCAGAGCTTAGCTATAAATGGGCAAGGAATATCTAGAATTAGATCCCTCAATTTTAATTCAAGTAAAAGGTTTGTAAATTTGCTTGCAGTTGCTCTCTATGCAGCTTACTGTCAGTTTGCTTATTTTCTCTGAGAGGGATTTAAAATATGTATTGAAACCTCGCAGGTCATTTTGATGGCAAAATTATTATGTGTTGACGATCAATCCGATCCACAATTTCTGATTTCAGTATCACTATTTGTAATAGCATGTAGACATCCGTTAGGATTGTAAGTATATATGCAACAGATAGCCTTACCAAAATGTGCCTATTACACTGTAAGCGGGAATATTCTATCATGTAGTTGAAAGGGAATGGCGGACACAGGGTGATCATTTAGTTGCTTTTACAGGATATAGATAACCTATTAAATTCTCTTGGTATTATGCATGTACTTATATTCATATATGCCATACCTAAACTATTTTTAGCCCTTAATGGTCAGATTTTGTCGCGTTAATCTTATTTTTCTCAAAGAAAATGTCATTGTGCAAGTCAAGAGAAGACTATTTGTTAGAAAATACCACTGGAATGACTGGCTCTAGATGTACATTTTCAGAGATAGTCATCACTTGGCCTCAGAGATAGTCATCACTTGGCCTGCAAATGGACCTTTTCTAGGAAGACTACAAGGGCTGGTTTTACCATTAACCCTTAAACCCGCGAATTTATTCAAGAAAATTTAAATTTTCTCATAGAAAATGTCCATTTGCAGACCAAGAGAAGACTATTTTTGAAAGTTTACCACTGGAATGACTGGCTCGGTTATCGAGCCAGTCATTCTAGTGTTAAATTTTCAAAAATAGTCTTCTCATGGTCTGTAAAAGAACATTTCTCAAGACCACTGCATAAGCCGTTTTGGCTGATATGAGTGTTAAAGGGTTAAGTGACAGGGCAGGGCTACAGTCGAAGGTTATTACAGTGGTTTAACTCTTTAACCCTTAAATGGGTAAATTTGATCAAGAAAATCTAAATATCTGCTTTGTAATTGTCCATTTGCAGGTCAAAAGAAGACTATTTTTGAAAATTTAATACTGGAATGACTGGCTCGGTTATTGAGCCAGTCACTCCAGTTGTAAATATTCAAAAAATGTTTTCTCTTGGCCTGTATATGGGCCTTCTTGAAGAGCACTGCAGAGGCCGGGTTTGGCCGGCTCAGCCATGAAAGGGTTAACCAGGCATGGTAATACAAGCGTATGATGTGGCCGTGAGAAATGTTCATTTACAGGACAGGAAAAGATTATTTTTTGAAAAATTATCAATGGAATGACTGGCTCGATAACCAAACCAGCCATTCTAGTGGTCAACTCTCAATAATAGTCTCTTGTCCTGTAAATGGACATTTACTACCAGTAAGCAAATATCCCCATTTTTCTTGACCAATTTTGACCATTAAAGGGTTAAGATATAGATTGTTACTAGCAGACAAGGCTGGTCAAGCTATAGCAGATAAGGCTGTTCAAGCTATAGCTAACAAGGCTGGTCAAGCCGGAAATATTACTATTGTATGTCCAATTGCTATCTTCAAGCAGCATGGTTTGGTATTATGGCTTGTAAAACATTAGTCGAGTTTAGTTCATTCACTTCCTAAGGTCCAAATGTGTGAATAATGTATTTGAATTTAACTACACAGTTGACCCTATAGACTGCAGAGATGTGATATTCATACATTACATTCCCTTGTATATGATAACCGGTGTCATTTATTAGCTCACCTGGCCTTTCAAGTGAGCTTAAGCCGTTGTGGCTGTCCATCTGTCGCCCGTCCGTCTGTTAACTTTTCCTTTAAATGACTTCTCAAGAACCACTGAGCCAATCTCATTTATATTTGGCAGAGAGCATCCTTAGGGCATAAAAATACAAGTTTGTTCAAATGAAGATGATTGGCCAATTTGGCCAGCACCCATCTTGAATTTTGATTGATTTTTAGAAATCTCTTTAAAAGAGTTTATCTGAAGCCGTTTTGGGGGATCGATTCAAAACTTACGACATATCATCTAGGGCAAGAGGTGAACAAAGTTTGTTCACTGATTCATCAAATAGTTTGGTGGCCATCTTGGAAGACATAGTTTTCACGAAAAACGACTTCTCAGAACTGCAGAACGGACCGGGCTGAAATTGGGGAGATGTGATTAGGGACTAAGGGCTATTAAAGTTTGTTCAAGGGAAATTGATACCTAAAAAAGATGGCCACCATGGGCCAATCAAAATGAAGCCTTTTTGGCGGCCATATTGAATATTTTCACGGTCAAATTGGTTTTATACTCTGGATATTCTGATTTCAAATTTGTCGTTTTCGAAACTGTCGGATAAACGGTTTGGCGGCTATGTTGGATCCTTTTCCTGCTAAAAGCTCCCATACTAAAGCAATAGTAAATATTAATGGCTTCTCACTGGGCCGATTTCAAGTATATTTGGCAGAAAGTATCGTTAGGGCATACAGATCCAAGTTTGTTCAAACAAAGCCGATCAGCCAATTTGGCCTTTGGCTATCTTGGATTTTGGCCGATTTTTAGAAATGACTTTAAAAATCTCTGAATCCGCTTTAGGGATCGATTCAAAGCTCATGAATCATCATATAGGGTAAAGGCTGAACCAAGTTTGTTTAAGCGAACTTTATTGGACAAATGCTTTGGTGGCCATCTTGGATGACCTAGTTTTCGCTAAAACATTTTCTCCAGAACCACAGTATGGATGTTCAAGGGGAGTTGATACGTCAGCTCCCATACTAAAGTAATAGGAAATTTTGTATGTCTTCTTGAGAACCACTGGACCGATTTCAAGTATATTTGGCAGAAAGTATCCTTAAGGTATCTTTAGATACAGGATTTTTTCAAACTAAGCTGGTCGACAAATTTCGCCAGTGGGCCATCTTGTATTATTGCTGATTATTGTAAACATCTTTACAAATCTTTTCTGAATTCGCTTTGGGGGATCGATTCAAAAGTCATGAAAGGTCATCTAGGGCAACAGTTTGTTCACAGTAACTTGACTCACCTAATGCTTTTAGTGACCATCTTGGATGACCTAGTTTTCATAAAAACTCCGCGGAACAGATCGGGACGAAATTTGGAAGATATTAGGTAGTAAGCGCATTAATTTATTCAAGCGAATTTGAGACGTAAAGAAACGTGGCTGCTGGGTTCTTGTTACAATTCTGGTCAACTCCTTAGGTTTCTACTTATAGCGGATGGCCTTTCTAGTTGAAATGCCTATGTTCTAGGTGAGTGATACAGGCCCCTTGGGCCTCTTGTTATTGCTGTACACTATGAACACCAACAGTTTTTAATAGATCTGTTTGAATTATGTACCTCCTTTCTTCTATTGACTCACTAGCAATTAACTATTTAATCATGAATCCGGCCAAAGCCGGCTTCTGCAGTGGTCTTCAGAAATGTCCATTTTCAGACCAAGAGAAGACTATTTCTGAAAATGTATCACTGGAATGGCTGGCTCAATAACCAAGCCAGTCATTCCAGTGATAAATTTTCAAAAATAGTCCACTTGGTCTGCAAATGGACATTTTCTTAAACGAATTTGAAGGTTAGAGTGTAAACCATTTATTTTAATCGTGAATCCGACCAAAACTTGTATTGGCAGCGGTCTTGAAGAATGTCCATTTTCAGACCAACAGAAGATATTTTTGAAATCTGACGACTGGGCTTATAACCAAGCCAGTCATTCCAGTGTTAAATTTTAAACAAATTTCTCTTGACATGAAAATGGACAACGCCTGAGCTAAATTTTCAACTTTCATGCCCATTAAAGTGTAACTGTTTCATATCAGTGTGTTATAAGGTAAGCCGGATAGATAGATTGATAATTAATTGCAATGTCCAACATAAGGATTTCATGAATATCTGTTCAAACATTTATTTATAACTCCCTTTGCTTGTTTTTGTTACTGATCAATTCCCCAAGAACAACGCCATTTAATCACTATATAAGTTGTGATTAAACAATACTGTACAGTACAGCTCAGAAATCATTCAAAGTTTCCAAACCAAAATAAGATGTACTGTTGAATATTTTGAACATAGCTGTTCAAAATGTTCACCATAACATATCTTACTAACATGTTTCTGTTTTTGTTTTGTGAAACATGTTAACTTATTTATGAGCTGTACGGTAATAAACTTCAGGGAAACAAGAGGGTATATATCTTGCTGCATTATATATTTATTAGTGTCTGCCATTTGGTCCGGTGCAAAAATATTTAATTCAGATTATCTATTTTATATTGCTGCACGATATTGATGTTGTTTACAGTATTTGTAAAAGTTTATTTTATTTGTGTTATGTATAAAACATTTTTATCTAGCCACTTATTTATAAATGTACTTAGGTTACTTGATTGAACAGACATGTGTATAAATATGTTATGTGAATATGTTACATAGCTTCAAGCTGATAAAGGTATAAGTTCACAGACATTGAATATTTACAGCAATGTCCAGCATCAAGGATTTCATCCTCACAAACATCTTTTCTGTTAAGCCTTACCACTCTGATGTCAATATTCGATATTTTACTGTGTCAATGGCTAAAAAACTGGTGTACATTTTTCAGCAATTTTGGTGGACGATGTTGCTATGATGTCTACGACAGCAACATCTGCCCACCAAATTTGTTGAAAAATGTACACCAGTTCATCTTTCATACTAATATGAAAATTTTTCATTTTAACATCAGAATGGTAAGGATTAACCCTTTACTCGTCATGCCTGCTAAAAACCGGCTGCTGAAGTGGTCTTGCGAAATGGATATTCACACGGCAAAAGAGCCCTAATTTTGGAAATTTACCGCTAACTGAGCCAGTCAATCCAGTGGCAAATTTCTTAAAATTGTCTTCTCTTGCCCTACAAATGAACATTCAAAAGGTCAATATTTAGATTTCCTCAACCAAATTTGACCATTAAAGGGTTAATATTAGTTATAGCAATACAGGAATCCACTTCTAGTTATGCCTCTCCCACTTCTAGTTATGCCTCTCCTACTTCTAGTTATGCCTCTCCCACTTCTAGCTTTGCCTCTACCATTTTTCAGAATCTAAATTAACCATACAGGTAAGCTGCAGAATATTTTAAAACTGATTTAGCTTGGGACTGTTGCTGCCTACAGTCAAATATGTTTCAAAAGATTCAAGAGAATCTTTAGTAGTAAATCGTAAATTTATCAGAGGGATAGAATTTGAACACTGAGGGACTTTTTGATATTCGTGAAGGAGGTATATGCCATTATATGATTGTGATGTCAGATAATAAGTGATGTACCATCGGTTATCTGATACTTGAGTGACAGATCAGCTCCCTCCATTCAATAGCACAAATTGATTAGAGTTTAACGAGTGAGTCTAATTTAATACATGTTAGATCTTAACTTATAAGATGTGTTTGACACCAATGATTAGCAAGAAAAACAAAAGCGGAAATTCCACGATCCAATCGTCAATCAAATGCCTATTCAGCTGATGACACATCAGCTATAACTTCAGCTGACATCATAATCATATGTCAAAATCAAAAGATGTCACAATCAAAAGCTGTCACAATCACAAACTATCACATCATTAAAGAATAAAGGAGGACATAAAGTTAATTAATTAATTAAAATAATATTTTAACATTATAACACTTTAATGGTTAGGGTGGTGAAGGAATTTAAATTCTGCGTAATGAATGTCTATTTGCAGACCATAAAGACTATTTTTGAAAGTTTTACAACTGAAATGACTGGCTCAGCTGTCGAGCCAGTTATTCTAGTGCTAAATTTTCAAAGATAGTCTTCTTGGCCTGCAAATGGACATTCCTCAAGACCAATGGGTGCAGAAGCTATGTTTAGCCTGCTTAACCATTAAAAGGTTAAGAGTAGTATGTAGACAATGGCTTGATTTATTTTATACTAGTCTATTAGTCCCGTTAGTACTTACCACTAGAATGACTGGATCGACAGCCATTCTAGTGGTAAATTTACAAAACTAATCACTTGGCCTCTAAATGGACATTATATAAAAAGCAGAAATTTTAGATTTTCTTGACTAATCTCGGCAATTAACCCCTTTTGTGTCAACAGCGCCTCAAAGCGCTAAAAATACTGCTTATATCGATTAAGGATTTTAATGGGCAACACTTCAAGAAATTTTAATATTAGACGTCAATTTTTTGTAAATTTACCTCTGAAATTTGTGAGCGGCTTGACCATTAAATGGTAAAGAAAATTCAAGCTTTGGCTTACCCAGTATCCAGGTGCAGGTCAGAAGAGTATTTAAAAAAATTTACCACTGGAAACGAGTGGTTAATTGTAAAAAATCCTCTTCTCTTGACCTGCTAATAGACATACCTCAAGACCACTGTAGAGTTGTTTTGGACAGTTTGACCAGTAAAAGGTTAAGTTGACACAAGAGGGATTAAGAGAGAAAAGTGATAATGCAGATGCCTGGGCTGAATGGTAGGGCCCATGCGCAGAGTCCCAAGCATGTGGGTTATACAACATGTTGCAAAATACCGGTGACTAATATTATTAACTATTTACTTGTATATTTACCAAATCGTATCTAGTATTAATATGTTAAATATCATCGTGTAAATATGCTTTGAGAATGAGTCTGGAAGTGTTGAAGATATAAAAGTGCCATGATAAAAATATATTTGAGGTGTTTTAGCATCTAAATATAAGTAATTATTTAATGCATATTTTAGCACATGTTACTACATATGTCTTATAATAATGTTATCAGTAATTATTAATGCGCTTTGATTGATTGTTAAATCTATTAAACACGCCATTAGGAATTGCTTAATACTCATCATGTAGTTCTTTCTTGCATTTGTTCTATCATTATACATTGCAACCATCTACCTTACCATCGAATAGATGAATCTATTTATAGCTACGTCGTCGTGCCCATTTCTAGATAAGATCTCACTTTTTATGCATTTTTTTAAATCAATTAGAAACTTTGAAACCTGAATTCCCAGAATCTAATTTTCTGCAAGAAAGCTGTTGAATCTCTGAAGATAATCTGACTGTGAGATGTTGCTGCTATGTGGCTGCAGCAGCTCCCAGTCAAATTAGCTTCAAAACAGAATGTTAACAAATATTAACTTTACTAAAGATATACCATCCAGACACTTTAATGACAAACCTTTCGACATTTGTGATTTAGCTAGACTTGCGTGATTATTGTGTTGAATGATCGCGATCGATTATTTTAAAATAATCGTGATTACTCGATTAATTAGCTAGGGTACAAATTACCAAGACATAACAACAAACGAATATCAATAACGAAAGCTGCAATGGTCTTGAAAAAAGTTCATTTGCAGGGCAAGAGAAGCCTATTTTTGAAAATGTATGACTGGAATTCCTGGCTCGATTCTCGAGTAGGGCATAGGGATCCAAGTTTGTTCAAATGAACCCGATGGTGGCCATCTTGGATTTAGGCTGATTTTAGGAAAGGTCTTTAAAAATCTCCGAAAGCGCTTAGGGGATTGATGCAAATCTCATGAAATATGATCTAGGGCAAGAGCTGAACCAAGTTTGTTCAAGGGAACTTGATTGGTCAAATGGTTCGGCAGCCATCTTGGTTGACCTAGTTGTAGCGAACATGACTTCTCCAGAACCACTGAAGGGATCAGGCCGAAATTTGGCAGATATGATTAGGGTAATTAAAGTTTGTTCAAGAGAAGTTGATCCGTCAAAAAACATGGCCACTGTAGGCCAATCAAAATATAGCCTGTTTGGCAGCCATATTGGATTTTTTACTTTGATGGATTTTGAGGCTGAAATTGGTTTTGTATGTGTTTAGCTGTATTCTGATCACAAATTTGCAATTTTCGAAACTGTCGGATAAACGGTTTGGTGACCATTTTGGATCATTTTCCCACCAAAAGCTCGCATACTAAAGCAATAAGAAATTTTTTATGTTTTCTTCTCGAGAACTTATGGGCCGATTTCAATTATATTTCGCAGGAAGCATCCTTAGGTCATAGAGATTCAAGTTTGTTCAAACGGAGCCGATCATCCAATTGGGCCGGCAGCCATGTTGGATTTTCGCCAATTTTTAGAAATGTCTTTAAAAATCTTCTCCGAAACCGCTTAGGGGATTGATGCAAACCTCGTGAAATATGATTTAGGGCAAGAGCTGAACCATGTTTGTTCAAGGGAACTTAATTTGTCAAATGTTTTGGCGGCCATCTTGGTTGACCTAGTTGTAGCGAAAACAACTCCAGAACCACTGAAGGCATCGGGCCGAAATTTGGCAGATATGATTAGGTACCAAGGGCCATTAAAGTTTGTTCAAGGGAAGTTGATGCATCGAAAAACCTGGACACCATGGGCCAATCAAAATATAGCATGTTTAGCATCCATATTGGATTTTTTTATTTGATGGATTTTGAGGCCAAAATTGGTTTTATGTGTTTTTGGGTATTCTGATCTCAAATTTGCAATTTTCTAAACTGTTGGATAAACGGTTCGCTGGCCATCTTGTTGATAAAGAGGATTCTAGTTGAAATGCCTATGGTCCAGGTGAGCGATACAGGCCCCTTGGGCCTCTTGTCTTTAACAAGCATTCAGTTTCTTTCTTAGATTTGTTTCAACGCCTGAAGCAGTGCATTTTCTGAGAAGCCTGTCACAAATTAATGGGCCTTTCCAGTTTATCCATCCATCATCTGATGTCATAATCAACTAACTGATGTGTAGGATGACGTCATAATTAATTATGGCATGAATGACTCAATTTAGTCCATCTTTAATGCTTAATATTCCGACGAGTTATATGAATTGTATGTCTTTACCATTTAATAAACATTCTGTTGAATATGTTTAAACTAATTTGACGGGGCACCGTTGCTGCCTATCCAGTCAAAGTTTCAAAATATTCAACAGCTTACTTTATAGTTTTTCTGGAAATTGATCGTCAGGGAGTTCAGGTATCGATCGATCACAACACAAGCGAGGTGTGGGTGGAGCTTAGGTAGTGATGGGTACGGCAAAGCGAAAACTGGAAGGGTCCATTAAGTTAATGTTAAAACATTAGCTTTGATTCATGTTGTTATTATTTCCAGCCTAACCTGATTACCAAAACGTTGAGCTTTTAATTTAACACTTAAAGTTATCCTGGATCATTGAAACTAGAAACTATACAAATTCAGTTATGCCTATCTTCTTCAAAGCCGTCATTTTACTTTGATATTTGTAGCCACCATTATTAGCTCACCTGGCCTGAAAAGCCAAGTGATCTTATATCGTGGCAACCATCCGGCGTGTGCCTTGCCGTCCATCCATCCATCAACTTTTTCTTTAAACGACTTCTCGAGAACCGCTGGACCAGTTTCAATTATATGTGGCAGGATGCATCCTTAGGGCATAGGGATCCAAGTTTCTTCAGATGAAACTGATCAGCCAAATTGGCCGGTGGCCATCTTGGATTTTAGCCGATTTTAGAAAACTTCTTTAAAAGTCTCCGAAACTGCTTGGAGGATCGATTCAAAACTCATGAGGTATCATTTAGGGCAAGAGCTGAACTAAAGTTGTTCAAGAAAACTTGATTGGCCAAATAGGGATCAGGCCGAAATTTGCCAGATATGATTAGGGACTAAGGGATATTAACGCTTGTTTAAGGGAAGTATATATGTAACTTGGGCCCCCTGACCCAATCAAAATATACCGTGTTGGGCGGCCATTTTTTATTTTTTTATTTTATGGATTTTGAAGCAGAAATTTATTTTATATATCTCTTTGTGTATGATGATTTCAAATTTCCCACTCGAAACTGTTGGATAAAGGGTTTGGCGGCCAACTTGGATTGTTTTCCCGCCCAATACTCCCATACTAAAGCAATGGGAAATTTAAAATGTCTTCGAGTACCACTGGGCTGATTTCAATTATATTTGGCAAGAAGCATCCTTAGGGCATAGGGATCCAGGTTTGTTCAAACGAAGCCGATCGGCCAATTTGGCTGGTGGCCATCTTGGATTTTTAGGAAACTTATTTTAAAATCTTCATCTCTGAACCTGCTTGGGGGATTGCACCAAGGTTGTTCAAGAAAACCTGATTGGCCAAATAGTTTGGCGGCCTTGTGGCCATCTTGGATGACCTAGTTTCTCCAAAACGACTTCTAGAACCGCTGAAGGGATCGGTCCAAAATTTGGCAGATATTATTATGGACTAAGGGCCATTAAAGTTTGTTCACGAGAAGTTGATGCGTCCAAAAACATAGCAGCCCTCAAAATGAAGCACGTTTGGCAGCCATTTTGGATTATTTATTTTGATGGGTTTTGAAGCCGAAATCAGTTTTATATGTTTTTGGGTATGCTGATTTCAAAATGTTGGATAAACGGCCGTCTTGGATTTTCTGAAAATTTCTGGAGATTACTTAAAAGCCTACTCCTCGATAACCACTGGGCCGATTTCAATTAAACTCGGTTGCAAGAACTCTAGCATGGTTTGCTTCATGACTTGTACACAGAATTTTGACAGCTTGATTTTGATGGTGGCCATCTTGGATTTTCCGAAGAATGGGATTTGTGTAAAATGCTCCACCTCATTAATCGCTTCGGCAATTTCAACCAAATTTGGCTGGAAGGATCCTAGAGCCTCTAGAAAATCTATTCAGAATTTTAATAGGTCAATGTTTTGTTATCCATCTCTGATTTTCTGAAAAGTTTTCCGAAACCATTTAAAAACGGTACTCCTTCCATCAATATCCCGATTTAACAAAACTTGGGTGGAACGATCCTATGACGGTAGGCTTCAACATATTAAATGAGAATCTGGATTGGTCATTCTTTTTTTATGGCCATCTTGGATTTTCCAATAATGTATATTTAAATGCAAATTGTTTAAATGCAAATGCTCCAGGTGAGCACCACAGGCTGTTGTTTGCGATTCTGCTCTAAATCTGGATAATACTCAATAACATCTAAGAGAGACTTGGTGTGGCACATGGTGTGTGTAATATGTTTCCCTATATACACTGTTTACAAAAGTTCATGTTGACGTACATAACAGTGGCTGCCAATTTTGTCTTAAATAGGGTGTGTGAATTTGTTGTTCTGACATCGTCTGGACATTGTTACTTAGTCTGGGAGCTGATTCCAGTCCACCCATCTTCGGAAGGAAACTGTATCTGTATCCATTAACCCTGATATGGTAAAAGAACAAACCCATTATATTTTTGCTGCTACGAGTTCTGTGCTTGTAGGCATCTATGGTTGGATGGTACTCCAATGGCACGTGCACAATAGAGTTTACAACCTTGTAGATCATGAGCAGTCACCTTACAACAATCGTCCATTGACTCCCACTTCATATCTTTGATAATGGAAGTCACTGAATTACGTTTGTTTTAATGGTAATGTGTATTTGTAACAACAACAGCCCTCCACTTCATTGCTTCTTCCTTCTGTGTGTGTGTTGTAATATTTGAGGCATTTATATGCTAGTTCCCAATGCTAGGGTCTAGACTCACGCCTCTTCTTCCTTCTGCTTGAGGGACCTCTGATGTGGGTCCCAGATGCAGCCACCATATTCAACTCCATGCGTAACTATGGTCATATATAGCGTCTCCTTCAGTTGTTGTGGAGGTGGTTGCAGGGCTTGGTGTAGCAGTCTCTGGAGGCACTGTGCCTTAGCACATTTGGTGTTACTGTGGTCATCCCACTTCACTAGCTTTTAAGTTCCACACCCAGGTAGTGTATGGATCTAATCGTTTCGCTTATGGCCTAGCCATGTACCCCCACCCTCATTAACTACCACCCCATTCGGCCCGTCCCCTAACTGAAGATGTTTATTCTTACAATTGGCGTAATGATTCTTGTGGTAGTTTAGTAGCTCAGGGGATTTATAAAGTCGAGTTAATATAGATGAGGATGATGATTGTGATGATAATAATGTAACCGAGGATGATGTGAATGTTGAGGAAAGGTTTTAATGGGTTGCTGATGCTTGTCGTAGTGGTGGCTGGGTTTGTGTCGATGTTGAGGGTGTTTGCGTTGACGACGAGGATGAATGAGCATGCATTGCATCAGAGTTTGATGTATGCTTACACATTAGATCGAGCTCTCATGCGTTAAGAGGCTATCAGGAAAATTATTAATTATGATAAGGCATTTGCTGACTCAATCGCTTGCATGAACGTATGTTAGAGCATATGCCATGCATGCCTATGCGTATGTACGCTTACGTGCCCACTCTCGTGCTCTCGCACGTGTACAGCCTTCCTGAACACAAACCCAGAACCTGCACATTACCCTTGTAAAATTCGAAATATTTTTCTACAAGGTACACAAATGGGTCAATATATAGGACCCCCAGAACGTTTTAACTTTGATCAGTTATCAAGGGAGATAACTCTCGATCAATTTCGTTACTAAAACCTCTACATCGGTAATAATCTTTTATACTCGATGGTTGACGTTAATAAGGACTCTCTTAAGGTTACCCGGCTGAGTATAAACGCTTATTACATGGGTCAGGTTTTCAACCTAAAATACTCAAAGAACTATGATGGGTTGATATCGGTATATAGATTACTTGTTTAAAGGAATTACTCACTTAGTTTCGAAGCCTTGGGATCTGTAGTTCCCAAAATCTCTGAAGTAATTATCATCTGTGTTGACGTTGCTCTGTGGTCTTGCCAGCTCCTATAGCTGAGTGATCGTCTCAGCAATTTCATCAGCCATATAGTAGAGCTGGGTCACCGAGCTCGACAGCTCCTCCAGGCATGCTCTTCTTGACGGATGCGTCAGCATAGATATCAGTCTCGTAGGCATATTCGAGATGCTGACGACACCTCCAAGTGGTCATGAACCCTTCCCCTTTTACTGGTCTGTTGGTGCTTTCAGGAGGCTAGCCCCTCCCTGCTGGCAATTACAATCGGATTGCTCCGCGAAAATAAATATAAATTCTGATTAATAATGTTATAATAATAATAATAATAATAATAATAATATATCAATAATGCTGCAGGGAAAGTAGGTCTATGTGATAAAATTGTACACCCTCAGGCGAATTAGTTTCAAATATTCATCAAAATAGTTTCTTAAATAACCGTGTCCGACATTTCAGTGAGCTGAAAGAGAGAATGGGGAAAGCGAGCCTTTGACCGATATACTTTTTCAGTTTATTTATCCATCATATGTCATAATCAATTATGTGACGTGTAGGCTGCTGTCATAATCAATGGTGTCATAAATACTGTAGATAAGGGGTGTTACGAGCCCATAATTCGTGCTGGACTATCACCATTGTGCAAATTGTATGTCTACTCTTTAATAAACGTGTTGTTGAATATTTTGAAGTTAATTTGACTGGTCAATGTTGCGGGCATAATTTTCTGGAAATTTATAGTCAGGCAGTTCAAGGATCAATTGATCGATCGATCCCAAAGTGTGCGAGGTGTGGGTGGAGTTTAGCTAGAGATGGCAGGGGTGTAGCTAAAGGTGGAAAGGTCCATCTCGCTCTGCAGACCTTGCATCCTAGCGAAAATAAGGTTTGAAATCAGGCGAGGTATTAATTCAATTCAATTCAGAAACGTTTATGCGAATGCAAGTTCATGAACATGGGTGTTCAAGTATAAAAAAGTTACAACTTACATTCCTTGTGCCCATCATCGCAACTCTACGTTTGTGCTCGAGCATACCCGCTCTTAATTGCTAGAGCGAAGTTCCAGGCAGGATGCTATCATCATCGATCTCTATTGGGTGCTCGCTAACAGCAGCCAACAGGTCATAATCGATGTAACCATCAACAGAGCTCGTTGGTGATCAAGGACCATCGCCAATGTTCTCTGAGTTGTCGGCATTGGTGTTATTGGTGACGCCTTCCATTTTAAGAGTTGTATTGCCAAAAAAAATTTGAAATTAAAAAACTAAAAGCTCTAACTTGTTAATGACTGAGCTTAACAACTCTGAATGAAGTTTAATTGTTATAATCACCCGTATATAGCAGAGGATTAGCGTAACCACAACTCGTCCATGTTTGAATTTAATTTTAATTTTGAATTAACATTCATAGGTACAATTTCGAGTTGCCACATGTCAACGTTTTGATATGGAGTGTCGTCTGTACGTGGTGGCTCCTTACAATTTTCAGTAAATTTCATAAGACAAATATTTCGACGTGTCATTATGCGCTTTGAAGTAGACAAAAATCAGCGCGTACCTGTTATTGCTACGATGTTCACCCAAACACCCACCTATTTGAAATATCTCCACAAACAACTATAATTTATGACAATAATGTCAGATATAGATAGTACGGTCAAGGTCAGGTCAGTCTAGAGTTAACCCTCCTGGAGTGACATCATGAATACAACTTAAGAAAGTTAGCCATCGCTTTATTCCTAAGATTCGACTCATCTGCAAAGGTTGTGATTCACTCTTAAATAGGATAACAGTGAAAGACAGGATAAAAATTTGGTGGGAAAGATAGATTGAGGACAGGAAAGCAATGGGGTCAAAGATCATCGAAGTGGATTCTGCTTTGACAAAGCTTTCAAATTTTCCTTAATGAAATTTTTTAGTTGAAGTACCCTTTCAGAAAAATGATTTATATAAAACCTTGAATAACCTTTAGGTTAGTTGGGTTATGATGTGACAAGGAAATTGCAGAATGGGTTATGGTTGATGACATTCAATTTGGTGTAATAAAATATCACTAACTCACGATTGTGACGTCATGTGATTGTGATGAAATCATAAGTAACATTGGTCTGCCAGGAGACCGTCCAATAAATTATGACATGCGGCCAAGAAATTATGACATGTGTCCAAAATTTTGACATGTGTCCAAGAAATTATGACATGCATCCAAGAAATGCTGCTCTTAGTGATCGTGATAGTAAAAATGGAATCTTTGATGAATAAATTATAGGTGACATATTATTGAACCCAAAATCAAGTGGGGAATGTTTTCAGAGAATTAGAGAATTCTGAAGGCTATGATGAAATGACCATTGCAACAACTCTGTAGTGTTATCCAGTAGGTCGACAAAATAATCATTAAAACATAGTCTGCACAGTGAACGCATGGTTGACAACAATGAGGGTGGCTATTGGTCCATGTTTTCATAAATCAGAGAAAAATTGTAATTATGCTGAATAAAATTGTCTTTCAATCAACAAACATGTAACAATCATCGTATGATGCCATAACACGATTAATATAGTATAATAAATTTATAATAAGCGATATGCTTTATGTCACTTATATACCCAGGGGACCTTTCCTAGCTTACCCACATAAAACCTACATCCAGCATACCGACACCATACCCTTAGAGATAGGTTTTATGAATAGTTAGCCTAGTTATTAATGTTATTCTGGTTTTGATAGTTTGTTAACAGTCTACATCTTTAGAATTCAACTTACGCGAGTGTCGACCATTCACGTGCACTCAATGACGACTAAAATCTGTGGAGACGATTTATCGGGTTGGTACAGAAACGAGAAGACCCGAAACGATAACACTTGTTGACTGAAGGTAGAACACCTGTCGGGAAGGAAACACACTATAATGAGATAATGACAGCCATCTGGAATGCCGTCGTATACAGGACACGACGGAATTTCACAAGGCCTCAGGATGCTGTGAATCATGCATCAAGAAGACAGACGTCGACACTGGAGGATATGGCATGAAGACGAGGATGTTGGCAATGAGCAACAAGTCAGGAGATGATTATGTGCCCATCGATCTATAGAGCTTGTGGTGATCTGGTGACATGGCGACTGCTGACGAATGATTATAACTGATGATACGACGACTAATATGGAACTGTTACTGGGTAAAGTGAAATTAACTGGAATTTTTCAATAGTCACTGATGTGTGGTGGGTGACATATGCAGTCGTGACGTCATTGATAACTATAGGTGACATTTCAATATTTGGAATGGTGAATGTCCACTGGTTCAGTTAGGTGAATAACTAACTGGAACTGACTGAAAATTCATAATGATAGATGACGAATGTAGACGTGACGTCATCAACAACTACTGGTAACATTTCACTATTTTGAATGGTGAATGTCCACTTGTTCAGTTAGGTAAATAACAAACTGGAACTGACTGAAAGTTCATAATAATAGATGACGAATGTAGACGTGACGTCATCAACAACAACTGGTGATGAGAAACAAACAGACGACAATACGGTCCACGAAAATTGACGACACTGGACTTTAACGTACAAGCAAATATACCAGTACAATTTGCTGACGCGATATAGTTATTGCTTACACATGCAGACACTGGACATGACGAATTCCATTTACACCATTCCTACTCTAAGGCATCAAGGAAGCATGTCTTGCTGACTATCTCTTCGCGATCTCATCTCATCACTACCTGCAAAACTCACTCTACCACCCCTCATGTTTTTGCATGCTTCCTTCATCAAACCATCTGACATAGTTATTTCAAACTATATTTTACCCCGCTGGATAACGTCATCCTGATCCATTGTGAGCGTACACCTCACCTCTGTTTAATTGATATGCTAATTATATATAGCGGCCGCAATCAGCCAGTACTTTGATTAGCGAATCAATGTTCAATGATATTAGGCCAGAGTGAGGGATGTGGTGAGAGAAGAATGAATGGCGACCAATCAGGTGATTGTTTTTACAAACATTCGTAGCTATATACTGAACTTTAGCGATATGTGTCGTGTTAATCTTTCGAGTGGGCAAGCATCATTTTCTACATATCCATACGTCTGTACGCGTACAACAACAACCAACACACACCCTCATGACCCACCCCCACAAGAGCACCCAATCTGCATACATGAGAGTCTTCAGTGGATACACGGATTTCAGTGTCTTTTGATAAAATTGGGATTTCAAAAGCTTCTGGTTTTGATTAAATACGTTTAAAACTAACCTTTTTCTAAGTGGGGGTAAGAGTTTTTCAGTGTTTTCCAAACTTTTACAAGATTTTTTCTTCAGTTGCCACTCTCCTCTCTGCACCTGAAACATCAGGCTATTCGACCGTAACTGGGTATGGTCAGCATAGTGAAATGGGCATAGAGAAGTGGATTGGGTTAATTACATGCCATTGCTATTTAATCAAAAATAGGGAAGATTTCCTTTTAATTGTGTCACTTAAAGGGCTGTTACACAGTGGGTTTGTTAAAATTTGAGTTAATACGATAGAGAGAGAGAGACGGAGAGAGAGAGGGGGAGGGAGAGAGAGAAAGAGAGAGAGATGTGCAGCTGCTGGCACACTCTCGGTGTGAGGGTCGAATTAACAGACAAGGGAAATACAAATCTTACCTAGTAGAACATTTATCAGATGTGCCATAGAGTTATGAATTATTATTATTAAGATCATGTTATTTCATGGTTAGGCATTTGTAGCAGGTATACGAGAGTTTAAAACTATTGGGACAGATTAGCTATTCGAGTAAATTGAATGTTTAGTAGGCTTGCACAATTATTCGATTTAATCCCAATTATTTTTTTCAATACCATCGTGGACTAAACAATCGAAGATTTTCAATCGCCAAGATAATTGTTTTTCATATGTAGTCAGCTTCAATTTTCTGGTGATATTAACCCAGGTGAATGTGAAAAATGGGTGTAAATACTGCATTGCATCTATTTTACTTATTTTGCGCTTGTTTTGATGAAAGAAAACATTAAAATGTTTAAATCCGCCATTGGGTTTTTTTCAAACAAAGTTTTTCAGGGCATTCAACCCAGTGCCATATCGCCCTGGAGCAAGAATAATTTGGCCAAAATATCAATGTCAATATCAACCAAACACTTTCGCTAATCATTAATAGCATCTATGTTTGACCAAAATGTGGCCAAACCAGTTAGAGAAATATGTAGCCTTAGAAAACACTGCGCCACACTTGTAGAAACCACTGCGCCACACATTTAGATACCACTGCGCCACACCTAGCTGAATTTTAATTTCTAAATACCTAGGACTATCTGGCAATTAGACTGGAGGCATTTTAGTGATCTGATCAGCTTTACCAATTTTCGATTTTCCAAGCATTATGTTAGCAATGCCCATTTGAAGTAAAGTTTGTTGCTTTTTCAGATAATTTCAATACTAGTGGTTTTGATAGCTTTATGTCTCCCCAACCCACCATCACCAGTACAGTTGCGATTAATCTAATAATCTCGATTATTTATCTAAAATGATCATGATTAAAAATACTGTATAATCGTGCAAGCCTATGTTTTAGCCCTTACAATGGTTGGTTGTTGGTATTTTGAAAACTTCAACTGAATGAATGCGCCCAAATATTTTCACCAAAGTTAACGGAGACCCAGTGCTCTAGACAGTTATTAAGTTAAGCTAGGTATGGCTAATGCATATATATTCAGGTTTGAGGAAACGGCTCCCCTGCGAGTTTTTGTCTCAGACCGGCTCGCATAGTGTTACTGCTTATTAGAGGGTGGGTGTGGTGTAACATGTATGGGAATAGATTAGACATTCATGTGAAATGAATGTTTGTAGCATTTATAGAGGGTTGAGATGTGTATTTTTTTTAATGTTTGACTGAGTGAAACACGGCATTTTCAGCAATGCTGCAATGATGCCAACCCTGCAGATTGCACCCGATATAAGTGAGTATACCACAATGGCTATTCGTAGTAAAGAAAACAAACTATTTTGTAATTTATGAATGGAAAAATGTTATGAATGGAAATCATTTTCATTCATAGGTCCCGACACATTATGCCTGACAGTCGTCAAACCCCAGGTGATGAGATGGATCTTGATGCTGATCAGTCGAGAGAATGATGACATCATCTTATTAGGCCATGCCCCAGGACTTTAGGGCATGCCCCATTTTTCATGGGTCAGCCCAGGAAATGAGTTGGCCGCCATCAAATGACCCAATCAGAGCAACTATATGGCCATGCCCCTCAGCCCTTAGGCCACGCCCCTTTCATGGGCCATTAGGCTGGCAGTGCACCAGCTGTCCTAACCCAGGGTGACAGTATGGACTCCCTGACCAGTATTACGATATGAGCTCCATTAGGCCACACCCTCAGGCCTTAGGCTATGCCCATTTCACCAGTCATTAGGTTGACAATGCGCCAGCTGGTATCCCTTAATCTGACCTAATACAGGGTGACGGTATGAACTGATGTACCAGTACGACGATATGGGCTCAATTAGGTCACCCCACACCTTAGGCCATGCCCCTTTTTCATGGCTCATTAGACCCAGCAATGAGCATAGATGGCATCATGGAAACTGACCAGGGTGATGGTATGGACTCCCTTACCAACGCTACATTAGGTCACACCCTTCCGCGAGTCATTAGACCTTGCAACGAACATAGATGGTGTCACGTGACACAACCAGGGCAATAATCTTGGCTTCGATGCTGATTGGTCTACAGCTGTCAAGTGACCTCAACCATGCTCACTAACGACTTCGAGCCTCATTACACCTGTCAATCATCAGCATGTGCCCACCCATTTAATGTCTCCAAAAACAGTGAAGATATGGGAAGAGATCTGATTGGTCGAGATAGTGATGACGTCATGAATATTTGAATTAGGCCACGCCCCATTTTGTCCTGCACAAAATACTCAAGTCTGATTGGTTGAGAGAGAACAAAGGATTTCTCCCTTTACCAATCAGATTTGAATATTTTTGGCGGGGAAAAAGATAGCGTGGCCTAATTCAAATATTGATGACGTCATCACTTTCTCGACCAATCAGAATCGACGCCCATAACGTCGCCCTTCTACTCATATCGATGAATGATACCACTCTCTTTTCAGTCGTTGCGCTGTGTTGTATGATAGACTCATCTACTGCCCTTTGTGCTTCTGGTTTAGTTGTGTATAATTGCTAGAGAATTTCCTTTACGATGGCTATATGTTGGCCTTCTCTGTCTTTGAGTCTTATTAATATAACCACCCTACACATCTTAGTAGCAGATGTCGCGGAACCAGCTGAGAATGCATGTCCTGGTAGTCGATAATGTCATTTCAATGCGGTTTATTATTTGCTTCTTATCTTTGCTTTCCTTCAATGAGTTTGAGTTCCTCCTCCCGGGGAGGTGATGAGGTAATGATTGGGGTGACATATACGAAGTATTCTGTCTCCGCTGGCTATTTCTTTAGGTTGTTGAACGAAACTTCATTTTGTGTCGTCACCTACTCAACTTATTCATTCTCACATTCATGGGATGAGTCTAATTTTCTCATTTACCTATATTAAGACTACGGTGTTGTGGCTCTGGTATTATTTGCCATATGCTAAATCTAGTTACTTAACAGCTAAAGAGAGATAACACATGATGTCAGAATCTAATGTGTGATGATTATTATGGCCCTTTCGTCGCACCTATAATAATAATAATAATAATAATAATAATAATAATAATAATAATAATAATAAGAAGAAGAAGAAGAAGAAGAAGAAGAAGAAGAAAGTATTGTGCTGCGACAAAGGAAGACTAAAATGAATCAAGATTAGAGAAAAACATGCTGAATTGTTTGTAAAAGGTTTTGTCGCGTCTCCGGCTATAGACTGGGGACTGGCGGCAGGTGTTGCCGGCTGGATCTAGTGAGAATCTGATTGAACACATGAACGTGTTTTCTCCGGTGTAATGAACACATTCATGTTTTGTCTCAGGTTCTATGATCGCCTGGTGTCTGGACTGTGCCATGGCAGCGATATGTTACTTAATCACTTGCGGGTCCTGTTGTGCCGAGCCCGCTCGCTCTCTTGAGGAAGTCAGAGGATAAAGGAGGTACCCGACCGGTGTGCGTGCGTGCGTGCGTGCGTGCGTGCGTGCGTGCGTGGGTGGGTGGGTGGGTGGCTGCGTGCGTGCGTGCGTGCGTGCGTGCGTGCGTTCGTTTGTGTGGTGGGGGTTGGGGGCGTTGTCGAGTGCGTGTGCAGTAAATAGCTGGTAGGTCACACATCAAATTCGTCCCAGCCGAAGGGGCATCTGCCATTCTACTTTCTTTCCAATGGATGTCCATTGACAGCCAACCTGCAAAGGAAGCAAACAGGTGGCATCGTAGTCGCTGATCAATCGATCATAATCTTCGTCTACTGGTGGCAGGTTTTGTCAGAACTGTAGTAGATATTTTCCAGACACTAGTCTCTGATGGCTGTATATAATTGTCTATGTGTCATGTATAGATATTGTCCAGGCACTCTAGTTTCCTCCTTATCTGATTGCTGTATAGAGCTGTCCCTGTTTTGAACTTAATGTTGATTATTCCGTTGCTGCATACAATCATAGAAAAGTGGCTGAAACAATACAATTTACTGTGTCAGTTTCTGGAGATGATTCTGAAGATTGCCAGCTCGTGGTTAATATTATTAATTTTGTTTATACGACATGCGAAAGCAATATTTCCCTACACGATTAGGCTTTAACTAGACCATCACCCTCCTCCTCCTCCTCCTCTCCTCCTCCTCCCTCCTCCCCCTCCTCCTCCTCCTCACCATCATCACCATCATCAGCATCATCATGATGATGATGATCATCATCATCGTCATCAATACGGCCACCACCACCACCATCACCATCATCATCATCATCATCATCATCATCATCATCATCATCATCATCTGCCACCACAGATACAGATGCACAATTAAACAACAAAACATGCCTATGTACGCTCCTTATGGTCAGTGAGAACTGTCGACTTAGTTTCTTGTATGGCATGGTAAAAGTTATATATTTATGATTCAATATCGTCATATCTATTTTCCATGATCATGGCTAATGCGGTGTTGTAAAACCAAGCACGCTCTTGGCTACGCTACTAATACGTATCTCAATGGAGGAATCCAGTTTTAGCTATGGCCCGTCCATATTTAGCTAAGCTCCACCCACGTCATCCGTTTTGGTTTCGATCGATCCCTGAACTCACTGAATCTCAATTTCCAGAAAGCTGCAAATAAGCTGTTGAATATTTTGAACCTAATTTGACTGGGTGATGTTGCTACCTACGGCGCCCAGTCAAATTAGTTTCAAAATATTCAACAGCATGTTTATTAAATAGTAAAGACATACAATTCGTACAACAAGGCTTAGTCCGTCATCAATTAAGCGTTCGTGACGAGCTTATCTGAGTCATTCCACAGAAACGCAAATCCAGAGCCATCAATAATTTTGGGCGTAAACCTAAATGATTTAATGATTTTCTTGATTTTAAATTTCTATAACAATTATTAATGTATAATCAAAGGTCAGCAGTAACGATAACCAGCAAATAAACGTGCAACACATCTTCAATAATAGGCTGTGAAAAAATATGTCTACTCCGTGACATATAGATAAAAGAATATAGATGCCAGAGGATACAGACAAATGAACAGTTATTGTGTTGATCATCGAAGTAGAGATGATATCTCTCTGTCAATCAAAAACATATAAATTCCGTTACTTTTGTTTACCAAGAACATTTGCTTTATAAACACATTGTCATGGAGTTGACCACAGGCGGTAAACTATTAAATCTATTTTTAGGCCCTTTTAAATTTTACCCCACTATAAAAAACAAAATCAATAGAGTCAAGTTAGTCTAGAGCAACCATAAATTTGGGGGGGGGGGTAGGCTAAAAGATGGCAGTTCTTTAAGATATTGGGTCATCAGCCCACCCGTCTTAAGGAATCACCATCGCTTGCCCCACGTGCAATCTAACCTCAACAATAAATTGCATAAAACAAACAACTGTTGAATTCCCATAAGGTTTGACTGCAAATGATTTCATAATGATATAACATTATGAGTTTTACAAGCAATACTATAATTATTAATGGTGCAATTCATATGCGGCTTTAAGTCAAATCACAAATAAATTACCCTTATGCCCTTTGCATCCATGGTTCAACCACAACAATAAGGCCAGGATATATGTGCTCATCGTATCTAGCTAGACACCACTCCCCAACATTTGCACTTCAGGTTTTTTCATTAGTTACTCTTCCATCAACACTACCGTTCTCTTCAGTTTCCATATTTTTGTCTGAAAATGGAGTGACACAGCCCTTGCCTCTTACAAGCGCAAAATTTAGGAAACACACAGAAACAACTTAAATTCCTTACTACAATTTTGTCATCGGATTCTCAACATAGGATTTGGTGCAAATTCATGGTTCCCAGGATTGCCTTGATTTAGCCAGATGACTAGCTTTTTAAACCGACAGTCTTAGTAGCAAGAGCTTTTCAAAGTACCATTTGCCCATTATATGGAAATTAGATGCATTATAGGGAAACATATTATAGAGCATAGTTAAACAGAACATAGAGGACCCAAGGGGCCTCTATCGCACACCTGCTGGAGCGGAGGCATTTCAACTAGAAAGGCCGTCGGCTATAAGTAGAACCCTAAGGTGTTGGCCACAACACGAAAGCTCGTTTTCGTCATCCAAAACATCGAGAAACGTGGTGCGGTTGTTCGCCATAAAAGATCTTGAGTTTCAAATCATCCCCAAGCGGTTTCGGAGAAGTTTGAAGACAGTTCTAAAAATCAGACAAAATTCAAGTTTGCTACCGGTAAAATTGTAGGATCCGGTTCGTTTGAACAAACTTTGATAGATATGGCCTAAGGATGATTGCTGCCAAATATAATTGAAATCGGCCCAGCCGTTCGTGAGGAGTCGCTTAAAGAAAAAAGTTGACAGACAGACGGCACAAGCTCAGTTGGCCACAGACACATGGACAGCATAACCTTACTTGGCCATTATGGCCAGGTGAGTTAGCTAGTCATGAAAAACTGTAAGTGCCCACTTGCAGGGGCGGATTATCCACGAGGCTAACGAGGCAGTAGCCTAGGGCCTCGCACTTGAAGGGGGCCTCGCACTTGGACAAAATATTCTTTTTTTCTGGTTTCTTTTTCTTTAGGCAAGCTACATAACGCAATGAAGACACACTCGGTCAATATCGCCAAAATAGATTATTGCCTTATCATGGCCTTATGTCAGTGACCTACATGTATGTTATTCCGTTTATAGTCTCGTTTTATTGTTTAAATATCGATTGTAACAATGCTCGAGCGGCCGAGCCGAGTTACCCGAGTAGACTAAACAAACGCGATGATCACGTGATGGCGTGACGCACACGTGGAAAGTAATTTTTGTTGCCTCAGTGAGTCAGTGGAAGCGGTCCGAAGCACTGTTAAACGGTTTACGATCGGGAATCAGTAGGCCTACATTCAGTCATTCATTGATTCTCAGTCATATTGTGGATAGCCGAGTTTTTTTCGTAAAATTTAAAGAAAGGCAAGGTAGGAAGAAACAGTGTTACAATGTTACTGACTAAATTAAAGCTACGTTGTCACGGTTGGCTATATGAATATTTTTTACAAATTGTAAATTGTATATTACACCCTTGCATCTATCTGGTCAATGATATGTACCTTAATATACCCAAACAATGTCCGTTTGGGTAAAACGTATAATTTTAACCCTTTCGCCGAATAATCCATGAAAACCGAAATTAATTATTATGTACGAAACATTACATATTCTATTGAATATTTTGGAAATAATTTGAGCGAAAGCTGTTGGTGGCTCGGGAACCAACAACTTTGAGCCAAATTGTTTTAAAAACATTTAACATGGTCGGAGATATGGCGTATGGGAAATGTTGTCTGCAAAAAAACTCGGCAGTCAATGTGTTAAAAACTCCATTTTGTCTGCTATAAAGACTATAATAATTAACTAAAATGATGCCAAATATACGTCAGATTGCACCGCAGAGCGTCTAGATTTATAATTTTTCGGGCCCCCCCCCCCCCCCCCGCATGGTCTTGTGCCTAGGGCCTCGCACAACCTTAATCCGCCACTGCCCACTTGAACAACTGCGGATGTGTTACTGGAGTGTTTCAAAAACTAGTTATTCCCCTTGGAACATCTACGTCAGTGAGTAGCTAAGGAACATCACAATAGCAAACTAGGCGAAGTTTCAAAACAATATTTTAAGGCATTATTGAACATCAAATGATCAAATTTCATGATCCCGTTTACTTTGTCCACACCGTGACATATCAGTCAACACCATGACAACACATGCTGTTATGGATTTGACTGCCATGGAGTTGACCTTATAATGTGGATATGCGTTAATATTCCAGTTGAACTGCGGGATAGTCTCATCCAATTATCTAAGACCCACCATGCCTCATTTACTAATAAATATTGATAAATAAACTTTCAGTTTTTCTCTTTGATTTGATACATAACACTGTCACAAGATAAAATGCTTAACCTACTGCCATACCATTTTGTCTCACTGCCAATGTTATTGGCATGATGCTTGCAGGATGACTGATTTGCTGTTGGGCGTGTCTTGCTGCAGCATGATCATTGTGTCACGGAGTTGGCCAAAAAGCTGGGGACCAGGCTAACTATTTCTGTAAATATTTTCTAAAATCTTCAAGCCATTAGGCATGCACGGAAAATTAAGAGGATATATGTTAACATCGTAATTTTATCGCCATTGTGATCACAGGTTATTGAGAAACAAAAATATAAAGCATTATCTGTTAATAGCTGGTGTAGGGGACACGTCACGGTGTTGACATTCTGGTCATTTGGAAGCACATATTTTCTTAAATCATGCAGTAATGTTCCTATGTCAGACAGCTATATGTTCATGTGGATGCCCCTTGAATTCGTAAATACTTTGTTTGTATAACTGATTATTTAAAAATATAAAGAAAGGAAAGAGGGACAAGGAATTGCACATTTCTGCGTCCTTTATGACATCATTGATTAAGACGTCATCATATACGTCACGTAGTTGACTATGACGTCATGTGAATAATAATAATAATAATAATAATAATAATAATAATAATAATAATAATAATCTTTATTTAAGGAGGGTATACATCGTCAGTAAACTGATCTTCCCGAGGACCTCACACACACGCGCGCGCGCACACCCATACGCATGCGCGCTCGTGCACGCACACATAAATACATACATACATATATATATATATATATATATATATATACACACATACATATATTACTATTTACAAATATACAAAATATACAATATTATAACACAAGTAAAATCACTGTTAAATTAGATAATTAACATATTTGTTCATTTTCGATAGATATTACTAAAACAGTATTGCAGAATAATTACCTCGTCGAATGTCGATGTTCGAATCACCGTTCACGCATACATACGCGCAAGGTCGTACACATTCATTCACACATACACACATATATAGCTATTTAGAAATAAACAAAATATGCAATATTAGAACACAAGTAAAAAGGTGAAATCACATTGCCCATATATCACTATAATTTAGTAATATATTCAGGTATATTTGATTTGAATGTCAGCAGATTAGAAGACTGAGTAATCGTTTCAGGCAGAGAATTCCACAGTTGCGCTGCAGTGTATTTGAAGCTTTTTCTGCCATATTCCGTTTTAATCCTCGGAAGTTGTAGGTGATTGCGTGTTTTGGAACGTACATTTCTGGTGTACGCCACCCCAACGGAAGTGAACATGTATTTCATATAACCAGGGGCCAGACCATTTCTAGATTTATATGTCATAATGCCCATTTTAGTTTGCATTCGTTTAGTTAAATTTGTCCAGTTTAATGTTTCATATAGTTGTGCAGATGTTGTCCTGTAAGGCATGTCTAATATCACCCTAGCAGCCCGTTTTTGTAGTTTATCTAAACTATCCAATAATGTAGGTGAAGACGGGCAAAATACAAACTACAATAATCAATGTGTGAAAGGATATACGACTTATAGAAAAGATTTCGTTGCTCAATGCTAAGATAATGTTTATTTTCCCGTAGAATATAAATCAAGGACGAAATCTTTTTACAAAGTTTGCCTATATGTTCTTTCCATGCAAGCGTATTGTCTATGTATACTCCTAAAAGTTTGTCAGATTCCACAACATTTAAGCTTCCACGATTTGTAGGGATTATAACATTATTATTTACTTGTTTCAATTTATACTTAGTTCCTAACATCATAAACTTAGTTTTGTCCGTATTTGACAACAGTTTATTATTTACACACCATTCTTCTACCGACTTCATACCGTTAATTAGATTTTCTTGAATTTCACCAACATTTGAGCTAGCAGCATGCATAGTTGTATCATCAGCATACATATCCATAAGATTGTTGACACACATGGGTAAATCATTAACATATAAAATGAACAGAAGTGGCCCTAAAACTTAGCCTTGTGGTACTCCTATATCGATGGGCAGTGGTTTAGAATTCTTTCCAGAAATTGAAACGTATTGTTGTCTGCCATTTAAATATGAAGAAAACCACTTTAATGTATTATAGCTGAATTTGTAAATACTTAATCTAATAGGATGTCATGATTGACAAGATCAAAGGCATTTTTAAAGTCAATCATAATAGAACCAATAAGGTCGCCATTACCTATCGAAAAGCGCCATCTTTCTACTAGATTTAACAAAGCAGTTTCACATGAATGGTTAGGTCTGAAGCCTGATTGCGACTCCACTACTAAATTATACTTGGTTATAAATATGATCATGTATGTGTCGTTCAATAAGCTTAGAGATAATGGGTAATATAGAGACAGGCCTATAATTGCTAACACTGGTTTTTTAATCAGAATTTATGTAGAGGCTTTACGTTTGCACATTTCCACTTTTTGGGGGATTCTCCCGTAGCTATGCTTTTGTTTATAATAAGTGTAATTGAGCGTGCAATTATTGATGCTGCTGCTTTGAGGAAGTGTGCGTTCAATTCATCATAACCAGATGACTTATTTGTTTTTAAGTTGCTAAGTTCTCTGGACACATATTCAACGGTTATATATGGAATTCGAAACTATATATTTTCTGGAACTTTATTAAAAAACATGATCTGATAGCTTATCAAATGTCATTGGCCTTTGTTTTTTATCATTGTGTGTCAGTTTTGACGCGATTGTACTGAAATATATGTTAAAATGTTCAGATTGCATTTGTAGGTTTTGAATTTTACTTCCATTATCATCACAGATTATTGAAGGTAATTTGTTTGCCTTGGGTTTTATGTCTTTTAGAATTTTCCATATATTAGCCTGATTATTTTTGCCTGCTTCTAATTTATTTGCAAAATAATCTTGTTTAGATGCGTTAATCAAATACGCAACTCTTTGCTTTAACATTTTAAAATTCAACATGTTGCCTACGTTTTTATGATAATCCCTTTCTTTCATTGTTTTCAAAATTTCTCTGTTCATCCATCCCGGTTGACATACACGTTTAACTCTGCGTTCAATGACAGGAGCGTGTTTATTTAAAATGTTGATGAATTTTGCATACCATTGATCAAGCGCTTGATCAGGACTACCTAGATAACCTATAGAACGCCAATCACATACAGACAGGTCACTAAGAAACTTAGCTTCATTAAAGCTTTTGATGCTCCTGTATTTAATAAGTTGGTGCGAATTTTGAGTTTTGAATGGTTTACATTTGCGTACAGTGAATATTGGATAATGGTCACTTAGTGCCAAAGAGCCAACATGTGACGGTTGAATTTTGTCTTTATCTGTGATATACACATGGTCAATCAGTTTAGATGTTTTCTCAGTAACTCTGGTTGGATTACGTATAAGTTGCTCTAAATGAAAAAGTTCAATTAAAGACTGCCATTTATGATTATCTGCTTTAATAAGGTCGAAATTAAAATCTCCTACAAGTATAATATCTGAGTTTTCAGAATATACCTTTTCTAACATAGCTTCAAATTCATCAATCCAGATAGCGGGTGAATCAGGGGTCTATAGACACAGCCCAATAGGAAAGGCGTGGTCTTAAAGGGTCTAATTTCAATCCACAGAGTTTCCAGATCATCGGTTTCAAAATTTAGTAGTTATCAGCTATATATAGTACAATTCCACCACCGTCCCGTTCTTTTCTGCCCTTTCTTTCATTAACATAGCCTTCAATTTCAATGGAGTTATTTGGGATTGTTGATGAGAGAAATGTTTCAGTGATACAGAAAACTTCAAGTTCTTTTTCACACTTCTCCATAATCAGTTTTAACTGGTCAATCTTAGGCACCAGTTGCTGCACATTTAAATGACCAATCCTAATTCCTTTAGAATTAATATTGAAAGACGGCAGATCAATGGATTTATTATTATTATTATTATTATTATTATTATTATTATTATTATTAATAGTACAACCACCGCCCCTGCCACCACCACCACCAACACCACAATAACAACCACCGCCGCCACCACCACCACCGCTACTACTGGTGATTGATAGATACACCGGAAAGGTCCAGTATCTTCGCTTCGTGTCAAATAATAGTACGACTCAAATTATATATCAGGTTGAATATACTCTGAGTAGTTCCTATCAGTTTCACTATCGTCTCGATCAAGACGACACGCAGTTTTCGTTAGACTTACAATGGAACATGGAGAGGGGAGGTTATTAGTAAATCAAAGTCCAATGACAGGCAGAATAACAGCTTGTATTGGCGGGTAATGGCGAAAATGATCTCTAAGATGGCAGGAGAGAAATGGTTAGGAATAAATGCCCCTACATGATGCATCAAGGAAACATGTACTCAATTGTCATATACACACAAGGCAACAAAGACGATCAGAAGACCTAATTTCGGCGTTCTCGACAACATCTAACATACTCACATATGAACCGCTAGTCAGGATTATTAATTAAGTACAATCTTACTTCAATTCAACTGGAGCTAGAAAGGCTTTCGTATCCCAACGCTGTTTATGTCCTTCATCACGGCTTACATAGTACTGTAATGTGGACGTTGCCATATAGGTAGTCTCTTAAGAAAGGTTGATTGACATATGAAATACAATTTGCGTCACGTGACAATGGTTTCCTAATGCCGGATCAAAGGACCGGAGTGTGAGTACAAAGGACTGTCACAGTGGTTTATATGAACTAGTTAGTTTGCTATGAGCCTATGACTGACAATACAGTATACGAGGTCACAAGAAATGTTCTATTGTAACTGTAAGCCATCCAATTCAGCTTTCCAGAGTACCCACCCATCATATGACGTCATAATGAACTGCGTGATGTGTACGATGACATCATAATGAATGGCGTCATGAATGACGTCGATAAGGACGTCACGAACGCATATTTGAAGACGGTCTATGCGTTGTTGTACAAATTGTTTGTTTTTACTATTTACTAAATATTCTGTTGAATATTTTGAAACTAATTTGACTGGGCGCTGTTGCTGCCATAGGCAGCAACAGCACCCAGTCAAATTAGTTACAAAATATGCAACAGCTTCCCTGTATAGTTTTCAGGAAATTGATAGCTAGGGCATTTGGGGATCGATCAATCCCAACACGGCGAGGTGTGGGTGGAGCTTAGCTAGTGATGGGCGTGGCAAAGGTTATTTTCAATCAATGTAACCATTTGCTTGTCGTCGTTGGTGGGTTTAACATGCCATCTGATTACTAACCCAGTACACAAACACTTCAGGCCTGTCTATCTAAGGGCCGGTATCGGCTTAAATAGTGGAATACATGCAGGCGATGTGTGGCTCTTATGTTAAACCCATTACCTTTCACTTAAGAGTAAGCATGCTGTGAATTGTGACAGTTTGTGCCCGGCCTCAATATGTCAGCTTAGCCATAAAGGGGACAAATATGTGCGCAAATATTGGTGCACTGCGAGTTTAAATCTGATTTTTCAGCAATCAACACCTCTGTACCTGTACTTGACGGAATCATTCGTTAAGTTGAAACCTGTTCACCTTTTGTACGAACTCGCATCTGGTGACGACATGGCTGTGCTTAGGTATGAGCCAACTGAGCCGTGTTCTAGGCTCCCACACCATAAAGAAAATTCATTTTAAGGGAAATATATATTTATCCCTAGATGCAAGAAATGCTTTTTTGAGCATCTAGATATCAATTTGCCAGCATGATGCCAGTTTTGAGCCATAGATCTACATAATACTCGGCAATTCCACCCATCCCAGTGCATCGCTCACCGTAAATGCGCACCGGGTGATAGATAGACGTTTAGATGACATTAGATGCAGTTCAGTTCTGAATGGTCCGTTCTCAATGGGGATATAACGGTGACACGACAGGATTTAATTTTATCTAGACGTCACAGTCTTTGAGTCAATACAGCTTTGGGGAGTAGTCCCTAGTTGGGGGGGGGGGGGGGGGTCCATATTAAAACGAACGCAAAGCTACTATTGCAATCCTAAATTGTGTAATCGTATGCAATGCATAGAAAATAGCGGCACTACAGTATGTATGATGACTGTATTCTGCAGCTGTAGTAGTAGTAGAAACATACTACAGCTGCAATCAGTCCTTCTTCGCTTTTGACCACTGCGTCTTGTCCTCAGCCGAAATCCTTAGCTTCCTCAGGTCCATTCTTGACTTGAGTGTACGGAGTTCTGCTTTCTTGAGTTCACCTCGTAGCACGTTTAGCAGATGTACGTCCTCCCCTGGCTTTGTATTTGCTGACTCCGAGTCGGGCGAATTCCAAGACTCTCTTTGCTGTGTCTCTTCTGGCATCCATAGCACATGGCCAAACATGGACCATCTTTGCTGGGCGACTTTTACAGACAGCGGCGACATATTACACATCTTGTATAGTGCATCATTGGAAATTATACTGTCTGGCCATCGGTGTCCAGTAGGTGTTTGCGGTGGCAGGCATCGAGTTTGTCTAGAGCTGCCTTTGGAGCCGCCCAACTGTTACAAGTATACAGCATCAAGGATACGCAGGTTGCATTGTATACACGTAGCCCTTTTGTCAAGGGCATCTTTGATCTACGAATCCATAGCTTCCATTTAAGACTGGAAAGCTATGTTCCCCATGGCGCAGCGTACAGCAATGTCAGCAGTACAGCAGATCAGTGAGCCCAGGATTTTACTTTTACTCCATGGTTCGCCGCCACGAAGTGGATCGTCATTTTCTTTAGTTTCATGCTTTGTAGATAGGTATATGTGTGTGAACTCTGTTTTGGTTTCATTCATAAAGAGATTCTCAATTTTGAGTTTGCTTGCAGCTATTAGGAGAAGTTCGTCAAGGGGTTTCTTTTCGTCGTCTATGAAGTCCACGTCGCCGGCATATTCCATCTCCAGCGGCATACCCAGTATTGACACTGGGTAGGGGGGGGGGGGGGGATTGGTCTTGTGGAGTTTTCCTGCACGGATTTCAATGCAGCAGCCAGGTAACAGGTGAAGAGCACAGGGGATAGACCATCTCCCTGTGGGGAGCCGATTGATGTCTCAAACTCTACAGACTTCACTGACTTGACTCGTACTCTCAGCTTTGTGTCTGCAGGCAGAAATCTTATTAGTCGTAGCTCATCTTCATTGCAACTGGCCTGGCATAGTACATCTAGGATCTTTGAACGTTTAATTGTGTCGAAGGCTCGTGACATGTCGACGCCCATTTTATGGAAATCCCAGTGTTTGGACATGACTACCGACACACGCATGCGTTGAGCCCATACAGTGGCCCCATCTATTACCAAGTTAATACAAATCGTCATCCGTGATTATATTCGCCATCGCCTTGCCAATACACATTATCCACCTCAGTTTGGATTCAGTAAGGGTATCAATCTCCCGAACCTACAGTTCCATTATCCCACAGGAATCTACTATAGAATCCAGAACCAGGCGGCTGCACACCAACACTACGCTGATGGCTGTCAAAGCTGCATGTGACACTGTCAACCATGAGGACCTCTTTAAGGAACTTTTTCTTCAAAGTATATATTCCTCCCTCCACACAGTCTTCATTAACCTTCATCGGTACACGTAAAAGCCTTACATTTCCGTCCATATGGGGTCCTTGTGGACACCAAAGATAGTTAATTCTATAATATTAGTACTATTTTCTAAAACAGTATCATTTAGCTTTCTGAGAAACTGGGGCGGTGTTAGAATGTGTATATTTATTGAGACAATGTCCACATTGTTGATGTCAAATATTATATACAAAAACAGGATTTTTTGTCAATAAACATAAATTTTATGTTTTATTCATTTTTATTGGAAGAAGTTAGGTTATATCTGAACTAGTTAATGTCCAATGGTTGTCGTTGTACAAATAAGACACACACTGGCCAAAATTAATTAATGTGTTTTCTTATTAATAAAATACGTCTTATTGACGACTAAAGCAAACACACACTTACGCATGTCTGGTGTTCACATGGGCCCATAGCAGCTAGGTGGCAATGGGATTGTCAGAATCATAAGATAACCTCATATTTTAGAGAAATTAAAACAGGAAGCAAACAAGATACCAGACAAACATTCCTATATGATTAACGATTTAGATAATCGTTTTCAAATATTTAGATAACAATTCTACAGCTAGAGGTCGACACATACATGGTTTCCACATGACGTGCAGTTTCGGCGAACTTTCATAACCAATGATTGTGGATCTACAAATAAGACATATTGGCCAAAATTACTACAGTAATTGACAACTTAAGCAAACACACGCTTATACACACCTGGAGTTCATCTAGACCCCAGTTTGGCAACATTGGGAATGTCAGAATGCTAAAATAATCTCATATTTTAGAGACCCTAAATCAGGCAGCAAACAGGATACCAGACGCACACATTTTTATATCATTAAAGATTTAGATAACCGTTCTCAAATGTTATGATGATTGTTCTATAAGCAGTTGTCACAAAGAACATTGGAGGTAGAGTGGTCGGCACACACATGGTTTCCACAAGATGTACAGTTTTGGTAAGTTTTTCTGCCAGCAATTCTGGTGCTGAGATAGAATTGTTTCTTGGTTGTCGGAGCACCCTCATCAGTGTGTTGTCTCGGATCAAGCATGCCAATATTCACAAAAGCAGTTTTTACACCTTGACGCAAGGCTCTGGAATTCTGAAGACGTCTCTGACGAAGGTAATTGACAAGACTTTCACCTACACTATATATGCTGTTATATCAGCTACATCTAAAATGTTGAAGAACAAGGCCAATGGTCATTTGTTAGTTTTGCATTTTACAGAATAGATGCAGACCAGATGATTCATGTTGTCAACGCCCCTTTGTTAGCATGTCATAGTAGTGTGTGATTATTTATTGTGTACGCATCTCACACTCAATAGATTTGGCATGATACATCGCGGATAGCATGATAACAGCCTTATTTGTCTTTGGTACATAGAAGAACATGGTAAGTTGTCCCGAAAACTCAAACACTGATGATGACACCTTTCTCTTGGTTACTGGGCCATATTTCAGCTGGGATATCTGGCTTATTCATTTTGATGGTACCGACACCAACAGCACACTTGTGATGAAGTTGTCGGCATTTACATTTCGTTATCTTTCAAACCAAGGCTGCACCATATCCCTCCTAGTATCCGCTCCTTGGTTGACTTCCCCTGCCTGATCAGCTTGCTTCCCCAAATAGACATGGCCATTCAGAGAAAAGCTGGATATGGCGTCACAGCTCCACTAACATGTCATCAGTACACATGGGGTCCATGCACACCCCGAAGGTATATTTGATGACGTATTTTATTAATAAATGATTAATTTTGTTTCTTATTTTTTGTTGTTGCCAGGACACAACACATAAATACATGGAAAGCTGATAACTCGATGTGCTCCATTCCTTCAAAATTAAATTTAAAACGAGAGGTTGAATGGTGTCCGACGACGATCCCACGGCCTTACTTTTATAACCAATATCGCCCAAGTGGGTTCGGAGAATATTTTTAAAGAGGTTTCTAAAAAGCAGCCAAAATCCAAGATGGCCATGAGTCAAATTGGCTGACCGGCTTCGTTTAAACAAATTTGGATCTCAGAGTATGCCCCAAGGATGCTTGCTGTCAAATATCACTGAAATCGACCCAGTGGTTCTGCAGATGACATTTAACATTTCTCTTTATTTTAGTTTGGAAGTGTTAGGCGGGAAAATGATCCAAGATGACCACCATACCGTTTATCCAACAGTTTCGAAAGCGGTAAATTTGAAATCAGCATATTCAAACAACCGAGATAAAACTAAATTCGACTACAAACTCTATCAAATAAAAAATCTCAATAAGGCCGCCAAACGTACTACATTTGATTGGTTGACGGTCCTATGTTCTTTGGCGTATCAACTTCCCTAGAATAAACTTTAAAGCACCTTAGTGCCTAATCATATCTCCCAATTCGCACCCTTGTCCGTTAGGCGGTTCTGGAGAAGAAGTATGTCGTCCAAGATGGCCACCAAAGCATTTGCCCAATCAAGTACCCATGAACAAACCTTGTTCAGCTCTTGCCCTGAATGATCATTCATGAGTTTTTAATACATATTTCGTAATTTTAATAGCAATTGAGCTTTAACGATTAACGGACCATGTCGCTGCTAATATTGCTTTGTTGGGCATAGCATCATGATTTCCTTGTGTACTTATTACAATGGTCACAAAATGTGTTCTTGTTAACATGGCAAAACATACGACACCTACGATGTATTAGTCATCAGCCTCGAAAACGATAACTCTATTAAAATTGTTACAGATAGCCGTAAGTCTGGTATTCAGATATGTTTATTCGGCTTGATGTTTTTTTCATGAAAGGTTTATTCGCAAATATCATAGCTATTCACGCAGACATCACTAGCTTATTAAATACGTGTGTATGCCCACAGGGGAGCTCAGTTTTCTCCTAGGAAATGTCCATTTACCGACCAAGAAAAAACTATTTTTAGAAAATTTACCACTGGAATTCCAGTAGTAAATTTTCAAAAATTGTGTTCTCTTGATCTGCAAATGGACCTTTCTCAAGACCACTGCAGAAGCCGTTTTGGCTGATATGAGTGTTAAAGGGTTAATACTTACGATGATGAGTTAAAATTGAGGTTAAATTTAGCCCTCATCCCTGATAACCCATAAATCCCCGGGTTCCAACTGTGTTGATGATTGCTGTTCGCGACAGATGGATCCATTTCTTGCTATGTCTCACCCATTGGTTAGCTAAGCTGGTTGTAATCGATTTGAAACTTTGAAACCCGAATTAACAGAATATAAATTTGTTTATTAAGTTGTAAATTTAACAAAGACATAAAATTCATACACTCGTGACGAACTTTTCGATTTTCGTCATGAAAATTGAAAAGTCCGTCACGAGAGTGCGAATTGTATGTCTTTTCTGAAGAGCTATACTTTGTTATGATTGTGACGTCAGCTAACTAGTGGTGTAATTGATTATGACATCATATTCTTGAGCATTTAGACTTAATTGGCCTGCGCTCAGAATTATTACCTAGATAATCTTGCATCTCGAACATCGTTTAAAATTGCTGAAATGCGACTTATACAGGGGGACATGTCTGGCTAGGCTCGCCAATTTCAAGTTCAATCTTACGTCCCATATCAACAACCTCAAGATCAATTTTAAAACCTATCTTGACAAGTTCAAGTTCCCATTATTTTCCCAATGTAGACGGACGGCCCTATACCATTATAACCTTATTGAAGATGCTCTATAAAGATATTGGATGGATAGCGACTGACACAAAAATTGTTACCACTTTTTACACCCAGTCACGAGCATGACACAAATAATTTCCCCCCATCGGCTTGTCACTCAAATTGTACACAGTGTGTCCGTTTATTTACACCTATATTATGATATTAAGCAGGTGCGAGCTATAGGGATACACGTATAGGCATATATAGTAGATAACACGACAAGTACGGTCAGTTATCGCCACCTTTAAGCAGTGAACGGTCGTTTTATCAAGAGATTTCAGGTGTGTATTAATAATGTAGGATTCCAGTTTATCCATCACTCATATGCCGTCATAATAAACTACGTGACATGTCAGATGACGTCATAATCAATTACGTAATGAATGACGTAGATAAGTTCGAACGCTTAAGTGAGGAATCCGGTTTTAGCTATGCCCCAACATTCTTTAGGCAAGCTCCACCAAGACTTCGCCCGTGTTGAGATCGATCGATCCCTGAACTCCCTGATAATAGATTTCCAGAAAACTATACAGGTAGTTGTTGAATATTTTGAAACTAATTTGACTGGGTGCTGTTGTTACATATGGCAGCAACAGCGCCCAGTCAAATTAGTTTCAAAACATCCAATAGCATGTTATAATTAATCAGAATCATGGACTGGCGGTATAATCAGCGAACGAAAAGAAGAAGAAGAAGAAGAAGAAGATTAATCAGAATTAAACTTATTTTTGATTGATAGAATGAATAAACCTTCAATGAAACACTCGGAATATTCATTCTATCAATCAAAAATAATTTTAATTCTGATTAATTATAACATTCCACGTTTGCCACTATTGAAGTTTATCATCATATTTTATGACATTTTCCAACATTTTGTTAATAACAAGAAATTTGCATACGCCATCACTGCCAGGCAACATGTTGTAATATACGCTCGATCTTACTATGCTGTTTATTACACTGCTGGGAGATAAAATGATTTAATTAATTTTTTGCAAAGCAGCTTCAAAATATTCAACATCTTACCTGTATAGTTTTCCGGAAATTGAGATTCAGGGATTCGATCGATCTCACCACGGGCAAAGCGTGGGCGTAGCTTAGCTAGGAATGGGCGGAGCATAGCTAAAAATGGACTCATCTATTAAATGTCCATTGTAAAAGTAATATCCTATGACGCACTTGTCATAAATCAGCTAGAAAAAATTCCGCGCCGTTCTAAATCCACGTGTATGCTATTATTAATCTGTAATGCAAACTCAGATTATTAAAATCACTCGGGATCACTTCTTTATTTCTTTCTTCCTATTCTCGGTTAAAAGGTTTTGACACATATCTCCTCCTTTAGTTTTCATCCGATAAATTCCTAAACTTGGTCAACTTTTTGTAGCCATGGAGAAATATTGTGCTTGTGCTTTTGTTTTGGATCTGCCTAACAGTTTTCGAGCAAAAAAAGTCTCACTCACTCACTCACTCACTCACTCACTCACTCACTCACTCACTCACTCACTCACTCACTCACTCACTCACTCACTCACTCACTCACTCACTCACTCACTCACTCACTCACTCACTCACTCACTCACTCACTCACTCACTCACTCAATCAATCAATTATATTCCATTTCTGTGAGAAGGGTAAAAGCCTGAAATGACAGATTCCTAATTTCCTATTTCAATTCGGTAATAAAACATGGGATTTATATTGCCAGCTAGATAGTTATAATATAGGGGTTGGTTATCCCATAGTTTATCCAATTTTGTTTCAAATGATATCATGATTGTTGCTTCTATAACATGGGTCGGAAGGCTGTTCCATTAGTCTACGATTCTATGTTTAAAGGAGTATTTTTGTATGTCTAAACGTGATCTGGATTTGTATAGTTTAGTCTGTGTCCGCTGGTTCTTGAGTCTGATCGAAATTAAAAAAGGTTGCACACTTCTGGATCATATTTTTTGTTTATAATTTTGTAAGCTTCAATAATGTCTCCTCATACTCTACGGTATGCAAGAGTTGGTATATTAAGGACCCTGAGTTACATTTAGGAAATGTTTTGTGATTTTCATTATTGATCTTTGAAGTGCGACCACAACAAGAGTTTCTATCGGATCACTGCTATGCTTGGTCAAGAAATCTTCTTCTTCTTCTTTTCGTTCGCTGATCATACCGCCAGTCCTGTAAGTGACTATCGACATGATCATAAGCGTTAAGTGCGTGGATCCATGGTTTATTAGAGTGCGCCGTGTGGCCTGGAACCTCCGTCTTCAGCACTCGAGGTTTCTGTCAGGGTTACCTCACCCTTACCTCCTTTAGTCGCCTCTTACGACACGCAGATGATACGGAAGGTGTATTCTAAGCCCCACCTACAGGGCAAGGTCAAGAAGTTATCCTTGGGATCCCGAAGATGTCTGCCACGCTAACGCTAACAGGTGGCCTTGACTTTGACGTTTGACGCCAATGCATGAAAAATGCACCATTAAATGAATGGGGATATTCAATACCGATGTTTGAACTGCGACGACGACTAAGAGTTTTAGGTCGGATCACTATCATACTTGGTCAGGATGTTACTAATGGAGTACTGAAGGCGTTGACTGGTCTGGCGAGCACATGCACAAGTAGAAGCGTACCAACAATATGGAGAATAATCAGATTGTATCCAGCACCCTCATGCATACATTCATTACCTCTGACCTCTGAATGGTTTGCCTAGACAAATACTTTGCCATCCCAGAAAGCTGGAAGAATACTAGGCAATCAAATATTATTAAAATTTTCAAATAAATTGAGCCTACGTTTCAAAATTATAAGTTTTCATTTTGTTTGCAGAAATGCTCTTCCCTTCATCAGAGGTCAAGGGACATATTAGCCGATACCAGTGGCATCATTTCATATTTCCAGCAACCCTGGTTTACATGCCCAGGTGGAAGGGCACCCCTTGAGCCTCAAAATTACCAGTTTTCGTTTTTGGCACAAATAAACTCAGGCTGAAAAGTTCTGAAAGTCTTTTTCAAAATGACCGCTAGGTCGCACATTTTGGTCCAAATTACTAGTTTTGGTTTTTTGGTAGAAATGAACACAGTACGAAAAACGATGAAAAAAATGATTTTTTAATGTGAAGTTTGGGTTTTTAAAATAACCACCGAAAATTGTTTTGCTCCGATCGACTTGAAACTTTGTGAACTTCTAGGTCATATATACACTTGATTTAATATCAATTTTGAGGAGGCTCCATTCAATAGTTTTTATCGGATCAGCACCAGTCCAATGGTCACATAAGAAGAGGCCTTCAAGTTATTGTGTGATTTTGTCTATCATTTGGAAAGGATACAAGACATAGGTATTGCTTTTCTGGCGACGGCAACGGGAGGGTTCTCAACAGGGGTAAGTCTTTGTGCTTAGTATATACTGTCAGCTATTCTCAGTGGATACAGGATGGAGAGAAGGTCAGCAGGTCAAAGGTCACGGTCATTGACACCTGTTTAGACAGTTTTACCGGGTAAAAATATATGTCTATTATAAATCTGGTTATGTCAATATGCTAAGGAAATGTAGGGCGATTTGTATTTATCTATCAATAATCCCGTTAGACCGAAGGTTACAAAGAAAGACGTTCGGCTCTCTGCTTAGATAGGCTGTGCACACGCTGTCTTTGGAGGTTTACGTGAAACCCGTTCGCTGACATTCTTCCATCCGTGACTATGTGTCACAGTGCCACGCTGATATACGAGAGGCAGAGGTTTTTTTTATCATATATCGTATAACGTCATAATCATCTCCGCGCGTGTATGATGACGTCACAATCATTACGTCACAAAGGGTTCCATATAGATACGTCATCAAATCTCAAATGGTCAGACAGGTTGTATGAGTTGTATGTTTTTGTAATTCTTTGCTGTTTAATAAACATGCTGTTGAATATTTTGAAACTAATTTGACTGTGCGTTGTTGCCCTAGGCAGCAACAGCACCCAGTCAAATCAGTTTCAAAATATTCAACAGCTTACCTGTGTGGTTTTAATTGATAGTCAGGGTGTTCAAAGATCGATCGATCCCAACACGAGCGAGATGTGGGTGGAGCTTAGCTAGAGATGGGCGGGGCATAGCTAAAACCGGAAATGTCCATTGTCAAGGTGGGTTGCATATTTACTCAGACAGTGAAGCCATCTCAAATGTCACCTCTTTCTGATAGATATAAAGTTATCCCAGTCATTCCCAGATTGTCTTACACCGTTATCCATTGTAAACGACGTGACGTAAAAGAGGTTTGCGAGACATTGTTAAGATTGCAAAGTGGTCTTCTGACTGATGTTAAATCGGTTCTAAGATAATTGTAGATGTTATATTGATCCTTAAGATGGTACAAATTAGCATTATCGATTCTGAGATGACCGTACAAGTGCAGCGCTGACTGGCCTCACAATTCAATGTGATTTTATGGCGCTGTTGGCCCTGATCTGCTGCTCAGAAGATTGTCAGGAAAGCCTAGGTGTCGTTCCCAAGTTATCATCAATGGTTTGTTGCAGGAACACTGGTTTAAACGTGATTTATTTGCTCAGATGGAAGCACGATAAGACTTAGAGTCTTATGCCCGTGTCTCCCATACACATACAGATTATACAAAAACATTTTACAACAAAATGGCGGCAAATCATAATAGTTTAATTAATTGTAGTCTATTAGTATGCATACGTGTGTGGATGTTGAGTGTAAGGTGGGGGAGAGTAGGAAGAAAAACCGAAAGAGAGAGAGAGGGGGGGTGAAAGGAGGGGAGAGGGTGAGAGATAGAGAGAGCGAGGAATAAGATCAAATGGAAGAATAGCAGAGGTGAGCTCTAGGTGCTGCCTTCGCCCCGACCTGTACGTGTTGGGCTGCTGTCCTTTTACCCCTTAAACTATAAGTTCGCGAACGGGAAGCTACTGAAAGCGGTTGGTGTTAATTATGTATTGATATACCGTGTTACAGATCAGTTTGTTCATTTCCAAGTTGGTAGTGTAAGTCCCGTATAGAAGCTGGTTGACCGTAAGATTAGCAAGAGAAATATCGTTCAAGGCAAGCTGATTTTGGAAAACGTTAAAAAGGGCACAATGTAAGAGGTAGTGGTTTGTAGATTCATCATTGTGCCCACAAGAACAACTGGCAGATTCCGACAGAAAGTTGTCAAATAGATGTCGGTTTAAAGAACTACAACCGTTTCGGAACCTGCATAGCATTATGTTGGCAAACCCCAGGCCTACGTGATACCACTCAGGGGGTTGTCGTATGGGTGACATAGCCTTGAGTTTGCTTTTAAATTCTAGAAGAGTGACAGAATCTCTCACCGGCACAGGAAGCATATTTCAGGCGCGGACGGTTGCTGGGAAAAAGGATCCATAGAAGAGCTCAGTACGGCAGCGGAATGGAGTGAAGAAATTTGGATGACGGATATTGTAAGGATTTCGTGCTTGGGATAGTGTGGGAAGATGGTTGACCAGAACCTCACAGGTCATCCCGTTAATAATTTTAAATAGCATAGATAATCTATCAAATTCACGTCTACTTGACAAGGTTTCGATGCCTGTTTCTAAGTACAGGTCTTCAGTGCTCGCACTACATGTCATTCCACATACCGTTCTGAGAGCATCTTTTTGGATATCCTCTAACCGAATTACACGATATTGTGGAATATTATCCCACACAACATCTGCATATTCTAAAGATGGTCTAATAAATGTTTTGTACACGATCTCGAGACATTTACGGTCTAGAATATATTTTAGACCTTTAAGTAAGGAGAGTTTGCGTTGAGCGTTTGCTATGAGATTACTCTCATGGTTAAGCCAATTCCCTTTGTTATTAAAGGTAATGCCGAGGTGCTTATGATCAGTTGATGGTAGAATTTCAGAATCTTTAAAGTTGATTGAAAAGGATGTGGGCTCGTTGCGCAGGGAGAAAAATAGAGATGTAGTTTTCAAGGCATTAAACTCGACGAGCCACATGTTTTCCCAATGCGTTATGGTCAGTAGATCGTAATCGAGTGTGGCAGTGTGTTCTTTTAGATCATCTGACATTACATATAGGCACGTGTCATCAGCAAAAAGTCTAATATTGTGAATTATATCGCTGGGCATGTCATTAATAAAAACCAAGAATAACAAAGAACCCAGCACAGAGCCTTGTGGCACTCCAGCATGTAAACGAAGTAGGGTGGACTCATTGCCGTTTATAACTACTCGCTGGTATCGGTTTCCAAGATAATTTTCTAACCATGTAAGTAGATTTCCACAGATACCCAAATTCCTACGTTTCTGTAGGAGGCCGCGATGCCATACTCGATCAAAGGCTTTAGATATATATTGCAAGAACACTCTATTACAATGACAATGCGGAATACGATGCTTCTATGAAATACCAAGAAGAGAAGTTGATTTTATTAAACTGAAACTGTACAACGATTTCGAAGTAAATTGACAGAAGCGTTAGCGTCACAATATATTATACTTTTATGCATGCAACATAAATGTATGATCACATGACTACATCAGCTGTTATTCTATCAGGCTATTGAAATATTAAAGATGTCTAATTGAATTTGGAAATTATTCTAAGTCCGAGTTTTAACGAGAGGGCAGAATTGCATCCCTCGGATGAACACAAGCTTGCAGCTGGTGGCTAAAATGTGTTTAGGCAATATTATATGCCCAGATTGCGCGCATCTGCTATTTTTAAAAAACCCGTCGGTCTGTTTTCCGACCGACGAACACTCACGGAAATTGCCGAATCCAAAGCCAATTTGGATTCTGACATCATCGTTAGCCAAACAGAGGGCTTGGAACCTCTCGGTTGAGCAATAAAAGATGGCAGTCAGTCTGGTTGGAACCCCACGTGAGTCCGGACTCTAGCATTAGGAACTAGCAAATAAACGCCTTAAACATTACATGGTTGGAACGGACTCACTTTGATGGATTTTCTGGCACTTTTCTATAACAAACATGTTATGATGGATTGTCTAAATAGTCGATTCCAAGGATTTCTCGGATTCCGATCTATTGTGACAATCTATCAACAGGCAGTTCGTGAAGTGAAAATGATTCCATCCTGAATAGTCGAGATGGGACGATTTGGTCTCATTTTTCACACTTTTAAGTAGTTGCTGTGTCAGAGCAACCAAATTTATTTGCATCATTATCACCTTTTTTCCTTTGATCTCACCGCCTTTTGAAAAGGTGACCAGATCTTCCCTGGTTTGATTGGATGTTAGATGTAGAGGGTGTCCCTAAGCGTCACCCCCAGCCCCCCTGCCCCCCCCCCATTAAGTCACGTGCCTTCTGTCATCCAATGAGGTGAACTTAGGGTTAATTAGCGTAATGATTGACAAGGGTTAATGAGTGTAATTAAGGATGATTGACAGGCTACATGTCTGGACTCGTCTTTTCTTGACTCTGGCAACTCATTCGAGTGCAAATCCCCGCCCCCCATCGTTAAGTCACGTGCCTCCTGGCATCCGGCGAGTCGAGCTTAAGGGTAATTGGCGTAATGATGCATGACGAGGGTTAATAACAGGGTAACTAAGGATGATTGACAGGCTACATGTCTGGACTCGTTGTTTTCTGACTTTGGGAACTCGTTCGAGCATGAAGGCCCGGCCCCCCCCCCCCCCTCGTTAAATCACGTGCCTCCTGGCATCCAATGAGGCGAGCTTACGGGTAATTAGCGTAGTGCTGATTGACAAGTGTTAATGACAGGGTAATTAAGAATTATTGTTGGGTTGCATGTCTGGACACGTTTTTTTCTGACTGTGTGAACTCATTCAATCATGGGAGATTCTAAATGGTCGAGTCATAGAGTAAGGACAATTGTGGAAGATGCCGCGGTTCGTCTAATGGATTGATCATTAAACTTCTGAACCTCGGCGTTTTGTAGCCATGACAATGTACAAGGCGTAGTGTATCGCGTAAGGGCAATCGGTTAGTTAGTTATTACCCCAACAAATTAAAATTAACTAGTCATGCTTTAAAACAACTCCGACCGCGTGTAGCGATCGTCAGAGTCATACAAAGTTCAGCAAATCAATTTTCAATCATGTTAGGGAAATAGCAACAACCTATTACATTTTAATGGGCCTCAAGCTGCCATGCAATATCAGGAAAAAATTCCAGTCTAAGTTGACTCAGGGGTTGGATGGGTTATAGACGATGATTATTTCAGTTTCCAACGTACTATATGTGTATGCGTATAGAATACTGCGTTATAAGCCACATATCTTATCGTGCTTCCGTTAGAGCAAAATTAAAATCTGTTTGAATCAACATCAATGATCAACCAGTCAAATCAGTTTCAAAATATTCAATAGCTTACACGTATCGCTTTCTGGAAATTGCTAGTCAGGTTGTTCAGAGATAGATCGATCCCAACCCGCTCGATGTGTGGGAGGAGCTTAGCAGAGATTGGGTGGGGGGGGGGGGGGGGGGGGCGGGGGAACATAGCTAAAAATGGAACGTCTATTAGCGAGCTGAAGGCAATCGCATGTCTTTACTATTTAATAAACATGTGCAAAATACTTTGAAAGTAAATTGACTGGGCGTTGTTGCCGCCATAAGCAGTAACATCGTCCGGTCAACAGCCTGTCAAGTTGTACGATTGTATGGCTTTACAATTTAATAAACAGTATGTAGAATATTTTGAAACTAAATTGACTGGGCGTTGTTGCCACCATATGCATTAACATAGTCCAGTAAAATTAGTTTCAAGATATTCAACAGATTACACTTATAGTTTTCTAGAAATTTCTAGTCAGGGTTTTCAGAGATGGATCGATCCCAACATGTTAGAGGTGTGTGTGGAGCTTAGCTGGAGATTGGCGGGGCATAGTTAAAGTGGACTGGTCCAGGTCGATTCCAAGCATTAAACACTGCTCTCCCACATACGCACGTCCGCATGCATGCCCATACGCCCACAATACCATGCATACGCATGCACGCACAACTGGCCATATGCCCATACACACACATGCCCGTATGCCTGCATGCCCGCACACACGCCCGCAAGCCCGCACGCATGCCCACACACCTGCAAGCCCATGCGTATGCACACACGCACATCCGTCCATACTCACGCATGCACACCTATCTGTACCCATGCGCACAAGCCCACACACATGCCTGTAAACCCGCACGCACAACCGCACGCACTATGATGAAACATCTAATGGGATACATAACAAATAACAGCTGGTAAATTTGTGATACGGTTTCGTTAAGATTATTTTAAACTGTAACATATTCCGCTTATATTTACACTTTATTTTTGCACTCAGATTTTTTAATACATATTTCGATTCTGTTATGGAGAGCATCTTCTGGAATGCCATGACTGTTTAGGTTTCACAAGTCATTTCAAGGGTAAAAGGTCTGTGGCTGGTCTTCTCTCAGTCTGCAAATGTAACACGGTGTGGATGGAGCTTAGCTAGAACTGGGAGGGACAAGGCTAAAAATGGAAAGATCCATTAGAACTCTGATATTCTGCTATAATCACTTAATAGATTGTCAAGTTGCATGACTTGTATGTCTTTACTATTTAATAAACATTATGTAGAATAATTTGAAACTAAATTGACTGGGCAGTGGTGCAGCCATAAGCAGGAACATCGGCCAGTCAATTTCCTTTAAAAATATTCAACAGCTGTACAGTTTTCTGGAAATTGCTAGGCACATGTATTACCGATCTTAAAAATTGCCATAATAGCTAACACAGTTTCAACAAAATTGAGGTAAAAATCCAGGGTCACAATAACGATACATACATTCCAGTTTTTAAAATCGCAATGACTCAAAGTAGGCATACCCAAACTCAGCATTCGCTCAAGGAAATATTGGTAACAGCTGGGCTAGTAAAACTACATGTTTCTCTATTCGCTAATGGCCCACCACAACCAACCCACATCAACCCACTCGGCCCACCCTGCCACAAGGCCCCCCCCCCCTGCTCCCACATCGCCACAACCAACCTGCCCCACCTCGCCACAATCCATTCACCCCCCCCAGCCATTGTTATGAATTGAATTTAATTCTGGATAGGTAATTAGCCATCTCGGTCATCAGTTAATTCATTATTTTTTTCCATATTTTCCATTGCCTACATACTGTGCAGCTCAGGGGTAAGATAACATGTCTATAAACGTGAACAGAAAACATTTTAGTAAGAACTGTTCTCTTCTGTATTTTGAGTAATTTGATTTGAAGACAATTGCTGCCTTAGACCGCAATGTCTTTCAATCCAGTTACGTTTAAAATATTCGACAGTACATTTTATTTTGTTTTGTAAATTTGTTAGGTTATTTCTGTGCTGGACTGTCCTCTAAATGTATTCCTTTTGCCAGATACAAAGCAAGCGTTATTGATTTTTCTTACAGAGTTTGAAGTTTGGTCATTAGCAATGTGGGTTGTGTCTCGAGGCTACACCGATTCAATTCAAGTTTATTTGGATAACTTCTTTGAAGTACATGACATATATAAATTAATATGTAAATGATAAACCTGCTTAGTTACAGATACGCACCATATTATAATTGAATTGAACACCTGTAGACCGATCAGAGGTATGGAACCTGGGTGGGTCGGGTCATGCGCAACAATGGAGACAACATCCTGGTGCTCAGATGCTAATTTGACCGTATGATGTACAAGTTGTACATTAGGAATTCATGAGAAATATTTATGCTATGTTACATCGTAATTTTATAATGCTAACAATATGGAATATGTAATTTATATCTACCACCAGTATATTAATTGTAATATATTTTCCCCCATATGCTTTATGCAAAGCCTGGGTGAATAAAATGTGAACTTGAACTTGACGTACCCAGTTATTTTGAAATTGGGATTCTGAGAATTCAGGGTTCAAATTATAGAAATTGACAACCCCCCCCCCCCCACCCCCACCCCCAGCAGGCGCAAAGCGGGGACTGAGCTTAGCTAGAAATGGATGGGGCATAGCTGGAAATGAACTGGGCATAGGTAGAATTGGGCGGGTCATAGCTAAATGGATCCCTCTATTCCATGTAACGATACAGATGTTATAATGGTATATTACTCAATTCCATTCCACTTTATACAATAAGTATTGGGATTTAATTCAAAAACAATGTTGCGGCAAACTTTTTTTCTAAGACAGCGACAGTTTCCAGCAACATTGTTTCCATGCTGTAATCCTGGCTTTTATGTTACTTTATCCCTTCAATGGCTAAATTTGATCACGAAAATTAAAATATTTGTTTATTGAATGTTCATTTACAGACTGAGACAAGAATATTTTGAAAGTTTACCACTAGAATGGCTGTCTCAGTTATCGAACTAGTCATTCCAATAGTAAATTTGTAAGAATCATCTTGTCTCGGGTTACAAATGAACATTCCTCAAGACCCCTTTATCATGAACAGTTAACAATGACCTCTTTGACGACATTGCAATGTGGTTAAAGAAGATACTGGGACTTGAAAATATGCTGGGTCTACAAGTCAATGTGTATCGAGTATTCATATGGATATATAAAAATGTGTAGAATTAAAATTTATCACAAAATCAGCCCATTCAACAGTGTTCAGTGCTCACTGTACAGGAGAATCATGTGCAGTCAAGCATGATTGTTCCTGGCTGTACACAAGGAGAACAATAGCCGCATTCACAATAGACACATAAGTACCAGTGCCCAGCTTGTTGGAAATATCAGGTTTTGGACATTTTTTTAATTCACTAACTTTTCATAATATTGTCCATATACAGCGCAGCTCAGAAGTAAGACAAAATATCTCAAAAAACGTAAACAGAAACATGTTAGTAAGAAATGTTCTGTTGGGTTTTTTGGTTATAATTCGATTGAAAGACAATTGCTGGTTTAGCAGCAAGGTCTTCCGATCCAATTTGGGGTCAAAATATTTGACAGTTTGTTTTATTTTGTTTTGTAAACATTAGACCTACAGGTTATTTCTGTGCTGTACTACATTAGAAATTGGTTTTTAAGCCGACTAAACCCTATGCATTCTGAAGTGGAACGAACAGATTCCATGGGATTATGACATGAAGCCTGGTGAGTATTTTGACAATTATTTGCGTGCGTGTGTGTGTTAGTAGGCCGTGGTATCATTACGATCGCCGTCAATACTTATAATGTTATCGGATTCAGCATACTACATAGGATAAACATATAGTTTCTGTTACTAGCAAATAGTCAATGTTCTGGAGATCCACGAGTCTACAGTAGGCTGATACCTTACGCATCAGTCATATCAATACTTTCAGTATCAGATTCATCATCATCACCAATTTCGGCATCTAGATTGTCGCTTACATACTCCGTGATCAGAAACGCCCTTTTGCAAAATGCTGTGAAGACTGTTTCATCGTATGCTTACCACTCGGTGATAAAATCTTTAGTTTCCCTATGAATTATTTTAATGAGCATTGAGTTCTGTAATCTTCTCCACTGGCACATTATGTCAGTACACTTTGTAACTAACGCATCAGTATATGCACCTTTGAGGGCTATGTTAAGTCCTGCTTAATATTTTTGAAGCAAAAGTTGAATTACATTTGAGACATAGATATCTTGGCATATTGATTATAGGATAAACCTATTATTTTAATATAAATTTCATTGGTGAAGGCTGTAGCTATAGAAAACTTCTTACTGCCTAAGGGTTCTCTAACTACTATTTAGATAAAAAATACACATCCATCCCTGTGGGATGTTTAAACTGTAGTGAGAAAATGTATTGAATTTGAGACATTTTATAGGATTGCGTATAAGCGTGAACCCAACACTTGACCGCATGTATAAATGTGCATCCGCCTGTATAAATCAGAGACTGAGCATGCAGATTTGCGGGTAGACATGCAGATTGCGGGTGCACATGCGGATTCCGGTTACACAATATTTTTAACTAATTTGACTGGGTGCTGTTGCTGCCATAGCACCAATGCACTCACGCATGTTCACACCAGTCATGAACATGGAATTCTCTGTCAGTTGTATGAAGTGTATGTTTTACTTTATAATAATCATTCTGTTACCACAGACTACTAACACACCCCTGCACATGCGCATGCGCATGCACACACACACACACCCACACTCACTCTCTCTCACTCACTCACTCACTCACTCACTCACTCACACACACACACACACACACACACACACACACACACACACACACACAAACCTCGGCATGCACACGACCGCCCATACGCCCGCACGCATGTGTGCACTCTTCAAACGCATACCCGCAGTAATCGAGTCATGCAGACTCTTGAGAATATGTAATCCTTAGTCTTTATGGTGTCACCCTCTAAAACTGTAGTTAGTTTAAGTTCTTCATCTATAGTAGTAATGTATAATCCATCCAATATTAACTTTGAGTTAACGTTTACACTGCTGCTCAGGATTCTGACTGTTTCAAACCAAACATCTTCGTCAACCATTAACTTTAAGATGACCCTAGAGACATAGCGTGAAGGCACATTACTGCATAGTCCGATTTGTTTCTGCCCATTATCCAAGCAACACGAATCCGCCATTAATTTAATGCTTAATAACTGATCTCTGTAATCTTTGGAGAGTATCGTGTCAACCATCGAGAGCTTTTATCTAGATATTGACGATCCGTTGTAGATTCTTTATCAATATTGCATGGCCTCACCAAGCCTGGTTAGAAATGTAATAGTAATCTTCGTTGGGTTTTTTCGGGTATAAAATATTTACAAGTGCATAGAGTTCGTTATAGCTCTGAGAATTTCGTGCAAGTTCTCCTTCAGAATTCTCCATGAGTCGCTAGGGAGTGTTATGCTCCTGAATGATGGTTTCATCTCGGTTTGACCTGGTGAAGTAAAGTACCAAGTTAGCTTGACGTACAGAGATTTAGTGCTGATGGTGACCTTTAATTGAGGTTCTAATTCGTATATGTAATTAATCTGCTCTACTCTATCGGAACACCTAGCTCTAAGCACAGTTTCTTCAAATGGAGGTAATATAGCAACGAACTTTCGAATCGTATTGCCATACACAAACACGCCTCGCTTGGTGGGGTAAGGTAAACACTACCAACACTAAACTCGCGAATGCCTACTACAAATTCGTCATTAAGCTTCCCTACGCACACATGCACATTGCTACCGACATCTAACATCCAATCAAAACAGGGAAGATCTGATCGCCTTTTTTCACATCTTTTCAAAAGGCGGTGAGATCAAAGGAAAAAATGTGATAATTATGCAAACAAAGTTGGTTGCTCTGACACAGCAACTAGTTAAAAGGTGTGAAAAAGGCAACCAAATCGTCCCACCTCTACTCTGAATCGTTTCCATTGAACACCCATGTAAAAATTCGTTACAATCATCAGTGTATACGGGTTATGGTCAGGCAGTGTTTACACATTCATTCCTTCATGTATCAAACCTCATTCTCACATGTGGGTTTCGTGCATGTGAACTAAGACGGGACGGTAATATCCCCTGACACAAACCGGTGATATCTGAAATGACGGAAGCAGTGATTGTCTTTGTCCACATTAGTGCATGTCAACAACCACTACATCCATCCTTCACCACGAATCCCGGACAAAATCCCATGGACAAAACCCCACCAGACATAATCCAACCGGCTAAAATCCCACAGGGCAGAATTCCACCCAGACATAATCCCACTGGACAAAATTCCACAGGACAGAATCCCACCAGATATAATCCCACCAGACAAAATTCCCACCTGGACATAATCCAACTGGACAAAATCCCACCTGAACAATATCCCACCAGACAAAATCCCACCTGAACAAAAACCCAGCAGACATAATCCCACCAGGACAAAATCCCACTGGACAGATTCACACCAGAGTTTCATGCCCACTCCATTAGGGACCAACAGGGATCAACTCAAGAGGGTAAAGGAAGCCACATATATGGGCGTCACATTTCGAATAGTATCCAACTTGTCAGCGATCATGGCCACGGAAGTAGTTTTCTTCGTTGGTGTCTGGTACCACTCAAACACAGTTTAATAGGCTTAATCGGAATCTATGACCCTACACTTAGGAACCAAAATCACCATCGTATCTGTTCTAAACTGTGATATAGCGAATCATGTATTTGGCAGGCATCTTGGTCGCTTGTAATTTAAGAGTTATCTCCCTTTGTAAATGTGACACTCCAAACTAGTTTTAATGCGCATAATCGGACTCTGTGACCCTGAAGACCTACATTTACACACCAAAATCGTTAATCTACTTGTTCAGGAAAGCAAGATATAGCTGATAATATATTTTGGCGGCCATCTTGAATTTTTCAAATTCCTCGAGGGTGCCAGCGAGGCATCATCCAGATCTTTAATCAGTATGGTTTTGCGGTTAAAAATACCAAAATCTATTGGGAGTCCAATTTTTATGGGGTTTTGGCCTGGTAACTAGATTATATGGCGGTAGATAACTGAGAGAGTGTGCCTCCATAGTCGATTACAAGTCTGGAGCCACTGGAAGAAACGAATACCAGAACATACGAAGGCCAGTCAGAGAAGTAAATGATGCGAACATGAGAGTGATGAGACAGTTATTATCGATAGCACGATTAAACCTACCACGACAGACAAGACCTGTCATATGCTATAGCACTTATTTTTACAGTACCCAGATAATGTGGGTAACACAGCCGGTACTGGACCAATACGGGGCCAATTCGGCCCAGTATTGGTCCTGTGCCATCCCTGTAACCCGCTTCTTCAGTGTGTCGGTTCTCCTCTTAGGATATTTAATTGATCAGGTAGTTGCATATACGGAGTTGGCATCCCTGGTATCGCGATATAAATATCATCTAGATCGCATACTTACCCTGAGAATCAAGGTTAATGGGCAGGTAATTGGCCAATATCGGGCCGCATATTCAACAACTTACCTGGGGACAAGGTCCCCAAATGTAGGAACTTTGGGACCGGTCTGCTGTCAAAGGAGGGCATATACCAAAACGTTCCTTGAACCATGGAGAATACCGTCTCACTAGAAATCCTTGAACTGTAGGTCAATGTCGTAATTGTAAAGAATCGTGTATATGTGCCTAGGAAATCAGATTTAAGCGCCATTCTTTAACATATCGTATAAACTGAATGGCAAAATATATATTGTATGCTCGAATTCAACATAGGGCAATGCATTTAGCTTAGATTAAAATAAAAATTGTAATTATTGTAAAGGAAATTGACGCAATGCTATTGGATAGTGGATACAGCACTAATACATGCTGAATATTTTGTGTTTGATGTTTGCTACTGCCAAATAGGATAGACAAATCCATATATTATCTTTGATACGTGTGTACGTTCTTGTTTTAAATTGCCATGAACCGATCAAGGGATTCCACAGACTGATGCAAAAGACAAGACAGTATCCCAACACCAAACCAATGACCGATTATGAAAAAATATATACTATGTCTGCCTCGACGCGAAACTGAACCTCTAGACAATATTAAACTTGCAGATAAACTTATAACGGCAATGCATATCTGACAAGCTGAGACACAAAGCGCCTTGCATGTTATATAAATTGTGACACATGGTTAGAAAACAAGATACCAAAGTGACACCCCAGGGGTTGTAATGGATATACACAACAAAAACTCCATAAGCTTGTGGCAATAAGACAGTAACACCAATATCTCCACCTATAGCCCATCTACAGAATTCAAAGAGTCTACAGTCCCTTAGATGTGGTAGTGAAATCAAAACACGATTGTCTACACAAGAATTTAATTGTAAAACGATGTGTGTTATTTGTGGCAAAACTCGGTTTTGTGGACATTTACTATGTTGCTCATTGCAATTAGAGGCGTTCGAAGAGTGGTTACAAGAAAATGGCAGATTTGGGTGTGATGGCGATACTGAGCATGTTCTAAGATAGTTTGTAGCAAGGAATATAATGTCAAATTAGCATTTAGATATGCTAGGTGGTATACAAGCTAACATAGATGAGCGACAATCATTATGCATTCCTTTGACGACAGTGTCAATTAATGATAACCCAACCGCTATCTTATGGTCAATAGGTCAGATGGCTGATAATTTACAGAGATTCCTGTTGTATGAGCGGGAGACAAATTGGAAAGAAGCTGGCGAGATGTTGCCATATCTCACAGTGTCCGTTCATGAAATGAAACACCTACCAACAAGTGGCCATTTAGTTCATACTGTAATTATGGATGGGGGCTTTCGCACGGAGGTGGGCAGAGAGAACCACAACGCCATACCATCAGACATGATGTTAAGGCAGATGTGGCATACAGATGCGAAGAAAGAACGTGGTTTGGATGGCATATCCCTCAATGTGGCGGCACGAGCAAAGTAGATATACACGAAGCCATCACGGCTGCAAAGTAAGGCTCGGCTAAAGAATATGCTCCGTGTAAGATCTGACACAGATGCACCATAGTATTGGCGAAACCACCAACAACAGAGAAAAGACTTGACATTAAACAAGTCATAGTAATTGTGAAACCAGTCCACTCAAATGGCCCATAGCACACCTAATCAATATCGTCCCTTGTACACTTACTGACGACCACGTACAGAATGACCTAATCAATATGGATACCAAGAGCTCCAGCAAACTCTTGGCTCTGGCCCAGACTGTGGTCCATGGAACGAACATTGCAAAGCTGAACACGTTCCATGTACAAGAAATGAAGAGTAAAAAGTTGCCAAAGTCATTTCAGAAAAGCATAGACCTCACACTTGATGATAATGTCACGGATTGTATGTAGCATGCGGTGGGCAAGCTGGTGTATTCCATGTCATTGTTAAACATGTAATGCAATGCGGTTCCCCCTTCGCTCTTCACAAACAACAGTCAGATGGCACAAAGTTAAGCTTTATTAAACACTATTGAGAGAGACTGAATCGCATGTGCTGCTGTATGGATTACCCGAAGAAGACTGCAAAACAGCTGTTGTTATAGATGCTATGCATCTAATTCGGAAATGATTATTATTCTATAGGAACAAACTGCATGACACAATCGCAACCAGGCAAAACAAGCAAAGCTTCTAACAACCTTCCCATGTGAAACAACAATTCTGTATATCTGTAGTAACTGATATGAAGAGATCAGTTTGAAGGAAAGTGGGAGTAACCATCGAATTGAAAACCGCTTCTTGAAAACCTACGAAGTCATAGATGGTTTCTCAGTGAAATAAATCTGCAAGCGACCGCATCATTTATGCAGATTCACTGGAAAAGCAAATACGGAAAGAAATAATTAATAAACTAACGAGTCTACTATAAAGGCCGTGCGACGGCCCAGCGCCTACCAGAATGAAGAGGTTATGAGTTTCTATGTTCAGATATGCACACATGTTTCACTTCTAGGTTTTACATAGGGTCTTGAAGCCATGACAAATATTAGCACTGAGACAATTGATAAACCTTTGTTTTAGTTTGTGCACATAGTCTGAGAAAGTCACGTGATTCCTGCTTTTATGTTAATTGGTGGTGTTTCCAGTAGTAAAAGATGTGACATTCCTGAATATATCGTGTATCACATAGGTAAGTTAGCAATGCCAAGATAATTAATACATTTTGTGATTAATCCGAGCAGTGGTGGTATGATTTCTGCTTCAGCTTTCATTGATAGTCTGTACAAGGACTGCGTTGTAACATTAACACATGGAAGGATTGAAACAGTTGAAAATACATTTTAGTTTGTGTAACTAACTCGCGAAGAACTAAATATATTGTGCGGGGAAATGAAATTTATGCTTAATACAATTAGTGGTTAATGTATTTAACCCTTTCATTCCTGAAATTCTGGAATCTAATTTCAGTTCAAGCATACAGGAACAGCATTGAATAATTTGACGGGAAGCTAAATTTGGCTTTGGCATAAATGTCAAACCCACACGTGTTTCAAAATATTCAACATAGTAGTTCATATTTCGCAAATAATGCACGGAATCTGGCTTAAAGTCTTAAAAGAGTTAATCTGAGTATTGGCCTATTAAGTCTACGTCACCATAGAACATATTATTATTCAGTAGGAATGATATATATAGCATGGCACATCTTTATAGGAATGTAGAAGCGAAATACAGCGACTTGTTTACAATCGTGACCTTGACCAACATTTCAAGGTCATTGTAACCTTTTTCAACTCATTGTAACCTTTAACATCCAGGTCCGCAAGGATGTCTAGGAGGATGGCATTCCCCATGCTGCAGAGATCATTTTGGTATATGACATCCTTTGGCGGCAGACCGGTCCCGAAAACCCATATTTGCTCCCCACGTAACTGTATAATTACCTCGAAAAATGAGATTCTGGGAATTCATGGATCAAAGTATTCGACGATGTATTGTACTAGGCAGAATCATTTGAAAAAGGACACTTCTTTTGAACCAAAGGACGGAATACAATTCACAATTTAATATTAAAAAATCCTAATATCTTGAAACTAGATTGACTGGGATTAAGGGCTATTATGGCAGCAACATGCTCCAGTTAACCCTTAACACTGTGATGTCAATATTCCATCTTTTCTTCTGTCAATAGCAAAGTAGCTGGTGTACATTTTTCAACAATTTTGGTGGAAAATGTTGCAGCACCGTCCTCCACCAAATTTGTTGCAAAATGAACACCAGTTCATCATTTAATTTAATTAGAAAATTAAAAGTTTTGACATCAGAGTCGTTAAATTATCTGCTTGATTGTCCTAAAACTTGGATGCTGTGAATTCGTAATTGAAACATTTAATAATATTTCTTTCAGAAGACTTTTGACTTCGCGGTCCGCAAAATGGCTTATGAAAATATTACATCATATATCATTGGCGCTGCCATTGTGGTATTTACCATTATCTACTACATACGCAAGGCTTGGAGCGACGCCTCTCGGACATTTCCTCCTGGCCCCAAAGGTTTGCCAATTGTGGGAAGTTACTTTAATTTGGACATGAAACGTTTTCATCTTACGCTTTGCGAACTTGGAAAGCGGTAAGTGAACACCTTTCACTAAACACTAATGGCTAGATTCGAGTGTTTAGCATAGAGGTTGAATCAGGTCCCATGTACCAATTGTCTGACAGAAATTCGCCTTTAAAGCACACAGGCACCCACGCACTCACGCGCAGACGCAGACATGCACACACGCACGCATAAAAACATAGATTTAGTTTTCTTTTTCCATCAAAATATTTAATTGCAATAAGAAAACACGATGCCATCTCCTGGACGACTTAAAACCTTTCACCGCTGAGAATATTTCCAAGTGAGCCGGTTTCTATGGCAACTGAGATTTTGTTGGTTAAAACTGGCAGGTTGCCATAGTCATTTGCTCAAATGAGAAATTTCTGAGCTGTAAAAACTTTATGACATCCAGATGCACTGTATCGTTATGTAAACTAAGTCATATTAATAGGACTCCGAATTGTTATATTTCTTTTGTCTTTCGAAGATATGGCGATGTTTTTATGGTGACAATATTGGGACAGCGATTTCTAATACTGAATAGCAACAGTGCAATGCGTGAAGCATTTCTTGATGAAAAATACGCGCATATATTCTCCGGACGCCCGCCAACCTTTCTTGGAGAATACGTGTTTTCTGCTAAACAAGATTTAGTATTCCAGGTAATGCTATAACAAATATACCTTGCCCATGCAGATTGATGTCCGTTGTCAACGCTCACGTGTCAAGTGCGTTCTTGCCTGTTTCTCTGCCAAAGGTAATTCACCTTTCCAGAGCATCCACCCATTATATGACGTCATAATCAACTACGTGATGTGTAGAATGACATCATAATGCATGACGTCGATAAGTACGTCACGAACGCATATTTGAAGACTCTTTATGTGGTGTCGCTAGTACAAATTGTTTGTCTTTACTATTTAATAGGCAGCAACAGCGCCCAGTCAAATTAGTTTCAAAATATTCAACAGCTTCCCTGTACAGTTTTCAGGAAATTCATAGTTAGGGCATTCGGGGATCGATCAATCCCAAAACGGCGAGGTGTGGGTGGAGCTTAGCTAGTGATAGGCGGGGCATACCTAAAAATGTAAAACTCCATTATTACTCACGGCAACTGGCTACCGGCTTCTTAGGGTAGGTTTGCAGTTTGCTGGATATTGTGCAGCGCGTTCTCTCCAAGATTCTGAACCTTTATCCTATATAACAGTACCGAGTTGATGTTGCCATCTCATGTGGGACTGGCGATTTTCACCGTGTTGCTTGGTAATAGAGCCGATGAATACAAGACTGGTTTTTTAAATGTTAAAAGAAAGTCTTGATCTGTCTATTCTTGCTCTGATGTCTTCCTCACTTCCTTTGGGCGCTGGCAGAGGAAACAGGCAAACAGCACTGCCAAGGTAGGCGACAGTCTCCAGTCCCAAGCCCAGTCTTCACTATCTCCCTAATCATTTTTTCTAATTAGATCTCCAAGTGTCGGCTCGTGTTTGATAATTCCAAGTGTTCAAGGAAATGACAACATGCCCTCTTTTCTCACACATGTTTGCACCTGGAATATATATATATATATATATATATATATATATATATATATATATATATATATATATATATATATATATATATATATATATATATATATATATATCTATATATATATATATATATATATATATATCTATATATATATATATATATATATATATATATATATATATATATATATATATATATATATATATATATAGATATATATATAGATATATATATATATATAGCTCTGCGTTGTGGATGACGATGCGTCATGTGTGTTGCATATTTGTGCAGCTGTTGAATCATGGTGCTGAAAACGGGTGGGGCTCCATAGTACTCGTAGTGATCTCATATATAACTTATCGGTCAAAACTGCCAAAGGCAATGAATGGACCAAGTAAACTAACAAATTCTCTTGAATGATAGATTTAGATAATAATCTAGCTATAGCCACCAGTAAAAACAGAAATAAATCGGAATAATTTGAAAAAAGGAAATAAATACCATTTATGTCACTCTGGCGGGAACCAATTAGTGATGCATGTGGTGTTGCGCGCCGAGCGAATAAATCATAACCGCTACAGCCAGTCGTACAATCTCAGTTATATTCGCGTTAAACTGATTCGCCACTACTTCCTACTGGTAAAATACTGTCTAATCTTAAAAACAATTTGACTGAAAGCCGTTGTTTCCAGACACAGGATCTGCATTCAGTTACACGAATTTCAAAATATTCAGTAGGCATCATGTTGCGACCTTGGAAACCAGCAGTGTATTTTGAAATCATTTTGACAGAGATTCGTTGCTTCCACTAGAAAAAAGTGTTTTTCAAATATAATGTTTTCAAAAGAATCAATAGTGAATTAACAGTAGCGAGTTAATCGCTCTAAATCGGCGCCTTATCATACCATTTACGTGGTATTCACGTTTGCTTTTGTTATATTCGAGTATGCGGTATACCTACACACACAGTTGACGCACAGCGAAGTGCGAAGCACCAACTACATCACTAATTGGTTCCAAGTTAAACGCTCTTAGATTTAGTAAATGATTTTTTTCTCAAATAATCCCGATTCATTTCAATTTTTCCGGTGGTAGTTTATTTAATATTGCATAAAATTGTCAATAAACATCATTTTTATTACTTTTTCCCTTCCGTTAATTCCCTCCATATTAACTGTCTTTCTGTTCTTCAACTGGCTCAATGCGTTTAAAGATGTTGCTCTTATTGGTGGTCCAGTGTTGACTTTCGGCAAAGACCCTGTAGTAGAGGCCTATGGGATGTTGAGTTCTCTGAAATCTTCTGCCCATCATAGCTTCTGTGTGCGTGCGTGCTTAAATGTGTGAGCGCGTGCGTGCGTGCGCGTGTGTGTGTGCGTGCGTGCGTGTGCAAGAGTATATTGTTGATAATTTTGAATATGCTATAATCTACACCAAATTGCCTGTCCTATAAATACTAGTATTTCGTATTATATACACACACACCTGCTACCTTGCTGCCGCATTGAAATCTGTGCGTGAAGGTACCATAAGACCAACACACACACACACACACACACCTCCACCCACCCACCCCCACCCCACCCCCAGTATCAATACTGGCCATGCATCTAGAGATGGAATATTTCGATGATGTGGACCTCATCGACGAGGAAAAGAACCCCCTTGCCGAACTTCGCCCAACAGCTGCAAGCAAACTAAAAATTGAGAATCTCTTTATGAATGAATCCAAAACAGAGTTCACCCACATATACCTACCGACAAAGCATGAAACTAGAAGATGACGACCCACTTCGTGGCGGCGAACCATACAGGAAAAGTAAAATCCTGGGCTCACTGCTTAGCAGTACTGCTGACATTTCTGCACTCTGCGTCATGGGGAACATAGCTTTCCAGTACTTCTGGAAGCTATGGATTCGTAGATCAAAGATGCCCTGGATAAAGATGCTACGTTTATACAATGCAACCTGCGTATCCTTGGTGCATCTTGGCTAATACTGTCAACCCTTCTTGCGTCACCTAAACCTTTAATGGTCAAGCCGGCAAGAAACTCCCACTGGAATGGTCTTAAGAATGTTCAGTTGCGGGCCAAGAGAATAGTATTTTTGAAAATTTACCACTGGAATGACTGGCTCGGTAACAGACACGTTACCGTAAATTTTCAAAACTACTGTTCTCTTGGCCTACTACGATTCTCTTGGCCTGCAAATAGACGATGGAAAATCAAAAATTCGAATATTTTAACAATTTCCCATTTGGCGGTCAACCTGGTCAAACACGTTCTCGGTAGTTGTCTTGAGTGCAGAATGCTATTTTTGTAATTTTCAGTGAGAAATTTACAAAAATAGTCCTACCTTGGCCTGCAACATTATAATTTTATTGAAAGATTTTGACAATTAAACGGTTAATTGATATGAGTTGCATCTTGGGCGCTTTGAGGCACTGGTGACATAAAAGGGGTTAGGCATGTATATATAGATAGCATTATTCTTAAAGTCTGGCCTGTCATAGCCTCCTGACGTATTACATAACGATATGATATGATATGCAAATGGCCAACAGATCTATCTCCATTCATACAGCCCCCGGACACACAATATTGGTACTTACGACCCTGTAATGGCGTTGTCTCTTTCGATCATATACTAATTCTAATATTTTCAATACAGACTTACACTGAATCGTGGATTCGACAGAGGAAAATGGCGTTCAAACTTCTAAGGTACTATGGTAAACGAGTGGAGCAGTTGGAGAATACCGTGACAGAAGAGCTTCAGTATGTTGTTCAGACTTTACGTGCTACAAATAGTCAACCTGTTGATCTGGTCACCTCCGTGCTAATGCCGTCACTAATAAACATCATTAATATCCTGGTATGTAAGCACTATGTGTATTCACCGATCTGAACTCTCAGTGGTGGGTTCCGATATCATCGATATGTCAATCAAGTATATAATCAATTACGTCAATGGACCTTTCCAGTTTACCCATCCATCATATGACGTCGTAATCAACTACGTGGCATGTAGGATGACGTCATACTCAATTTCTGCATGCATGGCTCGATTTAATCGGTCTTAAACGCTTATTATCCCGACACATTGTACGAACTGTGTGTATGTCTTTACTATTTAATAACCATTCTGTCCAATATATTGAAACTAATCTGACTGGGCGCGGTTTGCTGCTGGCAGCAACAACACCCTGTCAAATTTGTTTCAAATTATTCAAAAGCTTACCTGCAGAGTTTTCTGGAAATTTATAGTCAGTTCAGGGATCGGTTGATCCCACCCAACACGGGGCAAGTGTGGGTGGAGATTAGCTAGAGATGGGCGGGGCATAGCTAAAACTGGAAAGGTCCATTACGTCACTTGTTAGCTGAAGTTACTATCAAAATAACATAAGACCGCCACAAATCATGAAGATGTCCATGTTTCAAATTGTTAAAATTGATTCCAACACGCGGATAGGTGTGTTAAGTTCCACGTCATAGATATGTTAATGTACAGCATGGAGGATTTCAGGAAGGCGAATGTTCGGCGAACGTTCGCGTCCTTCGTGGGACAGTGTTCAGCAATTTATCGTCCACATTACTAAACTGATGTATATAGTGAGTATACGACACATTATTGAACACTGTTACGTAACGGCGAACATTGTTCGCACTCCTGAACGCAACCGTTCAGGAGCGCAAAAAATGTTCGCCCCTACGTAATAGTATTCAATAATGTGTCGTATACGCACTATATAGTTCAGTTTAGTAATGTAGACGACGCATTACTGAACACTGTCGCACGACAACTGTAAACGTTCGCCGAGCATTCTCCTTTCTGAACTGGTAAGGCTTATAGTCAGACCAAAGTGCGTTACGCATGCGATGTCTAATGCGATTTAGATTGCGTTGCCGCATTGGAATGGCGACATGCTATAAGGCGGCCATGGGCACACTACGTGCAGTGCATTTGGTCTGAAATGCGTTATCCTCGTGCGTTGCGTCGAAAATGAAATCATTTTATTGCGCATCGCACAACCTACTACTTCCCTTGCTATCTGCCGTCCTCCAAGGTCAAGCTAAATAGTTGACACGTGTTCTAGCTTTCTACCCGTGTTTATCAAATTATTCTTTTAATGATGACTCATAACAGAAAACGAGATATTGTATTATCTGATGATGATATGGAGAGATTTCTCAACATTAATTCACAATTCTAAACTGTTTGCTGGCCACTGATATACCTCAATTCAATTCTATAGTACGCATTGTTTATAAACACCATTACCACCAATAGAGCAACTGTATGTAATGCAAGGTTTCTCAGTGCTTGCATGTAACTTATACTTTCCTCAGTTTCTCAGCAAATTGTTAAATTTGTATTAAATGGATTTCACTTTCTGACATTTAAATTGTGATTAAAATTGAACAATAAATGTTATGTTGTTATATCAGCTAACACACCAACCAACATCATTTTGCCATACATTTGTTTACTGTCTGTCGATCCGTCTATCAGCTTGGTCACCTTGATCAGAAATCTTTACACAAATTTCTTTCTTCCACATTAATCTCATTGCAATGAAAGTAGGATGCAAACTTCCTATCTTATTATGTTTCTGGAAATGTATACAGAATTGGGCATTGACTCTCTGTCGTTTGTCGTCCATCCATCCGTCCGTCGTTCATCCGTTATCAGCTTTGTTAATAAATTCTTCTCAAGAAGCACAGGGCGCAATAAATCAGATTTGGTAAAGATTTTTCTTGGTCATACAGTTATAAGTTTCCTAAAGATCAGTCAATTTTGACTGATTCTTAAAGAGCATCATATGATGGTAGTCTTCTGACATAATAGTGAAGTGAAATGACCTTCTTTAGAAAAGTTAATGATAACCTGAAAATAGGTAACTAATCACAATAAATGAAGCGCTCTTGAACAGCTGGCCACTGGCCTGAATGGCAGGTGGCCGTCAAGGCATTTGGAACTCATTTTATATACAAATTTATTTAAAATTGTACTTTGTCTTTTGCTGCTTTACCTCAATCAGATTGCAGGTATTTCATCTGCACATATGGATTCTATATAATTAGTTTTTTGTTTTGAAATATGCACTTGTATGTAAATTACGACAACATTAAGCTGGCCTCTGGTAATTCTAAAATACGCTTTAAATCTGTCGTCGTGTTCGTTTAGATCTCTCACTAAACTCAACAATTCCCCCAACTTCTTCCTGTCCTATAGGATTAGATGAACGCAGAATTCTCTACGTGTCGGCTGAATAGCTAATAGCATGTTTGTAGTCATCACAGCTTCGTCCAGGTCATCTTTCATATTCATGCATAATTACTTTTTCTACATCCATCATTATAGCTGAAATTAAGGCTACAATAATGTGAAAGTGTCGTTTAAAACGACACGAGACATAACCTTTAGTTTAAGGACGCGTTCCTTTAGGTGGATATATACATAGTTGTGTGACCGTTACCCTGTCTGCGATGAAATAGAAATGCCATGCGTTGACGCAGGCGGAACGCAGTGATCAAAGCAACGTATTTGGTCTGACCGTAGCCTAAGTATGTGTGTTTGCGTTTATATTATTACATCAAAAGTATGGGTTTATGGCGCTATCATTTCTTGAAGACTCTTAACAACATTGTATTTTTAATTCAACAATCCAGTTGTATCCGCGGGAGTACGTCATTGCCTTAGGCATACAACCCTATAAGGTATTTAAGTACGTGGATCTTAGCCTAAGATGTGTGTCGCAAAGCTAGAAATGGATCCCTCCTTTTCACATTGAAAACGAAATTGCAAACTACAATAGAAGCATTTGTGTTATAGATTTGAGGTGTAAGACAGCGTTGCGGTATGTTATGTCAAAATCCAACGAACGATTAAAGCGAAACTGGCGGAAGTGGAGGCCTTTGATTCATATCACACTTGAGTGTTGTTTTTGTTAAATTTTATGGATAGTTGGTATGTTTGTGCAATTCTGTATGGTCTACGGAGCGCCTAAGTATTTCCCGCGTTGATTTAACATCATAAACCATGATAGTTTATTAAATTACGCCTGCACAGTCTGCTCCGTTGTTCATCCTCGACTACATTTATTGCAAAAAATTACAAATTGCTGTTATTTCTGCTATATATCGGTCGCATCAGCTAAATGAAACATGCGGCTTCATAGCCTGTTCTGATAGCATCTGCATTTTCCCCCAAATATGTTCCAAAAATACGATTTTAACATCATTTCACCAATATTGCAGGAGACGCAAATTTTCTGAGACACACACACACGCACGCACGCACGCACACACCATAGTCTCGTGGTGGTTTGAACATATCCATATAATACCAGCACTTAGCCAGGCGAAGGTTGTTGTTGGTGGGGCGGGGTGGGGTTGAGGTGGGGGGGGGGGGGAGTGATGCTGGGTGGGGGAGGGGCTGCAAGTAGATTCCCCCCACCACCACCCCCCCCCCCACCCCCCCACCCGCATCCATTCCAATACACCTTTCTCACACTGACATCATTACGCCGGAATTCCCTTAGATCAACACTCAGAGGAAAACAAGCAGTTGGCCCGCCTTTAGTTACTATTGCACTAAAATCTACCTCAATTTAAACTGTTCCTATGATAAACTAAAATCAGTATACTATTTAAGTCATACATCATTGGAAAGCGCTTTCAATTGTATAAAAATTGATGCATTATCTTTTTTTTTGTAGAATTTTCCATGGGTTATTTGCGTATATAAAATACAGCATTATACCTAGATTCATTAAATCAAGTGGACAATAGGGGCTATTCTAAAATCATAATAAACCGTATTAAGTTTTGCAAAAATATAAAACGAATTTATAGGCAATTTGCGTAGCTTTCCAATGATGTGTGAGTTCAATAATATTATGAAATTATTTCTTCATGTAAGCTACTTAGAGGGCGTTGTATCGGATGCCAATAGTAAAGTAAATGCTGTTTGCGGGTCGGCTATCGTCGTTACCAGCCAGAAGTGGTATGCGCTATGCATTCTTGGAAGGTATTTCCCCAAAATACGCTAATATGGGAAAGGTCTATTCGGCGACCATAATGCGCCAATTCCCAGCCACCCACCCATCCCCATACTGTGTGGGTTTGCACCTACACATTCGCGGGTTTGGCTACGCCACTGAGATAATGTTTGTCTGAGCTTGCGTTGTGTGACCCTTTTAATATAAATTGTGTATGTATTGAGCCCACTATTACCAACGAAATGTTAAATGCTGTTTCATGCCATCGACTGTCATTCATTCACAATGGTACAGTGCTCCTGCAATAGGATTTCAGAGACGAATCGTCAGACCCACGTCCAAAGGGTTGGGCTCTGGTGGAGAACAATTGTTATGGGGAAGGTAAGGTGTTGAGTTGTGTGTTGGGAGGGGGGTGGGGTTGGGGTTGTGGGGGGGGGGGGGGGATGTGAACGGCATAAAATTGGAACGGCATAAGCTAATTTGTTGAAGTTTTCCATCCACTCCCAAGAAATGACTCAACAACCATTTGGTGAAAAAATGACTTCGTGCAGTGTTACTAAGAAACTCAGCACAGTGTGCTCATGGCTACTAGAACTAGTCTCTATTTACAAAACAACATAAAACAAGAGCAATCAGAGATCCTCGACCTTCCATTTTTGTCACATTTTAACAGACAAAGGAGAGCAAAGCAGAGCGACAGCATCTGCACCAAAAGCTAAACCACGCCAGTCATGACCTCCGTGTCCAGTTTTCGTATTTCCAACGCCACGCACCAGCATCAACGTCTGCGTCATTGCATCATCGGGCGAGTCGTCACCAAGAACACAGCAGTAAGCAAGCAGCGCCACCAGCGTCTTCACACGACCAACGGCATCTCCCCGGCGGGTTGATTTTAGAGGCTCAACGATAAGCCCACCTCGGGTACCACGTGGAGCCAATCCCACGTCCGGTACGAACCGTCCTCTTAACATAGTATATTGATATCATGTAAGCGTGTACTTTAATAATGGTATAATAATAAAGTAATATTAAAAGTCTTCTTCTTCTACTTCTTCGTCTTTTTCTTCTTAAGACATTTTAACAACTCTGATTTTACTGGAAGGATCTTATGCAAATTTGGGTGGAAGCTTTCTCTGGGTCTCGAAGAGGTATGCCAGTTTTGCGGTCAAAATCTAATATGCAACAGCAGCAGCTTTCAGCAACTTTGTTTTCAAATTAGAAATTTTTCAATACGGCTGGTTCTACTGAAGGGATCTTCTCCAAACTTAGGTGCAAGTTTTCCCATGGCGTCCCAAAGACGTATGCCAATTTGGGGGTCAAAATTTAAAACAAAAGCAACAGCTTTCAGCAACATTGTTTTCAAAATATACAGATTTCAACAATGCTGGTTCTACATGAGGGACCGTCTTCAAACTTTTGTGGAAGCTTCTCCAGGGGTACCGAAGACGTATGCCAATGATGGGGTCAAATGTTAAAACGCAACAGAAACAGCTTTCAGCAACATTGCTTTCAAAATAGACAATGCTACCTCACGGCAGCCGGATTGAAAATTATATCAATGACGCGGGTATTAGACAAATCTGTTCTTGTTATGTGATGGGTTTGATGACTAAATTGGCCGCTTTGTATAGATAGTTCGGTATGCTAATTTCAAATGTGCAACATTTGAAATTGTCCGATAAACGATTTGGCATTTTCTACTGCCAAAAGCTCCTATAATAAAGCCATACTAAAATTAAAATGTCTTCTTGCGAACCAGTTAACTGATTCTAACAAAAATTTTGCCAAAACTTTAGTGTTCTACTTGTAGACCTTTGTAGTTGAAATGTTTTTGTTCTAGGAGAGCAATACAGGCCCCTTGGATCTCTTGTTATTGATTTACATCGGGAGTAATGACAACTTTGCGTTGTAGATTGCGTTAAGTAGAGAGTTTTATATTATCTGGTGCAATTGTCAATCGCACAGCATGAAAAAAGCATAAAGACGAATAGCCTACCGTGCCTATATTTTAGCGTGGTATGCTATCTGGTTATGTGGGTTATGGTTATAAAGCAGCCTCTTTGTCGAAACATACTAGTAAATAATGATATTAGCTCTCCTCTTTGCAACAAAATTGTATAGCGATATGATATTTAGCTCAGTTGCCCTCCGCTATGAGACTGTGTTGTCACAATTTTCGCCCGAAAACGTGTCCACGTCGAGACGGCATTGGTTTTATCACCCACAAAACACGTCATTTTATTCGAAATTACGTCTCAATCAAATGTTTTGAGTATTGTAATTAGAAGAGGACACATTGATATTGAGAATAACGGTAAATGAAAGTTTTAAATCAGTGAATTTAGTATCCAAATCGTCCGATAAAGTTACAAATTAACCACTCCAGATGTGCAGTAGATGTTTGTGTAGTCTATTGCCCGATTCCTTGAGACAATAAAAAGAAGAAATTACTGTTCGAGATTAAACATACAACATGTTTCGTGGTGCTAATAGCATGCTCAGTTTTAGCGCAAAAATATAAAATAGGCTATAACTAAAAATCCATGCCGTCGGAGTCGTTTATCATCGCTCGCCTCTATTTTGCGCTTCAATAGTTCGTTGGGGTTCGCCACCAATATACTGCAATGCTGTTGTACACCACAGATCTCGGTTTTGGCTTCCCACCGTGTTACTAGTAGCTGGGTTGCCATATATTTTTGTATATAGAAGTGACCTACAAGACATACTAACCTGCCGCTCCAAAATATATGCACACTGAGTCGCTATTAGATGCTCGTATTCACATATTCATTTTTATCTCCACGTAAAGTGCCGTATTTAAATAATAATAATAATAATAATAATAATAATAATAATAATAATAATAATAATAATAGTAATAATAATAATAATAATAAATTGCTCAGTAATGCGTCATAGTCTACATGCAATTTTTTTCCAGTTGAAGTCTGAGAGATGGTCTTATGATGATAAGCGTATGGAAACAATTATTCGTTTTCTATATGACGTTGACAGTCTTCTGAATCCGGATGTAGATGAATTGTTCAGGCGATTTCCGTTCTTAAGGCATTTGCCAATCGGACCCGGCAAGACTTGGAGAGCTCTCCGACCTGCTATGGCGACATTCCTGGACATCCATTTCACTCAGACCAAGGTAAGCTGAATGAGTATAGGACAGTGCGCAATAGGCTAGTATTAATACTTAGGTATGATGTCATTCTCCTTATTATGCAAAGCCAGCAAGATGCATCTATTCCAGCAGAACAATACATCAAATAGTAGAAACGAAGAAATAATGCCACGTTCAAGATCAAGTTCACATTTTATTCACTCAGGCTTTACATAAAGCACATGGGGAGGGGTGGGGGGGGGGGGGCTGTGATATTTTACAATTAATATACAGGCGGTAGATATAAATTACATATTTCATACTGTTAGCATTATAACATTAAGATGCAACAGAGCATCAATATTTCTCATAAATCCTATGTGCAGTTTGTTATCGCATTAGCATTGTTTAAGTTTAATTAAAATGGTCATATACGCAGACAATTTAAATATAGCAGGCATAATTGTAGGCGAGTTTAAAATCAGGCGTTATAGCTTTTTCTTCGCATGGATAAGGTATTTACACAGGTTTATTAGCACATGCCTGTTGGTGTATTGAAAGGAGCCCTTTTGTTTTTTCTATTGTGTGATTGGCAGTGTAGTACTCAGGGATATATTTTTGTCTTTCTGTGTTATATTGGGGGAAGACAAAAGGAAAGTTCAGTTCATCCTCAACACAGTTACATATATCACAAAGACGTTCACTCCTTCCCCCACAATAAGCATGGCACGGGGTGGCCTCGGCTTCCGTTTGCGGTAACTCTAAAATATGGGGGGGTATATCATGAAGTGGGTGGGAGTGGGAAGAGGTTGGCGGAACAACCTTTCCGTCCTTCCCCTTGGACAAAACAGACGAGAAAGTCTTCAGATACGACTTCCCAGATCGAGTAGACCCGCACTCAGGAGGGAGAGGGCGAGTGCATATCTCGTCGTCGTCCTCAGCATTAGTCGCTTGTTCACCAGACTCCTGGCTTCATAGGAGAAGGGTCGAACCGGCACCGTGGTGCTCTAGACTAACATCGGGAATACTCGTCTCCGCAGAGACATCCGTCTGGGTGCCGGTGTCACGTGGAATGCCCAGTCCGAGCTCTGGTACGGGGTCATAACTGACACAAGGTTTAAGCTGATCGAAGTGGGTGACTGAGGTCAGGCCATCCGAAGCATGGATATGGTAGGTCACGTCCGACGTCTTACCTACTACCACATAGGGGCCTTTCCACTGGTAATTCAGTTTACTCAGCACGTTTGCAGATCATCGCGAATCGTGTACCCAAACCATTCTTCCGGCTTCATATGGATCTCCATGCACTCACCGGTCATGCCATGTTTTCTGATGCCAGTGTGCAGTGGATAAAGTTACTCTCACTCATGGGTCTGTTCTATCCACTGCCGCATGAGCTCTACGTAGAAAGATGGTGAATTTTTCTCCACTGAAATCATGGGCATGGCCAGATCCAGTGCTAAGGTTAATTCACAGCCTAAAATTAATCACGCAGGGGTATAACCCATGCTGGAATGTACTGAAGTGCGGTATGCCATGAGCACATATGGGAGTCGTAGATCCCAATCTCGACAATCAAGGCGTGCTTCTTTAGTAAGCATCTCCTTTAGAGTTCGATTAAACCTCTCCACCATCCCGTCACTACGCGGATGGTACGGAGTCGTCCTGGTTTTGACAATATGAAACAATTTGCAGAGCTCGGAAATCAGCTGGCTCTCAAAATTACTTCCTTAATCAGAGTGCAGCTCACAGGGCATTCCAAACTGGTAGAACACATTGCTTGCCAAGACCTCTGCTGTGTGGATGCCTCTTGGTCTGGCAGAGCGAATGCTTCCACCCACTTCATAAAATAATCTTGTAATACGGGGATGTATTTATTTCCTTTATCCGTAGTATTCAAGGGTCCGAGCACATCAATAACCACTCGCTCCCATGGTTCACCGACAATCTTAATCTGGAGAGGTGCGGAATGGTGCTGGCCAACTTTTGACATGGGACACATTTGGTGACCCATGCCTTTACACTATCACGTATCCCGATCCAGTGGAATCTCTGTTTTATCCACATTAATGTTCATTCCACAGCTAAATGTCTGGCATTATCATGTAATTGTTGTAATATTGTTTTGCGATAACGTTCTGGAATCACCAGGTGGTTATTAATGTAGAGAACTTCTTGCTGTATATAGCATTCCTTGAACCGCTGGTAGTAGTACTTGGCTGTTGTGGATAGTGGTGTAACAGATTCCCAGGGAGGGCGTACCCCCTCTTGGATCCACGCATATATATTTCATGCCTGCGGGTCTGTTGCTTGTTCGTGAGCAACTTTCTCCATGTTCCACTCTATGCACCGCAATTCAGGGATCACCAGAGATGGCTGTGTTGATGTATCATGGTGGTGACTACTTCTGGTTCGTCCTCAAGCCCGATTCTTATCAAGGCATCAGCATTTTCATGCAGTTTGTCGGGTCTATGAACCACATTGATGTTAAAAGCCTGCAGGGATTCCTACCACATCGCAACCTGGCCCTTCAGATGTTTAAGGTTGCAGAGCCAGTGTAGGGAAGCGTGATCCGTACTGAGAGTAAATGGGCGACCGTACAGAAAGTATTTATAATACTTGACAAAGTAGACTATAGCCAGTAATTCTCGTTTGGTGGCGCATAACATTTCTCTGCTTTGTTCAGAGTATGCGAACTATAACCCAGTAACTGCTCCGTTCCATTCCCCATGACCTGAGATAGAGCTGCGCCAATAGCGTAAGCTGACACATCAGTGTCCAGGATGAAATCAAGGTTATGGTTAGGATGAGCAAGAATTGGAGCAGTCGTCAAGGGTTCCTTCAATACCCTGAATGAACCTTCACACTCACTCGTCCACTCGAAGGGTCGATCCTTTTCGGTGATCTTGAAGAGAGGTAATGCAATCTCACTGAAATGATGATCGACGATAGTATTGACAGAGACCAAGGAAGCTCCTAGTTTCCATGACAGACACAGGATCTGCCACTCCGCCACGGCTTTTGATTTTGATGGTTGGGTAGCCACTCCATCACCAGATATGATGTGTCCCAGGAACTCGACGCTCTGTCTGAAGAGGTGACGTTTCTTTGGTTTGAGCTTTAAGTTAGCTGTGCGGAATCTCGAAAGCACGGTGTCTAAATTAGATAGTGTTTGCACAAACGTCGGACCAAAGACGATTACATCGTCAATGTAACACAGACAGATTTCCCATTGCATGGTAGTTAATGCCTGCTCAATGAGATGCCCAAATGTTCCAGGAGCGTTGCACAAGCCATAGGGTATCTTGAGGAACTGAAAAAGACCGTCTCGGCGTATGAATGCGGTCTTCTTCATGTCAGCCTCATCCATGGCTACCTGCCAGTACTCACGAGATAAATCAAGGGTACAAAACCACTTGGCTCTGGACAAGGAATCTAAGGCCTGATCTATCTGTGGTAATGGATAAGCGTCTTTGATGCTAAGATCATTAAGGCAGCGGTAGTCTATACAAAACCGCAAAGATCCATCCTTTATTCCAGCTAGTACAATGGGACTGGCCCAGGAGGAAGCTGATGGCTCAATTATTCCAGTCCACAACATGTCCTCTACCTGCTGGTGTGCCTCTGGTTCCTTATGAATCAGGAGACGTCTAACATGTTGACGTATGGGTCGGTTATTTCCGGTGTCGATGGAGTGTCATACTAGATCTGTTTCTCAGAGGTCCGTGTCTCCCAATGAGAAACTGTCGTGATATTTGTGAAGTAATTTCCGTATTTGTGATTTTTGGGACTGCATCAATCCAACTGTGGCACACAAATATAGGTCATGTAAGTGTTCGGGCAAATCATCAGATGGTGTTGTTGTTGTGTTTGCGGTTGGGACTGTTTCCACTGATATCACATCCACCAAATGGCCACAACGGACTCCTGGTTCAAGTGTTATTGGGTTCGCAGTGCCACTGAATACATCTGCTCCCGTAGCTGTCTGTAAAAAGATGTTTGTAGGCCTAAGGGGTGGCTTCTTATGAGGTGGGATGCTCTCATATAAGTGCTTGTTAAAGACGGTGATGGAAGCTCCCGTGCCCACAGTGGCACTGGTGCCCATTCCGCTAAACAGACAGGTACACTTGTATATCACTTTGCAGTGAGCCCATGGAAGAGTCTCCAATGATACCATTTGAGGCAGCGGTGGTGGGGCGGCATCATTCTGTATATAGTTGGTTTGCTTCCGGATAGCTTCCGTGAGTGCAGTCAGTGGCTGAGTATGGAAAGGGCTGACTCATCATCTCTGCTGCTGTGATTGCTTAGGCGATGACGGGGTCGGGGGTAGCAGTGGTGGTGGCGTTGTTGCTAATTCTGTGAAAGCTGTGTTGGTGTATACTGCAGTGCGGATAGGATTCTGACGTTCTCGGATAAGGGCTAGCTGTGTGAGCCACTTTTTACACTGCATCATGGGATGTTTAGTTGATGCGCAGAAGAAGCAACAACGTTGTCAGGCATTTCTTTTCTTTGTATGATGTTTCTTCTTGCGGATCCATGGTGTTGAATGGGTTGAATCCTCGGAATCACTGCTGATGGTGCATGTTGGTGATGTGGCTGTAAGAGGCTGTGAGTTGCAAACCACCAAAGGACACCAGGTGTTAAGTGCCTTGGCGGTGGGACGTTGTGCTTGCAAAAACGTTGTTTCAGAGGAGGTGCTACAACCTACCACTGCCGTTTTACATAGGAAAGAAGGTTGTGTAGATGCGGAAAGTGTTGGGTCAACTTTTCCGCAGGGGAAGATGGCAGTGCTGCGGATGCAGTGTGCATCGTAGGCACCGAAATAGAAGAAGCCAGGTGCGGGTGAGTGTGTGATGTAGTAGGAATATATGGACGAGTAGAAATGGCCACCTGACGTTGTAGTTCAGGGGCCACAGTTGAGCTGGGTTGTGGAAATGGGCATCGATGCGACTCTGTAATTGGTGCCCGTGCTAGTTTGACGTATTCTCTGGCTGCAGGGTATGTTGGTCAACGGTTGGAGTTGTAGATGGAGGATGGCTTGAACATAATTCCCTCCAATGTCCTGGCTGACCACATCCAAAGCATGTGTTTGGTGGCGGTGCTGCTGCTGTGGTTGATTGCGGTCTTGTGTTGCGACAGTGGTGCTGAGTGTTGTTACAAGATTGGTGAGTGCGGAGATCTGTTTAGTTATCTCTTCTAATCTTTCATGCATGTTTTGTCCATTGCTATTGTTGTGCTGGTGCCCGCATCCTTGGACATTGTTGTGGCCTCCGCAATGGGATTGGCTATGCCCTCTCCCTCTAGATGCGTGATTTTGACCAGGGTTTTCTGATTGCGTGTGTTGTTCATTGTTGGTGGCGTTTGCGGATGTAGGATTTGATTTGGTTGTAGTTGTGACATTAACATCGTTTACCTCATTAATTGAATGTAGTTGGCGGCGATTATTTTTCCCCCGCTCCAAGAAGTTCTCGATCCGAACCACGGTAGCCCTGAGTTGTTGTAGGCTGCGTGCTCCGTGAGAAACAGTTTCTCTTTGAGGGCGGGCTCTCCGCTCAATGCGTCTATGAAAGTGTCGAGATGTAGATGTGTTATGCCTTCGATATTTGTGCTGGGGTATGCATGGGTAACAAGACAATGGATGCGACTCTCTAAGTCCTGCAATGTTTCCTCCGAGCGTCGACGTAGACTTTTCAGTTGGAGCCGACTTGTTTCTCCGAGGGCTGTGTCGCCGAATCTTTCAGACAATGCATTTTCCAGTTCGGTGTAGGATGGTGTGTAGTCTGTGCCTAAGTCTGCCAGAACTTGTAGCGCTTGTCCGGACAACTTTGCGGCTAACTACTTCCCATCTGTTGATTATTCCACCGGTTTGTCCTACTTATTATTTAGAATCGCACTTTATAATTAGCCCAATCAGTCGCCCAACTAAATTTGGGGGGTGGGGGGAGGGGGGTGGGGGATGGAGAATGATCCGGCCAGGTTCTCATGGAGAAGTAATTGGTGCGAAACTGTGTGGTGGTGCTGGCGAAACTGTTGAGAATGTGGATGTTGGTCGGCGTGTAGGTGGTGCTGGTGGTGGTGGTGTTACTCGTCGATGTCCCTGATGATGGTGACGCATCTGTGAAGTCGATTCTCATTGATGATGTGTTGCATGGTACATTTGTTCTGCCGAATACCGCCCTGGTGTAGGGCCATAGACAGGTGTAGGTCTATAGACTGGTGGAGGCATGTTGTGTAGATGACGTGGACATTCCTGATGCTGTGAGACGTATTCCTCATACGAAGGCGGTGCAGGTGACTGACGTGAATGATGTGCATGGTGTGTATGTCGTCTGATGTATTGCTGGAATAGTGTAGCCGTATCCTCCGGTTTGTAACGCGGTCCTGTTGGATAATAATGAGATTATATGCGACAAGGAGGTGATACGGGATATGGTACATGAGCATCCAGCCACTGATCAACCATTGATGATGTAAGTGAACATAATCGTCGTGAAGGTTGTGGTTGCCCCCGTAGGGGTCTTGGACGCCGTCGTCCGCGATCCAGCATAGATGGTGGTAGCCTATCATGGAGATCCAATAAGGTGATGTATTGAGTTCCCACCTGCGAGGCATTGCGGAATGTCCCCTCACTGATCGGTGAGAACTCGTGTTGTGGCGGTGCTGGTCGTCCCGTACCGGGGAAATTTCTGACATTGTCGGTGAGCATGCGAGCAGTACGTCCATCATATGATGTTGCCTCCAAATCAAGTAATGCTGACTATCGGATGAAGGAGACTGAAACGGGTGTTGATTGTAGGTGTGGGTTAGCTTCTCATTCGAGCCCCACATCGGGTGCCACTTGTAGCTCGGGGGGGGGGGTGCATGCTGGTCCGCCGATAAATATCCACCCATCACACCACAAGTGCACGATGACCGGGATGGATGGTTAGCTGTAGATCTCAAGGTTGTAGATCCCAAATGACGTCTCTCTGTGGTGTACAAAGACCAACTTCTAGAGCCGGTGGAACACTGATGTTCCAGTGGGGCCGTGCGACCATTGCCGCCGAGATTGAACCACATGGTGTCGTCCCAACTATTTGTGTCACTGGTGTGTCTATCCATACTAATTTAAAGAATGGAACAATTTAAATAATATACTAGAAATATAAATAAGTACTATACAAACAAGACAATCGTTTGACAGTAAGTGAGCATATGATAATACACAATAAAGTGCTAGCTGGTGTTCTTTGCATGTGGTGTCGCCAGAGGTACCACACAGATCCTTGAATCTGCAGAGGTATCCCCTTAAGAGAAGCATCTGTAAAGCGAGATCACTGAGTAACTTAATATAAGTTAATATACCACTAACACACACAGAAGGAACAATGATGGTGCGAGAGGAAGATGCCTCGTGCAGGCCTCCATCACACGAATTCTTCCTGTTGCGAGAGGCAAGTGCCTCATGCAGGCCTCCGTCACAGGAAAATGCCTTCGACGCCGAAGCGGATGAAACGAGCTGGCAAAAAGGGGCCACTATTTTTTCAACAGAAGAATACTAAGTGACGATCCTAGCGAAACTATAATTACTGTGAAGACGGAACGAGCGACTTCTGAATAATTCCCACGTCACCGTCTTATGTAGTTCTAAGATGCTGTATTGGTAGATGCCGCTATATTTATGCGGGCCTTCTGCTGCAGTCTAACCTACCATTTAGTTGTTAGAAACAAGAACTAGCTTTGGCCGCAAGTGGCAGGGATTCCTATCATTAGATACAGCTGTCCAATGGGCGTAGACGCCTAGCTTCCCATAGGTCACTTTGAAAAAGCATCTACCTCCATGGACAACATGCGTACATGTTACATCGCAACACATGCAAATTTGGTGAAGATCCAGCTATCCTGCTCCGTAACCACAAAATATCACCCGAACAATGGCTACATTTCACATAAGCAAGTTTGGTCACTGACATATCGTTAGGGCGGGGATAGACAGGCGAATATCCATTGCGAGCGTCCTTCCCATGAGGGCATGGCAGATTCCAAGATCCTTCCCAGACACTGCAACGAGTTGGATGGAGATGCGCGTCTCATCACCGAATTCTACGGATCTAACTTTTGACCTGTCATTAGGATTAAATTCCAATGCGCCCAGATATGCACTGTGGGCCGGTAAATAAACTATCAAACTCACATTTATAACTATATGTTTTCACAGTGCTTTCCTTCGTTGGTGGGGTCATCTAGCTAACAAGTATCCGAAGATACGGGGGAGATCTATGTAAATCATCACCACTCAGAAACCTCTGATAGTTTCCCAAGGTCGGATCCGATCAATGTGCCGATGGGACGTCCAAACAATTAAGAGCCATGCGGCTCATGGACCATGGAAAGAGGCAATAACTTGATATATACGAGGCCCCATAGGTATTTGGCCAATCTTACACAACATTGCCGGAACAACCGGAACAGAGGCATACACTATGTGTCTACTAGCGAAGAGATTGTCCCTAACCACTGTAATCTATCCTAGAGAGGTGAATAGTAAGGTTTAGTCGGTAGCATGCCGGGCTCAAGCAATCAGTGCACGGACAGCGACCTCAGTGTAAAAGTGATGATGGCGGGGAAAAGTGATGCGGATATAATATTGCTGTTTAGTATTTCCTAGCGTACTGCGGTCTAAGTTTTCTACAATGAAACAAAACATATCAACAGAATGGCTACCCGCCATATATATATATATATATATATATATATATATATATATATATATATATATATATATACATATATAAAACTAACCAATGCGATGAACAATGACAATTTATATAAGAATTAATGAGGTAGTAAGTATCATGTTGATAGACCTAAACGGGTGCGGTTAGTTAAAGCACCCACAGTAAATAAGGATAATATGAACAGTAATAAAGAAATTATAACCTGCGGTCTTAGGACCAGGAAGGTACCTATTGGTCATCAGTACCATATACGGAAATAAATAATAATTAAATTTATACTATGTATAGCTAGTTGAGTACCTAATAGTCACTTGCACGGCATTGTTACTGAAATTGAGGTGCTAACATATTCATAGCACGAGTTGACAATTTCTCTGAGGCTGGACGAGTTTCCGCATGCAGATCTCTGCAGCTGATTTCTGCATGAATGTCTCCACATGCTGACTCCAGGGTAGACACGGTACAAACTCAGGACAGTGAATCAGAGCAGTGAAGTAACATCTATTAGATAGTCTCTGTAACTAAATCACAATTTATGCAGAAGTGAGAAGGTTTTTGGTCCGGTGACGGGAGTAGTAAAGCTAAAGTTGTGCCCGTAAGTAAGAAGGGCTTATAACGGTAAAGCTGTTACATAAACTGACACACTGTGCGGGATGCGTCGCATAGCTCTTGCGGCGCACTGTCGCCAAAAGTAAATTAAACACACACGACATGCAGAGCGGAATTTAGTGTCCACTTTTCAATATGGTCGGCAGATCCAGCGAATCGTCCAGCAAGAATCACCGTAGCTCTCCATCATGTAGGATCACATCCCGGGCCTGCACGGCCCCTCCCGCAAAAGTCTGGATGCGGAAGGTCTAATTTTAAATTAGTTTTTTACTCCCGGCGGGCCGTCCGGGAGTATACAAAAACTGGTGGAAGCAGAGGACGTCCTACCACCGCGTATGTGCTGGGTTCTGTAAGACAGCGGTAGAAGTCAGAATCACTGGTAGGGCAGCAGGTTACAGCCGTCCTTCTGATGGTGCAGAAGTCCTACGTGGGCCGGCTTCCACCCCGGCGATGCTCCTGATCCTCAATTTTTCACCCCTTTTATACTCGCTGTGACATCGGAGCTGGTCCCCTCAACCAATCAGCGGGCGAGCGCCAGCCAATCAGCGTGCTAGTATACTAGTGACGTATCAACCACGTGTATTTAGTTTAATACATACACGCGATTACGACGTTATAGCCATATTCTAAGTATAATTTAGCGGGCAGCTTCGACGATAACTCAGCCATATTTTAGCCAATTTTAAAACGGTTTACAGTTTTAGAAAGCTCGTTTAAGTCTGGTCCTAACCGGTACCAACAACAGCGAGAACGGATAAATTATAAGCATTTACGAATACCTACTCGGTACACTATAGGCATGCACTCGCTTCCAATTCTGAGACGTGTTGTCAGGGAAGTTCTGACGCACGCGCATGCGCACCACACGTTTTATCGGATTTTGACGAGAAACTTCTCTCATAGGGCTTATGTACGCGCGCTATCCTACCCAGGGCGGGGGCGTGCTTGGAGCGAACCCAGGGTGGTCGTTCCACACCCAGCTTTGCTGGGACGGTCAGTACCAGTCCGGTCGGTCTGCGCTACATGATCATTCTAGCGTCAGTCACCGTACAGCTTAGAGTTTTTATGAAAAAGCAATTCTTTTCTATTTTATGAAATTTATTTTTAATACACAGGCTACATACAAGGAAGGGGTGAGTCGCGGAGTGATGGATGACATGTTAACTTCTCAAAAAGAAAACATTAAGGAACATGGCGTATGTTGGCCATCGGACCTCCATCTTAAGGGGATGCTTATGAACTTCATGACAGCTGGTGAGTCGCAATATCGATAACAAGTTTTGCTCCAAAGGTATGCATTCATTTGTATATCAATATAGCGGGCCAGCTTCCTCACCCACCTGACAATGTTGGGGCGGGGGGGGGGGGGGGCATTTGGTAAAATACTTAGTTGTCCAGATTACTTCCCAAAAACTTATGTTCTCAGAATGCAAGAAATATCTTATGAAATTTAGTTTTCACTAGTGTTCCACATATTGGCCCCTCTGAAAATATTCCTAGATTCGCCATGTTAAAGTATTACATTATTACCAATACTATCCAATCATTTAATGACTGAATTGATCGTGGTATACTCATTTTGTGAATGTTTGAATAATAATAATAATAATAATAATAATAATAATAATAATAATAAAGTATAAAGTACTCATACTCAGACTCAGTACATCTGCCTGTATCCGATCTCAACCCTGGCAAAGTACACAAGTACTGGTACAATATAAATGTACTTAAGTTGTTGAATGTTTTGAAATTAATTTGACTGGACGTAGGTCATGCCTAAAGCAGCAATCGCGTCCACGCAATATATTTTCGAAATATTTTAAATGCTTATATACTGATAACATATTTATTTGTTAATTTACACATGAAAACAATAACGCATGAGATTTCTAGTAATGCTTTTGAATGGCTGAACTCTGAAAGACATTTGACATTTTGACACCTTTATACGCAATCAGAAAAAAATATGCGGTGATTAACTATGCATTTAAACTATTAATAAATGACACGATATCTACACAAAGATGAAAATAAGAATCTTACTTGCAATAATAATAATAATAATAATAATAATAATATTATTATTATTATTATTATTATTATTATTATTATTATTAAAATAAATGTTTTTCTTCAATGTAAACAATAGGTGTCCTGACAACGCGCGCGGCACTGAGTACGTTCTATCTACATATGCTATATAATCCAGAGATGTATCTGAAGATGCAGCAAGAAGTTGATTCTGTCATAGGACGTGACCGTAAACCTTGTTTGACAGACAGGAAGCGGATGCCATACACGGTGGCATTACTCTCCGATAATTTGCGCTACGATTCTCACAATCCAATTGGTATTCCGCATAGTGTACTTGAGGATGTGGAATTTCGTGGCTATTTCATCCCAAAAGACACGAGGGTGGGTAACACGGCTTACATTATATCTAAATCTGCAATGCTTATTGCATGTACCAGGATCCAGAGGGTGGCGACTGGGGTGATCGCGCATCCCCACCACCACCACCCCACCACCACACACCCCCATCTAATTTTCACATTTTCCCGAAAGAATGCACCACAGACTCCGAACAATGAGAGTGGGATATCTCTCTCAAGACGCACACCAGTCTCACCACCACCACCACCACCACCACCCTCCAAACCACGGTTTTAGCGTTGTTGTTGTTGCTGTTGTTGTTGTTGTAGAACATGCACATGCGAAGTATGATGATGTATTAAGCAGTAAAAGATTCACTGCTGCCTTGTGAGTATACGTGTATGCCTATGCCTCGCATTCTCTTACATATCTCCAGGTGATTGCTAACTGCTGGGCTTCACATAGAGATACATCAGTCTGGAAGAAACCTGATGAGTTCCATCCAGAAAACTTCCTGGATAAATCGGGCAACTTGTTACCGAAGGAGGATAAAGTACATAGGAAGTAAGTGATTATTGATTGTTGATCATGACGTAAATGATGCAATAGAAATTACAAAACATCTCACTCGTACACAAAATGTCATGTCCATAAATTATTTAATTTTACTTAATTTGACCTATATAGGGTGGACTTTGGTACCCATATCCCACACCATGGTAAGGGCAATTTGCATCCTAATTAAAACCATTGTGACTCTGAATGCCATGATCCCAATTGCAGCAACACCTACCAGTTAATTAGATTCATTTCAGAATAGTCCATCTATTTCCTCTCTTGAATTGCAAACGCGTTTTTTCATAGATTTTGTCAGGCTCAGGTCATTAGCTGTTGCATTTTTTCAAAAAGATCGCCTTCATTCTTGGGATATTTCAATAAGCATATGTCATTAGTATTCACTCGCATGCAAACTGCATGATTACAAAAATGCCTGCTGATTCGTAATATATATAAATATGCTAGTAATGACGCATGAATTTATTAAAGCATATTTATTTACTTATTTAGAGTACGAAACTATAATGTTATGCAGACACTCGGTAGTATTTTCCCTCGGACAATTACTGCCTTCCCCCATTCCCTTATTCACTCTCACTTATCCCTCCCATCCTTCCTCCCCTTGATCTCTATCACCACCACCTTTACCCTGCTCACTCCATTTCCCATACGCGCAGACCTATTCGTATTGTTATATATGACTCTCATTTCATTTGTTGCAGAGATAGAGAGAACCCACTATGGTGAAAGTAAAGAATTTTAGGAGATATTAAGGATATTAGAACATCTCCAATTCTATATAGGTCAGATGAAACTTCACAGTGTAGAAATTAAACTGTTATAGTAACAACTAAAGTTCTTCAGGTCCAAACCGATGATGTGTTCCTTGGTAAACCACCATGGCAGTAGGCTTGACTCGAATAAGTGTATATCTAACTTGGTCTCAGCTCCCTCATTACTTTGTGGCTTTGGGTTTGCGGCGATTTGATAATGTTGAATGACAGACAGGCATAACAGTCTTCCTTTTGGTGTACCCATTCATAATTTTTGTAACATGTCTAATCCAAATAACTATGTTAATATGCTGGAAAAGAAGAATTGAGAACAGAAAAAAGGAAATCAGGTAAGTTGAAGAAAAAATAAGGCAAAGCAAGATTAGTCGAAACAAGAAAGAACCAGACAGAACATTCAGTGAGTCACCAATAGGAAGCCAGACCATGAAGAGTAAAAGAAGTGGGAATGAGGCAGCCTTCCATCCCAGAGATTTCTCGGAATGGGAGATTAATCCGACCAAGCTGCTGTGCTCGATTTCCGCTGTGCAAAATCTGTTCTAGCAAGTTCCTAAACGTCCATTGTGTGACTACAGAAGTTCGTATGCCACCTCACTTAAATCTCCCCCTGTGTCGATTCCAGCAACGGGCCTCTAGTTAATTTACCGTACGGCTTGCATGCCTTTACCTGGCATCATCTGGACGGTTTTATACCCAGCATGCGTCTACGTTCATAGACAAAGTGAGCATTCCGAACAAAAAAGTATACCCTACCTGCATAGTTACCTTGAAAATGGGATTCTGAGCAAGCAGATTTCGAAGAATATAAATCGATCCCAACACGCGCAAAACGTGGGCGGACCTTAGCTATAGATACGCTGGGCATGACTAGAGATGTATCTCTACATCAATGCAGCAATTTCTCCAACCGGCGCTAATGTATGCAATATTTTACTCTTAGTAGGGCCTACTGATAAGTTAAGTATGGCCTGAATTTGTTTCAGGTAAAGTAGGGAGACTCATAAACAGAAATAAATAGAAAAATTCTGGTATCGCGCTGAAAGCCAAAGTCGTATCAAAGACGCATGCACGCACGCACACACACCACCCCAAAATTTAGCATCCCGGATGCACCCATAGGCCAAGCATAGATTAAGCATGCGACCCGGTAGGAAACTTGCCATGTCTGTGAAACATAACCCGAGAGAGTATGACGCATATGATACTGCATCTATGTCAATATGTGTTGATTTATGTTACACGGTATGCTTTACTAATCTAAATTTATTTTTATTTCAGCCTTGTTTCATTCGGCATGGGAAAACGACAATGCGTGGGTGAGGCGTTTGCTAAGAGCAGGATGTTTTTGTACGTCACTACGATTGCTCAGAATTTCAACATAACCACAGTTGACAAAGCAGAGCTTCCACCAGAAGACCCCAAAAAGCACATCGCTTCAATACTGATCCGCCCGAATGCATATGTGGTGCGTGCCACTGCACGTGATACTACCAATAAATAGTTTGTGAGCCAGTAGGGTTTGTGGGTACCAAATTAATTACGAATGCTCATAGTCATTTTTGGCGGTATGAAAAATATCAGTGTAGTACTTATATCTTTCTGTATGTCATCACACTTTTTCTATCGGTACCAACCCCCACCCCCCACACACACCCTCACACCCCCACCGCCTCCCCCATTTTCTCAGAAGCGGCATTCTATAGTATTGCTAAAGGGTGAATGTATCACAATGAATAAAACCTTTATTAACCATATGAAACGGATAAGATTTGGTTGAGCGGTGGATGGAAGATTTACTCTTATGGTAATATCAGTAATATTTCATTTCAATTGTAAATATTGTAGTAATAATTTTTACTCCATGTTTCAAAATGCAGTTTATAAATTTAAATTGTTCAACACAAAGTTACCTTAAAATTTAGCCTGGCAACCTCCCATGTCATTATTGAGGATTTGTGTTATTTCAGAATGGTGGCTGGCCAAAACGCATTATCTAGGTACAACAAGATTTACAGCACTTTCTTGTAGCTATATCAAATAAAGTTATTCCACTGGCTGTGGAATGTGAAATTAACACCGTTTTTACAGTATCAGATGTACAGTCTTTGACATAGTTTCATTTGATATTTTATAATTAGTTTCATCTTCTGGCCATCTTAATTTGGCTACCTGCTAGGCAAAGTCTTTAAGAGATACACAAAATCAGAAGATTCCAAGCTAGGCTGGGTTCAAAATATGTTCTAGAGCTTTGGAACCATTTCCGTAGTTGTTTTAGCTTAACCACTCTGTTTGAAATCATTAACCAATCAGCACTAATCCGAATAAAATCGCAATTGAAAGACATTGTAGCAGTGATGGGCCATGTTCTATTTGCAAAGATGGTAGAAATTGCGTGAACACATAAAGACCGATATGTCAATGTTGCCCTCCGAATGGGAACATTCCGCACCATTTATAATGCCTTATCCATCATCGGAAAATGGTTTTAGGATGCTGGTGCCAAGGAAATGTTTATTGAATCAGTCATCATTGCATGTGGATCAGTCATCGAGGTCCTTGATGGCAAGAGGTGCACCTTGCTGTGAGAGTGCACAAGTATGTTTATGAAGCACTAATGAGATTAGTATGGGCTGAGTGCATGGTGCAACAAAACAGATTGTGCACAGCTTCACCATATAGATCTGTATATACTAAGTATTAAATATAATCAAGAAACAGCATGAGCAGGCCATGCCATGATGACGGCATTTGACATTAGACGGGGGGTGGGTGGGTGGAGGCTATACCACATTCAGGAATGAGAGACTGGAGAGTGCCCTACCAGAAAAGAATTTACATGACCCACTGAAAATGAACAAACGGAAAACCTGCACTAAAATTTCCAAGAATGGGGAAGTGAAGAGTAGTCAGGGAGAAATCATCTGGAGAGCAGACAGGTCATTGTTTGGTCGTTCCATTGTGATGGCACAAGAGCGCAATCTCCACATGTTGGATAACCTTGCTCGTTCTCTGGGCCATAGTCAAAACCAGAAGCGTTTCTGAGAAAGATAAACAAATATGTTCGGGATCTCTTCTTACCGAAGTATGTGAATAGCAGAGGAGTTGCCTAGGAATTCTATATTGATTGTGGATGGAATAAACCTAGTCCAGAGAGCAAAAGGTGACTAAGCTAATTTAGAGATGTAGTTAGATCAGTCTTGACTTGGACACTGAGGGCTGGAAGTAGGAGTTTTTGATATTCCCAGATTGTAAGACAATGGATGCACCTTCTGAGTCAGGTCAGCAATAAAAATTGCACATAATAGTAGTTAGAAGATGCCTGCTCATGGGTGTACCTACCCAACGGGAAGCTGGTGACCGCTTACTGATGTATGCAATCCATGCAGATGTCGATGGATATCGAGCAATTGTGATCAGCTCAGGAGACACACGTGTATTTGTCTTGTGTTTGCCATTCTATGTACACATTTGAATCCCATTGTTCCAGACTTGTGTTATTAGAATGCGCAGACGAATCCTTGATATTGGAAAAGCAATTGTTGGCAACGATGTTTGTATGAGCAAGCGCTATTTTATGAGACATGCACACAGTTCAAATGACAAGGCTGCAATGTGGCCAACAGGTTTGGAGCAGAACCCACGGACTCCAAGTCCTGCTGGAAGAGGCTAGAAGTTGGGAAAAGAGGAAGGCGCTGAGCAGCATGCTATATACTGGATAAAGTGTCCGCCGCCACCAGAGTCTGTGCTGGCTCTACGAGCCTACAATTGTCATAGGAGGTGTGAACTGCCAAAATGTGTCTATTTGGAAAATGGACTCAGATGCACTGACATGTGTATACTCCAAGAATGTAGCAAACATCTAGCAAGAACAGATAATGATGAGTGTGTAGCTGACGATGAGCCAGAAGATAATTGTGATTATTAATTTGATTATGAATATTTAATATTACTCTAGGACAATCATAAGCAGCACAACTATTTCGAGTTTTACAGCGTTTATTACTGATAATTTTGGTTGAATTCTGTTGTTTCTTATTTGGATAGAAATCATAGAGCACATAAAATCGCTGATAAGTGAACTGCCAATCCACGTCTGTTTGGAATATGATATACTGTGATATGTAGGATCCAAGACGTAACAAATTAGTATCGATTACAGACTAAGATGAAAGTGTAGCCAAGGAGGAAGTAGCGTATGAGTAATATTATTAAGTTGATTACAAACATTTTATACCACTATAACTCTGTTATTGCGGTGGGCATTTGCGGCCCAACTATGTAATTCTACGCAACGTAGAGCAGCGATGTTCTTTGGTGGATGACTCACCGGATCTGCCAGCCACGCCGAAAAGTGGACATTCAACCTTCACACTGCATGTCGTGTGTGATTCTTTCAACGTTTTTACTGCAGCCAAGTAAACTTTGCACGGTGCACCACAAGAGCTATTTGGTGCACCCCGCACCGTTAAGCTTAAATATGTATCTGCATAATTACAACTGTATTAAATAACCCTCCCTGTTAATGGGTTATTATTAACTTTCATACCGTACCATTATCGGACAGGAACCTTCTTCAATACTGTACTATTATGTAGATCTTACTGTCTATTGATAAACATTCTTATACTGTGTTTTACTGTCTTGAGTTCGTGCCACTTCCATCCTGGAACATCATGCGCGAACCATGTCTTGTGGGAGATCTACATGCGGACACTTATCCAGCTTTCAGAGAACGTGTCGACTCACGTCTCAATTTCAGTAACATAGTAGCCCACAAATAAGAATGACTACTGGGTATTCAAGTAACTATACATGATATCTCTAATTACACCATCAATAATTATTATAATTTGTTACTGTGAAGGTACTAATGACTAATAGGTACTGTCCCGGTCTTAGGACCGCTATTTATAATTTCTTTATCACTGTTTATATTTATCCTTGTTTACTGTAAGGTGTTTTACTAACCACACCGTATTAGGTCTATCAACCTGTATTACCACCGTTCTAATCAAATCGTATACTGTCACTGTTCTTGTACTTGGTTAGTTAGTTATATGGCAAGTAGCCATCTGTTGATATGTTTTGTTTATTTATAGAAAACTTAGGACTGCAGTGCATTTAGGAAACACTATACAGCAACAGTTATATATGCATCACTTTCTCCTGCCACCGACAATTTTTCACTGAGGTCGCTGTCTGTGCTATTAACTCTGTTTAGCCTGGCATGCTACCGACTAAACCTGACTATTCAGCTCGATAGGATAGGTTTAATATGATTAGGGGCAATTTCTCCATTAGGAGGCATATAGTGTACGCCTCTTTTCCGATCGTTGTGGTAATCTAGCCCCGCACCCTGGCAAGGTTGTGTAAAATTGGCCAACTTACTATATAAACGCTCATCTACAAACAATATTCCACACAATGGGATGGCCTGAAGAGCTATGGTCATGCATGCATGATGTAGGCTGTGCGGCGTGACGAGAAAAAGTACCCGGGCCATTGCGTGATATGGGCAACTATGCAGATCAAAATCTTGAGAAATGGAGAAGCTCAGGGATCCCAACATTCTGCTCGACAGTTCTACTAACATGTCTTGCGTGTCGCGGACGTTATCCGATGACTGTGATAGCGATGGACAAACTCTTCAAGTATATGAATTATTTAGAAATGGTTTGAAGTTTTGAGGGGGATGCTGCTATCGAGTTGGCACAAGAGCGGGAACAAGAAATGCAGTGATCCATCGCCCACCAACCTCTCAATGCACGCACTACTCCCACATATCACATCAGCTCTCCTGAACATCGACCACATCTCACACAAACACATACTCTCCGTCGGTATCACATAGACACGACGGACCACACACAGGTTTTTCCAGGTACTGATCACCTTGTAATCAACCACACATAATAGGGTATGAACGCCCATTTAGAGACAGGCATCCACTATCACATCAACACGACAGACCACCCACAGGTTCCAGGTACTGATCATCTTGTGATCAACCACACATAATAGGGTCTGAACGCCCATTTAGAGACAGGGATCCACAGTGACATACATAATGATTACTGTTGCACAGCTTCACGATGTTGCAAAGCAATTCGGCCTTAGAGTAGCATCTAAGGCCAAGAAAGCCGACCTGCTCCAGATGATCAGACAGGCCCGTGCCGAGGAGTGGCAGAAGCGACTGTCCCAAGCAATGAAGACGGGAAGGTTTCCAGCGCTTACCAAAGATGATCCTTGGAATCCCCACAAGAAAGTGCAGCAGATCCGTGAGCTTCGTCAGTTGGACGAGGAGGTGACTGCTAGCTTGCGAGCCAAGACTGTAGCGACGCAGATGGCGAACCATCCACTGGAGCGCTTACCTCCCCTACGCAGGATCCCTAAGCGAGTGATGAGGGGCTAAGGTCTGAACCCTTAGCCCGGAGCATGAGGCGAGGTGAACACATTCTCTACCAGCGTTTCGGCGAAAGGGAGACAGAGGATAGAGGACGCCGGTCAGTATGCTGGACATTCTTCAGAGGTCTAGAAGGAGACCTCAAAGGCCAGATCATGCAAAAGATCCAGCAAACTATCCAGAATGCCTTCTACCTCCGCTACACCCATACCTATCGCATCGTCATATCGAAGACAGTAGGGTGATACTCTTCCACAAGAATGCTCCAGGGACCCCATGGCTGAACACGAAAGGAGCAGCTCAGGACTGGGTGGCAGCAAGAGAGCAAGCCACCTCAACACAGACAATATCAATCAACCCAACACCAAGTTGGCTTTCGTTCGATCAATCAACGTTGAGGTCAGGGCTGACATCGACCGCCAACCTCTGATTTGGACAGGCCCCCTCCAGGACTGGCTACGACAGAAGAAGAGTATGACTGCGCTCGACACCTACAAGGACAACATGTGTCTCTGGAGATGTCTAACAGTCCACCGAGGAGCAAGAGTTGATAGAAGTACAGCTCCTGCACGAGAGCTTGCCACACAGTTCTACGGCAAGACAGTGACAGTGCCTGATGTCCGCAAGACCTCGCTGGATCAGCTGCCCAAGGTAGAGTTCTTCGCCAAGATCGGGATTCGCATGTATGAACCAACCGAAGAGGACACCTGGCACTTGATCAGGCAAATGGCTCACTACCATGACATCATGACCATCAGAGTGTGGGACCACCACGCCTTCTACATCAAGAACATCTTCAGGGTTCGAGGGCACTCCCGTAGATGGTTATGATCTGACCACCAACACTGTTTACCAGTTCCATGGCTGTAACTGACACGGGTGTCCACAACACCAGCGAGGTGAGGATGCCGAACGAAGATACTGCAAGACAGTCCCGAGAGAGGAGAAGCTGAGAGCATCTGGATGCACGTTTGTGGTACAGTGGGAGTGCTGTATAAAACGCCATCCAAGCGTCCCTAAACGAGTTCGGACTGTCCCATATGCACACTTCATAGTTTACGACTTCGAAGCATGCCTAGATGGTATCAAGACTCATCCTACGGAGACTCACGATCGAGAGTACTCACATACCTATCTCTGTGTCAGTTGGCGGCTCCTTAGATGGTGCCACGAGTGAGCCCACTCACCTCTGCAATCCTGACCCCCAAAGAACTGATCAGAGAGTTAATGCTGGTGATCCAACGGCGAGCATATCTAATCCGGAGAAGGGTTAGGGCACAGTACATACAGACAGACCTGGACAAGCTCCCAAAGCGACAGCAGCGACTGATCAACGAGTGGTGTGACCAAGTGCCTGTACTGGGGTTCAACTATGGGCAGTATGACCTGAACCTCATCAAGAAGTACTTTGTCGATGAGCTGACACAGTACTGGTACAGTGAAAGTCGCCAAGAAGGCTAGTCAGACCATGTTCCTCATAACACATGAGCTACGGTTTCTCGATGTGCTGAACTACCTCAGCCCAGGAGTCTCGTACGAGGTATTGGTCAAATCTTACGGGTGTACACAGCAGAAGAGCTGGGTCCCGTATGAATGGTTTGACACACAGGAGAAGCTCAACTATACAGGGCTTCCTGACTACTCAGCATGGACATCTAAGCTCAAGGGTGGCTACCTATTGACGCGATTAGAGTGGGAACAGTGTAGCCAGACATTCAGCGAGCATGGAATGCGGGCATTCGCCGACTGGCTGCGATACTACAACAACCTGGACGTCAGTCCATTCATCGAAGCCCTAGGGTGGATGCGGGAGTTCTACACAGAATGAGAAATAGACATCCTCAAAGATGTGGTGTCTCTCCCAGGTGTGCCACTGCAGTACCTCCTATGTGGAACCGCTCAGCACATGCCGGATGTTAGCCTCTATTCACCGGGCAAGGAAGCCTACGAGATGCTGAAGGGTGCTGTTGTTGGAGGTCCCAGCATCGTGTTCACCAGATACCACGAGGCCGGTGTGACTCGAATCCACTAGAGTGAGCGTGTCTGCCAACGTCTACTCGGCTACGACGCAAATGCTTTGTACCTGTCAACAATGGCCAAAGAGATGCCATGTGGTAAGGAGACAGTGCGCCATTGGTCCGGTGCTAGTGGTGTAGCTAACTTTAAGTACGCTCTCATTGTAGCAGCTGGTTTGGGTTTGCTGAGGTGGATATAGAGGTCCCCAAGGCTCTGTGGGCAAAGTTCGAGGAAATGCCTCCTCTCTTCTATAAACACGAGATCCCGGTAGAGGCAATCTCTTCTGAGATGCTGGCATATCTAGGGCGAACAGGGAGCAAGCGTCCCACCACCCAGAAGCTGGTCGGTGCCCTCTCTGGCAAGAAGCGGCTGCTGTATGCACCGACACTCAAGTGGTATATAATCCATGGGCTGGAGATCACTGCTGTATACCACACCATAGACTATGAGGCCAAGCGACCATTCGAGTGGTTCGTGGAGAATGTTACGGAGGCCCGCTGCTCGGGAGATGTAGATAAGAGCAAAGCGCTCTTGGCAGATCTCTTCAAACTCCTCGGCAACAGTGTCTACGGGAAGCTCATCGAGGCCATAGAACGTCATAGCAGCACCAGCTTCACGAAGGATGAATGCATGGTAGACAAGGCCCTGCGTAGTGCATGGTTCGAAGATCTCGAGGAGATCGGTGAGTCATATGAGCTCCAGAGTCCCAAGCTGAGAGTCACTATTCGAAGGCCCTTCCAGGTGGTGATAGCCGTTTTTGAGCTCACGAAGCTGTGAATGCTGGAGTTCTACTACGACTTCCTCGATCACTAATTAGCTCGTGACAGCTTTGAGTACCTGCAGATGGACACTGACTCCGCGTATATCGCTATAGCAAGCTCCAACCTCGATGATGTCATTCGCCCTAAGATGTGAGCAGAGTACCAGGTTCATAAGCGGGACTGGCTAGCTTGGGACAAATGGTCTGGACGGACTCCAGGACTGTTCAAGCTCGAGTTCGAGGGCTCTCGTGGTATCACTCTCTGCTCCAAATGCTACTATGTGGAGAGCACAGCTGCAAGTAAGTGCTCGGCTAAGGGAATGTCAAAGCGGCAGAATGAGGTCTCTTGGCAGAGGTTCTACAGCGTCCTACATGGCGGGGTGGACAGAGCTAAAAACTGAGACCTATGCATGCGCAACGAGGGTATGGTGACGTATGAGCAGGAAAAACTTGGACTCTCCGCTTACTATGATAAGCGCCATGTGCTGCCAGATGGTGTCCATACCGAGCCCATCGAGTATCATGTTAGCACCCTGGGTGGTGGTAGCTGTGTGTCTACAGGGACTAGCTGAAGCTCTTCACTCCGTGCTGGCATGCCAGGTAGTACAGTGTAGGCTGCGCCTCCACCTCCACATACCTGTGATGCCTGTGAACATCTATCGACCAGTTAGGCTCTGTTGCACGCCGTCGACCACCTTCCAGCTCACCAGGCTCATACAGGTACCGAACCAGAGCATCAGGTTGTAGGCACTCCTCTCCCTTGTTCGCTCCTCTAGAGCTGTGACTGGCAACAGCAGAGTGTCTGATAGCCTCTACCGGCTTCTTCCCGATTAGCCTAGTAACCTCGGCAATGGATCTCTCCACCACAGCAGGCAGCCCTCTCACCCATACTCTAGAATGTTCACTCAGCGCGAACATTTCCTGGGTGTATTGGTGTGGGAACAGTCTCTCTGCCAGTGTCCGATTCCACCATTCAACCATAGCCTGGGCACGGTGTTGCCCGACCTCGCCTCGCCTAACTGCCACACCATGTTTCCGCATGAGGGCTGCAGTCCCACCTCTGAACTCCTTACCCTCATCCACCTGCAACAATTCCGGCAACTGGAGGGGATCTTCCAAAGCCTCGTAGACACCCTGGAATGTCTGCGACACCTGGCCAGCTGACTTGTCTGTGAGCGGTACTGCAGCCTTGTACCTGCTGGCGACACAGGCGATGGTGAGGGCATACTTGTAGGTCTTACGACCAACCGAGTTATGTGGAAGGAATAGAACATCTGCCTGGTGAACTCTGTTCAGGACAGTTTCATCGAAATGGGCATGCCTGATGTGCCATGGACGAGGTCTGTATATCTGCCACATCGCCTGGCAGCTGAGCCACTGGCTAACTGTCTCCAATGTGAAGTTCTGGCCCTTGCGACGTGCAGCCTCGAGTAGTTGAGGGGACTCATGGTAATATCCATCAGGCTGATAGTAGAGTTCCTCAAGAAAGACGGTTGATAAACCCCCGGATTTCATCACTGATGTCCACTCCCGTCCTGTCACGCATGGCCTGGGTGAACTCTAAACAGACAAACAGATAGCTGTCATTCATTCGACCATCACTGAAGACCTCTTCTAACACCTCCGAACACTGACCAGGTCGTACTGAGACGCCATCCTTATATAGCATGGCTTAAATGTTCGGTGGCCCAGATGACCGCAAGTGCTATTGCAATGTACGGTAGCCAAGGGCCTGCTACTCCGAAGAACGTACCTACTCCTGAGGCGATGGTTGGTATGACTTCAGAAATCTTCTCCACACCATGGAGAGCATTGTTGGCGATCTTGCAGACCATCTTGCCAGCCTTCATTGTGAACAGAGCGATCAGAGCCCCAACTTCTGCCAGCGGACCAATAGAACCTTTTACGTAAGTGCCATAGATTCCTTTCACTCTGTGTACTAGCTTGCAGGATTCAGGCTCTACATCATCATACACACCACCGACATCGTAGTCTGCATCATAATCCTCCTCATCATAGTCCTCGTCATCTATATCCTCAACTGGATCTTCATAAGCCTCTGGTTCATACATCGTTGTGGTGATCCATCACTGGGGGACAGCTATATAATAGCTTTAAACTGTAGTCTATAGCATGGCATCCGCAATCTTGAATGCGGGCATGTTTGCCATAGTGAACTGGGGACTCAGCTTCGCCGACAAGAAGGCGGCAGAGGTCGAGCATAAGCGTCATAACCAGGCGATGGAGAAGCTGTCTAAGGAGAGGTTTGAGTAAAGCAAAGCACTCGAGCATATGCGCCAGCAGGAGGCACGCCAACGACTGCTCCGAGCTCAGGCCAAACAGAGCATCAAAGAGGCAGATGAGGGTCTCGATGAGTACTATGAGGCTGTAAAAATATCGGAGCCAACGCTCGACTATGAATCATCGACAGGTCAGCAGAGCTTATAGTAGTGGTGACAGCTGCAGCTGTGATGACAGGAGTCATGCTCTGCGCACGTTGAAGCTGAATACCTGATGTGTTCGACACACATACCGTAGCATAGGCAAAGTAAAGTTCCGTCACACCTAATGGGAAATCCCCAGCTATGAGGTTTCTGATGTTGAAGCTGAGCCGGTTGCCATCATTAGGTGGGATGTCCCTGCCCCTGAGGTGGTGACGGCCCTCGAGTGCCGACTCGAGGTCGTTGCTTCCACTGGTTAGTCGCAGAAGTGCATATGACTTAGTTCTTTGTCTGTAGAGTTGGCAATCAGCCAGCTCGCGTACCTCACCAAGAACATTGGTCCCAGAAACCACAAGCTTGAAGTCGTCTAGCTTATCCACCTGCTGCCTTGGACCAGGACCGCAACAGCGACACAGTCCGATACACCATGATGTAATGTCCGCTCTACCCTTTGGTTAGCTGTGACTTGGACCTGCTGGTGTTCTCGCTCAACATGCACGATCCGCTGTTTGGAGCCCATTTGCTTCAGCTCCAGGTTATTCTCGTCATGCCAGACGTGAAGTCTTGGAGCATTCATCGTCACATCTGCAAGCTGCTCAGTGTACACCCGGAGGAACAGCCTAGCCTGCATGGCAGCTGGATTCACGTGTGTGTTCTCGAGGAGGGTTAAGAGTGGAACTGCCACGGGCCTCGCTAGACCTGCCAGTAGTTCGAAATCTGTGAACCCCTCATTGCACCCCACAGTGTAGTACTCCTTCCCTTTGCATAGAAGGTTGGTCCACGAGCCAGCGGACCTAGGACTTGGTACTCATCGTTCACATAGGTGGTGTCCACGGTGCTGTTGCTCTGCATGATTTCCCACCTGTTCAGAACCTGCAGCAGCTCTACCGTCTGTTCTGTTGTGCTCTGAAGCTTGAATTCGAGTGTCATGCTCTTGATCTTGTGGATCTGTGCCGAGATTGCAAAGTCGATGTACTTCCCAGCAGTGAACAACAGGTTCTCATCGTGTATACTGTGTCGAATGTCTGTCAGGCGGTCCTTCCGAGGATCAGTGCGGTGCGATGTCGTGGGTTCAATGGCCCCATCTGGATGTTGCGCATACTGCAGCATGTTTAAGGTCTGGGTATATAGAGGTTTTAAATGGCTGCCATGTTCGGTAAAGTTCTCCAGCAGATTGTCTATAGGCAGCAGGACAAGTCGGAATGACAGTCAGCATGACAGCCACGGCATGCACTGTCCCACTGTGCTCCTGACTCGGATACTCTACCGGACGTTTGACAGCACCCAGGGCAGTGCACTCAACCTACCTGTAGCCCAAACAAACAGTCCTGTTATTCTAGCTCTCCAAAGGGCGAGGGTCGAACCCATAGATCTACTAATGGTCGTGAAGTGGGCTGCCGTATTTAGCCTCCATAGCCAGGAAGAGCGAGATATACTGGATAGCCTCCAGTCTGGAGCAAATAACTACTTCAGGGAGGAGGTCAGTGCTGCTGTAGCAGAGAGCCACGACACAGGTCATGCAGAAGGTCCTCAGGAGGGGCTCACTGTTCGCCGCAAGGAGGCTGTTGAGCACATCTTCAATGAAAGAGACCGCAGAAGATTGGCCAGTTCTGCCAGCATTTCTGAAATTCCCAGATAACTACCAGGACTACCTCATCAAATCCGCTCGCAAGTCATATTCTCATCGCGCATGGATAAAGTAGATCTTCCATGAGAAGTTCCAGAAGAAGAGTCTTAGAATCTGACCCTCAGTGGATAGAGTTTCAGCAACAGGCTTCTGACGAAACTGACGAGGTTCCTCAAGCTTCTGACGAGGTTCCTCAAGCTTCTGACGAAGGTCCTCAAGCATCTGATGAAGGAGGAGCGGAGACCACGGACGAAGTTCCTCAGCCTTCTGATGAATGAAAAGAAAATTGCGGCAGCTGCGACAGTCTGTCAGCGATGACACATAGAGCAGGCTAGTTTCCTGGCTGGATTCAGCTTGTAGGTGAAGGTCTGTGCCTTTTCCAGAGATGGCTTGAAGTGTGACAGCTCACCTGTCTCCTTGTTGCTGAAGATGAAGCGGTACAGATCAGCTGCCCTCTGTACACCTGCGATAACGTCCCCTTTAGTCTCCTTGAGGGTTAGGCTGTCGTATATGGTCTCGAGCAGGGCACGTCCACACTTGGAGCTGAAGTATAGCAACCGGACATTGTGGCAGATGTCCGGTGAGATCTCGCGGGTGTACTTCTGAAAGAGGATGAAGACAGTTATCTTTGTGTGCCGGATGCGCTTGGTGATGTTGCTGAGGTAGGTGACTGTCTTCTGGTCCATTGCAGGGTCATCGATAACTAGAACAAGGGGTTCTGTTAGTCGGGCTGCCAGCAGCTTCTCCATCAGTGCTTGCAGGTTCTGCGTCTTGGTGATTGGGCCATTGTACCATTGATCATTACTGTCAACTGCCTCAGCGGCGCAGTCAGACACCAGAAGGATGTATTGAGAGTGTAGACGTTCGGCCAGGAGAGCCTGCAGCAAGATGTTTTTCCCGTGTCCTGACGGGGCAATGATCAGCACCACCTTGGCAGCATCGGCCGGCCTACTGTCGAATGGTACAGACATGCGTGCAGAGGATGGTTAGCACTTGGGGTCGGCGGTAGCCTCATCTATATCTTTGAGACTAAACGGCAGTACTTCCTGCACCTGCTCTTTCGCCTGCAGAGCGGGCAGATACGAAGGATGCGATGGAGGCATCAAGCATAAAATCCCAGTAGCAGCTGAGAAGATAGCATAGAGGGCCTGCGTCAGCACCCACAGTGTCTAGTACATCCAGTATCTGTATGATACATGCACGGGAAGCCATGACTATCCTGTGATCTTAAACGGCAAACCAAAGAACCCTGACTTATTCACCTCTGGTAGCTGAAGGCTGGCGGTAGCACCTTTTTTGCCATCGATAGTGATATTGCTCAGGTCGATGGTGCTTATCTTGAGATTCTCTCCATCCTGTTGGAATGAGCTCCGCGATTTCAGGAGATCCTTAACCAGGTCCTGTGCAAAGGACTCAGCCATAACCTTGATGGCTCCAGCCTCATCCACTCCGAGCATATCTTGCATCGTCGCCCTCTCATTGATGCCATTCCTGTGTAAACAGTCTTGGCCTTGTTAATGGCTGATTGTCCTACCGTATCAGTGTTCCCGATGAGATCTCGGGTTGGGATGGTACCTCGAATCTGCCGCGGGTCTTCCTTCTCATCGAAGTCTAGGAAGGAGACAGGGGCAACAATGTCCTCTGAACCGAGGCGTGCCTCACCCAAGTGAGCAAGATCGCTTAGCTCTTTGCTTTCTAGGTCTGTGAGTGACAGAGTCATAGTTCTATATACAGACGGCTTAAACCTACTAGTCATAACCCCAGTGAAATAGTTGGGCATAGGAGGACCACGCAGTCGGCCAAGGGAATAGGTAGCAGTGCTCAGGGTACTGGCTGTCTCTGCAGGGGCATGCCTTGTGGGCAGTCCACCATTCCCAGGCATTGGCAATCCTCAGTCCACATGCTCGACTATGGGCTACACACCGCCCTCTGACACACCATGCCTCATATGCTGCAGGGGTCTCGTGATCTATTTCTCACTATTCAGAGGTTTTAAACGTAGGCAACAATGAACTCAGCCAGTGCACTCGCTGCTAGCCCTAGAACCGTGGCCTCCATTAGTGTAACACGTTCACCCATGATCTTGGTGGTGGCAGTGTAGGAGGCACCACTGAGGGCGATCTTTGGGATGGGGTGAGTTATGCTGAGACAGTGCTCGGCTACCCCACTCATCACTGTAGCGAGGACAGCCGCAGTGGCGGCAGGAAGAACCTCATTTCCACCTGTCATCTTCACCATGACCACATTTGCTGCCACATTACTGGCGACATGGACTGCCAGAGGTTTTGCTTTGGTCAGTAACTTCTGTGTCTTGGTTCGCAGCAGGTTCTACACCTTCTGAAGACTCGCCTGGCTCTCGGGCAGTTGCTTCATGATCTGTACCGTCGATGTCATTGTTTAAGCACTGAGTATACAACGCGGTTAAACATCTGCGTACTATGTCGAGAAAGCTAATAAGATCTTCCCAGTCTGCATCTGCCAGGTGTCCGGGTTGGTACTCAGGAATATTCATCTCTCTATTCAGACATCTTAAACATGGCCGGGCTCACGCTATCTGAGAAATACTATGATGTCTTCCAGAGGGAGTTGAAGGACTACAAGAAGAAGACACCAGATGAGCTCACACAGCTCTCAGGTGCTGAGCTGACAGAGGAGCTGACAGTTGTCAAGCTCTATCTAGAATTTGGTCAGCGACAGATCTGCTTCCTCGAATACCTTATCATGGGCGGGAGGATCATCGAGCAGCTTCTGCGAGCTAAAGGTTCTTGCAAGGAGGGGGAGTATCTGTCAGATGTGTTCCAGCAGTTGCAGACCACCATGGCCTCGCCTGACTCAGTGCTGAACAAGGCTCTGCGATACTACAAGCTGGAAAAAGTATGCGCTGCGGAACCATCCAGCCCTTGGATGTGCATGTTGGGGCTGTATAGGGGCTGTAGGACATGCCAAGCTGGGTCAGTGTCTCACTGTAGTCCCCGCTGCTACTGTTGAGAGTCAGGATAGTCTTATAGCTGATTTGCTAGCGGCGGAGTATGCAGATCCCGAGCACCATGATAGCTAGGCCTGACACCACTTATAGAGCTGCCACGGGAAGTGGTGTCATGTCGACTGGCTGCAGTGTCGGAGTCGGAACGCCTTTATGTGGAGCTGCCATGGGAAGCATCATGTCGACTGGCTGCAGTGTCAGGGTCGCAACAACTGTATGTGCTGCCATGCCCGTACTACGTGTAGGTGCTTTGATATCAATGTTGAAGCCGAAGTGAACACCAGGGGAACTCCCCTCGACTATCATGTTGTTATAGCCCTGACTTGGAGGAGCTCGATGTTCACGATCATGTTGCTCGGAATCAACCATAGGTGTGGTGAAATAGCAAAGTCAAGTTTGCGATGGGCCTTCTGCAACCCCTGCTGGAACTTAGCAATAAGACTACTGGGGTCTGCCACGATGATCATATCCTCAACGAGACCGATGAACTCAGGCGGTGTGTGGGACAAAGTACTTCCACACATCTGGATTGTCCTGCCGCAAGCCAGTGATGTGCATATTTTGCACCAGCTCTCCAGGGTCGGAGTCTGGATCGAATGAGAATGTTGCTGTCTTCCGACGTCCTACTCGTCGGGGTGCTCGATAGGGGAATCCTGAGTAGTCACATCTCGGGTCACCGTACATAACCCCTAGACCACTGTTGTCACCACCATGCCACCGATAGTCTGGGTGAGTGCTGAACTCTCTCTGTAGTCTGTTGGCCGCTGAGACGCTATGACTGTTGAGCTGTGGGTCGAAGTCATTTGTATCAGGGAGACATGCACCCAGCTCATGGAGGATTCGTCGCACCATGAAGTACACGTTGAATCTGAGACAGCTGGCGATGAGCACAGCTTCAGGAGTACCAGAATAGGAGTGAAGCAGGGTGGAACTTACTCCACATCCTGCCGTGGCACACCACACGGCAAAGTTCAGTTGCTGATTCCAGTATGAGAGGCTTGGAGCAGCCATCCAAGTATGAGCATGGGTTGACGGAGAAACTGGTTCAGGACCGTCCATCCACTGTGATGGAGAACAGTGTTAGCTCTGGTATATCAGACAATAGACCTATCAGACCAGTCAACGGTGTACCCAGGAGGGGCGGTTGGCTCCGGATGACTCTCGTGAGGTTCAGTGGGAAGGCCATCTATACTGGTGTTCTTAAAGCTACCATACAGGCAGCACACTATTTGTAGTCGTCTCGACTGAGACCAGCGAGGCGACCTCACCATAACATCTCGTTTTTTAGCTCCTCCATATCAACCCACCCGCTGGAGCCTTTGAGTTATTGCTTTCGCACATTATGTTTCTCCATGCGGTACAGGGCTTGGACCTTCAATATATGGTGGTACTCTTCATCGGTGACCCCTCCATCCTCGAGAGCTTGCTGACAGACTCATCGATAGTCCGTAGCATACTCTGTGCCAGTGTCACATACTTAGCATGCTTCTCCAGCCTCCTTGTGATCTGCCGCTGCCCCACCACCAAGACAGTGGTAGCTAGTGTCACGCCACCCAGCGGGATGGCGACGATGGCACCCACCCCTGTAGCGACAGTGGCCACAGCTGCCACACCAGCACTGGCTCCAATCACACCCGCAGCAGTGGTTTTATGCGCGAGGACGTTGTAGGCTGTCTTATCTCGCCTGCGCATTCTGCTGTACTTTTCTGCCTCATGGACGAGATTCTGCCTGATGGCATCTACCTGCTCAAGTCGCCAGCCATGTACTGTACCACCCTCATCAGCAGTCGGGGAGGGGTATAGTTCTGGTTGCTTCTGCCACTCTGATTTTGCCATAGTATACCTGGGGATTAAACCTGCATCACCTGCAGAATCTGCTCATGAGTCATAGAAGGGTTCATTTTGGAGAGCCTGGTGAACTGTGCCAGCTTTTTAGTGTCGAGACAGACGTCTCTTAGAAAGTGGTCATCCAGCACCATGTCGGGTGCCAGTAGCTTTCTGAGACGTGACATCTGGAACGTCACCTTATGACCAAGATAGTAGGTCCGCCACTGGATGGCTTTCTTGGTCTTCTGTGCCATCTCCTCTTCCCACTGTATGACATCTGGCTCATCCTCGTCTGTGAAGACATCTGGCTCATCGTCGTATGTGAAGACACCTGGCTCATCGTCATATGTGAAGACATCTGGCTTATCGTCGTCTGTCAAGACTCCTGCATCCTGCTTACTCACCTCCAGGAGGGCCTGCCAGTATCGGGAACCTTCACTGTTCCTTCGCCTCCTTGCCTTGATGGCAGCCCGATGATACCAGCTCTCCCGCTGTAGTCGCTCTCGATCTTGTTGACAGATCTGTTGCTGTGCGAGCATCTGTTCGTTTAAGGCCTTTGGGCAACCCTCTATCGGGTTCATCATCTCGGCAAAGGGCAGATATTCCTGGTGTGATATCATGTTGTCATCAGGTCAATGAGTAATAAGAGTGTAAACTCTAGATTGGCGTCCGATATCCCATCCGTGCTGGCATATATGCAGGCTAGGACTGATAGCTTTCCATAGGTTGCTGTTGGCACCTGGGAGATACTCTATCATGTCCCAGCTGACTTCTACCAGTGAGCTGCTGTGTGGACTGCCCAGAGGTTGATGTAGCACATCGGCGTGTATGTATGTTGTGCCCCGCTGGGGCACCTCGAAGAGGACCCATTCTACACAGTACTGCACCCCCACGTCTCCCCTCTAGAGAGGGTGAGATTACGTTCTCACCACCGGAGAGCAGCAGTTGGACAATCGGCATGGTTATACCTCCTGTTTAAACCCCTCCTATAGCATATTTGCTCACTTGACTGGTCTTGCTGACCTGGCACATGTGTATGCAGTTGATGCTGCCAAGGTAGAAGATAGCGATGGCAAGTCAATCGCCCTACAGTATGAAGCAAACTCAAAGGCATTCTCCCTCCACCTCATTGGTGGAGCTGCTCACAGACCTCAAGGATGTGTTGAAGGAACACCTGGGTCGCAACATAGATGGCCACAAGATCATGTTTCGGTACAATTTCCCGAACAGGAAGTACATCCTCGAGCCATTGATTGTCTTAGATACAGAGGTGGCAGACATCAACACCCTAAATGACGACCTCGGCTTTCATCTGGTCACACCTTATTCGAGCAATGCCCCGCCGATGAAACATGATGGTCTGCTATTGATCCTGGCAAAAGGCCTGCAGTTCATGTTTGAAAAGAATGAAGTGTGGTACCGTGCTGGACCTGGTGGTGCCTGGAAAACAAGGTTGCCACTATATAGGCCTCCCGCAGTCATTGACATAGAGGTTACTCCCCTCTCCACTGTTGTGAAAAGGGATGGGACAGTTCGAAAGCTCTACAATCGGGGATCATCCCTCCTCACCTACATAGGTGAAGGTGTCTCCCTGACGAGGGTGGATCACCGGATCGGGGTTACAGGTGGAAAGCTCCTGCTGCGTCATCCATTCGATGGACCAGAAGAAGCTGTTAACCTCCAGGAGGGCATCCTACGGGTAGATGGTGTGTCACATGTCTCCAAAGCCAAGGGTGCTGTTAACCTGATTCAGTGAGTTGGACTCACTAGCCCACAAACGACTCATATAGTCCTAGAGCTACGTTTCTTAGCCGGGGGCAGAGTGAAGCAGCTAGCCCCTGCCCCTGAGAGGATGAAGATCACTATCGATCCAGATGGAACATTGCTCGATCTGGCACAGATATTTCTCAAGAGGTTCACTCTGTTCAGTTTAACTCTTCATGTATAGCCATGATTCTCATCATGCTGCTCGTGCTGGCGTCTACAGCAGTGGTACAGGGCGCTGAGACTGCCATGATATTGGATGCCAAGTGGGCCCACTTCCGGGATGACCCCCAGTACAATCCTTGGGTCGACCCCTTGTGGAGAAACATTCACGACCGCTTTCACCAACGTGAAGAGATCGGGTCTGTATGCCACTTCTATGGTGTGGCGAGGGTAGGACGTGATTGTCTGCTGGAGACACCTGCTCAGCATAAGATTCTCTGCGTAACATGTGGACATGCCAGAGTCTGCCATGGTGCAAATGCTAAGCACTTTAGCATTCTACCAGGTGAGCGTTGTCAAGGTAGATGGAAGACACTATGGGTGGTCCCATCATGCCGATGCGACTCTGGCAGAGACTACGTGTTTGTCTGAGCCTACACAGAATAGAGAGAGAGGAGGTGCTCCCGGACATAATGTCCGCACAGGAGTTTTATATTCGCCATGGCCTTCCATGTCCAGGAGAACAGCATCTCCCTTCTGCATCTAAAGGCATACACCAACCACGAAATCACATGTCTCAACAACCCTATGCCCCAGCTAGAGCGTGTTGAAGAAGTCCTGGATCTGGCCCTCTGTCACAGAGCCAAGCGGCGAGATCTTGCCACGTCATTTCCGTTGCTCCAGGGCGCGCGTCTGGTGAATGGCCTGGTAGGTGGCGCGCGGGTTGGGCGACTCATGGATCTTCATGTCAAGTGTCGTGAGCTCGTCGATGCGGAGCTGGTTTTCGGCCAGGAACCAGGGGTTGCATTCCATGGGAACGTAGTTGATCTCAAAGGCCTTCCAGGGGATGACGCCCAGCAGGTAGTGGCAGTCGGGCACGACTGCCGCCAGAGCATCCATAATGCTGTTGTCGAAGAGGTTGCTGCAGCCGTCCGTGAAGCGTGGGTCAATGTGCTGCATCATGTACTCGTGTCAGTCCACGAAGCCCATAATCTTGTCGAACGTCTTGGAGGGGCAGCTGCCGAAGTCCACCGGGTCGACTATCTTGGCGTCAGGCACCACCCCGAAGCAGCTGAATTGCATCAGCCAGGCCTTGTAGTCCGGCTCGCCGTCATGATCGATGGACTGTGAGTCGTCGCTGCTGGCCGAGCACCAGCCAAGCTGCGGGGCATAGACGGGGTCATGCCCCGGCCACCGGTCGGCCCCAACCCTTTTTGTTGCAGTAGTGGTAGTCCTTGTTGTACTCAGGGCTCTCACCGAGCTCTTCGAGCGCACAGATGTGGTAGACCACGTCGACGTAGAGTCCGAACTTGGCTACCGGTGACAGCTCGAGGCCCGACCAGACCTGTGACAGGTAGTAGTGGGGTATGTCTCCATTGGAGTGCCGGTTGTAGGGGGCCTTGAACTCCAAAAGTACTACCACTGTTTGGACTTCGTACTCCTTGTCGTCGACATCCAGGTTGGTGTACAGGATTTGCCACCCCTCGTCGGAGTTGCGTTGCCACACCAGGTTGAGTAGACAGTAGCCGTCCCACAGTCGATATCGAGCAGGCGCGCGCTCATGGCCTCAAAGAGAGTCCCTCACCAGCACGCCATGCTGCCACCGCTCCAGGTTTTGACCCCGCACATCTGGCCCAGAACCTCCTCGAAGCTCGAGTAGCGGTTCCACCCCATGAAGGCGGCCAGTTCGGCGCCACCTACCATTGTTGCCTTGTTCTGCAGCCATCCCAGGCTGCGCTGTCGTGCGGCATCCACGAATAGTTGGATAAACTGATCAAGGTTCTGTTCCATCTTGGTCTGGATGGCGTCTTCCTTCTGGTGTGGTTGATCACAAGGCGATCAGTGGTGTATATCACTGTGGATACTTGTCTCTAAATGAGCTTTCAGACCCTATTATGTGTGGTAGTAGTAGGGTCGGAATTAAAATGATACTACCTCTCTCAACTGGCAGCCGTTCGGTGATCCTTGGAGGCCACCACCCTCTCAATCTCTGGGGGCATAGCTCCCATCACCATCTAGAGACATACACCAACCACATGTCTCAACAACCCTATGCACCAGGGATTGAGAGGGTGGTGGGGGCCACGGATCGCTGAACGGCTGCCAGTTGAGGGAGGTGGTATCATTTTAATTCCGACCCTACTACTGGCCCTGATGGTGTTGGCCTATCGTGGACATCTGAAATAGTGCGGAATTCAGTTCCCGCTTGTGAGGCTTCGTGAAATGTCCCCTCACTGATGGGCGAGAACTGTTGTAGATGCGGTGCTGGTGATTCCGCACTGCTGGAATTTAGTACATAGTCGGTGAGCACGCGAGCGTTGCGTCCATCGTATGAGGCTACCTCTTGATCGAGAGAGTCATTCCTGAATGGAGATATGGAGTTAAGCTCGCTGTAAGGTGTGGGCATGAGTTCGCTCCGTGATGTTCTTCGGGCCCACATCAGGCTCCTCTTGTGGCTTGCCGGGTCACGTCGGGCCGTTCCGGTACATATCGCTGATTCGCCGCACCACATGTGCATGACGAATGATGATGTTGGCTAGCTTCCGGTCTCGGGGTTATGGATCCCGAACGACGCTGACCTGTGGGAAACAAAGACCGGCTCCTAAGGCCGGTGGAACTCAACTGTTCCGGTGGGGCCGTGCGACCATTGCCACTAACATTAAACTGAACGGTGTCAGCACACGAATTTGTGTCACCAGTATGCCTGTCCATAGCAATTTGAGATCCATTGACTTACAAAGATTATGGTGGTGACCAAATCTAATTAATAAAAGTGATTATAATACTAATTTAGATATATCTTAAAACAAACCGCAACGTTTGTAAGATAAGAATGAGCATTCAATAATACGTAACATAGAGACAGCCTGATGAACCTTTAAATGTGGAGTCACCGGAGATACCACACAGACTCGCAGGTCAACAGAGGTTCCCCTGTAATTGAGGCTCCCACATACAAGATCACTAATTAACTTAATATAAATTATTATACCACTAAGCTGAAAGGGAAAAGGAAAAGAAACTCCTGAGTGGCGAGAGGCTTTTTGCCTCACGCGGGCATAACCTCTGATGCTGCTTTTCTGGGTGAGAAGTAGTAGCCTCGCGCAGGCCGCCGTCACAGGAAAATGCTTCCACCGTCGAAGCGGAGGGAAAGAGTTGGCCAAAAAGGGTCTCTCTTTTATTAGTCCCCTACCAGTAAAACCGGGGGGACTATAGGTTTGCACTCCATCTGTCTGTCGGTCTGTCCATCATGCTGTCCATCTGGCTGTCCGTTTGTCTGTCCGTCTGTCTGTCACAGCTGGTTTTCCACACTTTTTTTCACAGTCCTTCAAGGTATTCAACTGAGAATTGGTATATTGCTTTGTTATGAGAAGCTACAGACAAAGTTCGAGTTTCAGGCGTATGGTCAATTTTTGATGGAGTTATGCCTTAGAAAAACGAAAAATATCAGCTGTCCGCACCTTTTTTCGCACTCCTTCAAGATATTTAAGCGAAAATTGGTGCATCACTTTAGTATAAGGAGTTACTGAGCAAGTTCGAGCTTCAGACATTTTCATCAATTTTTCATGGAGTTATTCCCCCTTTCGTCTTATGAAATACGAAAAGTATTAGTTTTCCACACTTTTCTTCGCAGTCTTTCAAGGTATTATACTGAGAATTGCAACATTGCTTTGTTATGAGAAGTTACAGACCAAGTTCGAGTTTCAGGCGTATGCGTCAATTTTTGATTGAATTTTGCCCCCTTCGACTTAAGAAATACGAAAAATATTAGCATTCCGCACGTTTTTCGCATTCCTTCAAGATATTTAAGCGAAGATTGGTGGATCACTTTAGTATAAGGAGTTACAGAGCAAGTTCGAGTTTCAGACATTTTCGTCAATTTTTCATGGAGTTATGTCCCCTTTTGACTTAAGAAATACAAAAACTATCAGCTTTCCGCACCTTTTTTCGCACTCCTTCAAGATATTTAAGCGAAAACTGGTGCATCGCTTTAGTATAAGGAGTTACTGAGCAAGTTCGAGTTTCAGACATTTTCGTCAATTTTTCATGGAGTTATGTCCCCTTTCGACTTATGAAATACGGAAAATATTAGTTTTCCACACTTTTTTCGCAGTCTTTCAAGATATTATACTGAGAATTGCTACATTGCTTCGTTATGAGAAGTTACAGACCAAGTAGAGTTTCAGGCGTATGCATCAATTTTTGATTGAATTATGCCCCCTTTCGACTTTAAGAAATACGAAAAATATTAGCATTCCACACTTTTTTCGCATTCCTTCAAAATATTTAAGCGAAGATTGGTGGATCACTTTAGTATAAGGAGTTACAGAGCAAGTTCGAGTTTCAGACATTTTCGTAAATATTTCATGGATTTGTGTCCCCTTTCGACTTAAGAAATACGAAAAATATCAGCTTTCCGCACCTTTTTTCGCACTCGTTCAAGATATTTAAGCGAAAATCGGTGCATCGCTTTAGTATAAGGAGTTACAGAGCATGTTTGAGTTTCATACATTTTCGTCAATTTTTTCATGGAGTTATGCCCCCTTTCGACTTGTTTGACTTTCGACTTTTGACGATATTGTACTGAGAATTGCTACATTGCTTTGTTATGAGAAGTTACAGACCAAGTTCGAGTTTTAGGCATATGTGTAAATTCTTGATGGCGTTATGTCCCCTTTCGACTTATGAAATACAAACATATCAGCTTTCAAGAGCTTTTCCTTCTCCTTCACCATATATAACTGAGAATTGGTTTATTGCTATGTTATGAGAAGTTACAGATCAAGTTCGAGTTTCAGCTGCTTTTGACAATTTTTAATGGGATTTTTGACTGTCAATCTCTAAAGATTTATATCACCAGGTAGGGGATAAAGAAAGGACCATCTTAGTGAAAATATAACTAAAGTGTTGCGTGCTGTTTTACGTGAAGACGGGACAAGTGATTCCCGAAGGACTCCCAAGTCACCGTCTTATGTAGTTCCAAGATACTGTATTAGTAGGTGCCGCTTTTACTTTTGCGGGCCTTCTTCTATGCCTAACCTACCAATTAGGTTTTAAAGATAAGAACTTGTTTAGGCTGCAAGTGGCGTGCACCTCACCTATCTTTAGATACAGCTGTCAGTGGGCGCAAACACTCCAAGGCATCTACCTCCATGGACGGCGAGCATATGTGTTACTTTACCAGACATCCAAGCTTGATGAGAATCCGGATGCTGAGCTCCGTAACCACATAAAACATCACAGGACAATGGCTACCTTTTTACATAAGCAGATTTATATACCTGACCTGACGTTATGGTGGGGATTACAGAGACGAATATCTACCACAAATGTCCTTCCCATAAGGGCGTGCCAGATTCCAACATCTTGCTCAGACATTTTGACAGAGTTCGGTGAAGATGCGCATCTCGTCCGTCACCAAGTCCTATGGAGCTAAGTTATTTACCTGACATTAGGTTTATTTGCAAGTTGACCAATATGCACTGTGGTGCGGGAGAGACATCCTAAGAAATATGTAAATAATAATAATAATGTTTTCGCAGTGCTTCCAACATTGGCAAGGATAACTAACTACTAAGTATCCGAAGATACAGGGTGGGTGTATGTGACATCGTACCTTGGCCATCACCGCTCGGAAACCTCCTATAGTTTCCCAGAGTCGGATCAGCCCACGGTGCAGATAGGGACATCCAAACAATTAAGAAACAATAAAGCTTAGTGGAACATGAAGAGAGACAATAACTTTATAGATGTGAGGCCCTATAGGTAAGTTGGCCGATTTTACACAATCTTGCCTGGGTGCGGGGCTAGATTACTGCAACGACCGGAAAAGATGCTTACACTATATGTCTCCTAGTGAAGAAATTGTCTCTAATCACATTAAACCTATCCTATCGAGCTGAATAGTCAGGTTTAAGCATGCCAGGCTAAACAGAGTTAATAGCACGGACAGCGACCTCAGTGAAAAATTGTCGGTGGCGGGAAAAAGTGATGCATATATAACTGTTGCTGTATAGTATTTCCTAAATGCACTGCGGTCCAAAGTTTTCTATAAATAAACAAAACATATCAACAGATGGCTACTTGCCATATAGCTAACTAACCAAGTACAGAAAACGTGACACTATACGATTTGATTAGAATGGTGGTAATACAGGTTGATAGATATAATATGGTGCGGTTAGTAAAACACCTTACAGTAAACAAGGATAAATATAAACAGTGATAAAGAAATTATAAATAGCGGTCCTAAGACCGGGACGGTACCTATTAGTCATCAGTACCTTCACAATAATAAATTATAATAACTATTGACGATGTAATTAAAGATATCATATATAATTACTTGAATACCCAGTAGCCATTCTTATTTGCGGGCTACTATGTTACTCAAATTGGGACATCACTATACCTGTGACGTGAGTCGACACGTTCTCTGAAAGCTGGATAAGTGTCCGCCTGTAGATCTCCCCCGCAAGACAGGGTTCCCGCATGCTGTTCCAGGACGGAAGTGGTACGAACTCAGGACAGTAAAACACAGTACAAGAATGTTTACTGATAGATAGAATGTTCTACATAATAGTACAGTATTGAAGAAAGTTCCTGTCCGATGACGGTAAGTAATGAAAGTTAATAATAGCCCATTAACAGGGAGGGTTATTTAATACAGTTGTAATTATGCAGATACATATTTAAGCTTAGCGGTGCGGGTGCATCAAATAGCTCTTGTTGCAAACCGGGCAAAGTTTACTTGGCTGCGGTCAAAACGTTGAAAGAAACACACATGACATGCAGTGTGGAGGTTGAATGTCCACTTTTCGGCGTGGCTGGCAGATCCGGTGAGTCATCCACCAAAGAACATCGCTGCTCTACGGTGCATAGAATTACATAGTTGGGCCGCAAAGGCCCACCGCAATAACATAGTTCCTATACAGTTAGTAATTAAAACAGGGACAATATAGTTCTAATATTGCCGCCCCCCCCCCCCCCCCCCCACCTTGGTCATCCGGGAGCTTACACAATTTAGGTGCAGTGGGCCGGGAACTGCTTCGGTCTGAGCTGAACTGAAAACTGTGATGAGCCAAGATGACGCTGGTATCTGTCTTCAGTGTTCCAGTTGGTTCGTCAGGTTCCCGTAACTGGGCAGCCACCGGCCGACGATGCTCCTGATTCACTGAAATCATCCCTTTTTATACTCTTGGAAACGTCAGAAACTGGCTGCTTCAACCAATCAGAATTTGCTGAACCAGCCAATCAGCGCGCTAGAAATCCGTGACGTGTACACAACTATCTAAATGTTACGATAGATATAGATCTCTAGATGACGTAGTACGCCACGTGCTACACAAATCACCGATTATCTAGCTATATATACACGGGATTACGACGTTATTTCTATATTTTGAGCGTAATTTGAAGGGGGAAAATGGTGATAACTCAGCCATTTCTTCACCGATTTTAAAATGGTTTGTAGATTTAAAAATCCCGTCGAAAGCTGGTCTTGATCGATACCAGAATTGACGGCAACAAACTTAAATGTGCCCGCTCGGCACCCTAAAAGAGCCACTCGCTCTTGGACGTGCTACACGTGCTCTGTCAATACAGCGACTAGAGCGCTACGCGTTTTAACGAACTTGGTCGTTTTCACGACGAAATTCCGCTCACATAGGCTTATACACGCTTGTGGCTCTACCCAAGGGGATGCGCTGATGGAAAGAATACAGGACAGGCGGCGCGTACCCAGCTTAGCTGGTACGGCTTCTTCATTGGTCCTCACATGTCACATGGTTTCGAATGAGCATGGCCTAATTAAGCATATGTGGAGTGCCCAAAACGGGCGTGTTCTGGTGGGTATCCTTGTACAAACACGCCCACCAAAAAAACGCCCCTTTTGGCTACTCCATATATGGTAAATTATGCCACGCCCACTCGACACCACATGACTTTGGAGGACGAATGAAAAGCTCCCATTTCTTTTTGCGATATTAATCGAGAAGGCGTGAAAGAGCATAGGTAATTGTAAAACAGCACAGCTAAGATTCCATTGCGCATATGCATATGCGTATCTGTATCCAATTTTTTCCCCTCCCATTACAAATAGATAGTATGATTCCATATGTCCATATGCGTATGCGAACCATGTCCATATCTGAATCCGATCACTAAATGTAGCGATTTTATTCGGATATGGACAGCATTCGGATGTGGGATTCCTTGAAAATGACGCTTTCATTACGTCATTCATGGGCTTTCCCCAAATCGACACTATTATTCTGTACATGCGTTCTAATATATAAGTTTAATTCATAGTAAGCCCCCTGGAATGTGAGACTCACTGAAAGGCTGATAGACTATTTTAGAACATATTCATGCTAGTAGTAGTAGTAGTAGTAGTAGTAGTAGTAGTAGTAGTAGTAGTAGTCCAATTGATGGAATAAAATCACTACTTTCGGATATGCATACACATACGCATACGTACAAATGGAATCACTCATTCGGAATCCAATTTTTAAAAAGACTATACCCTCTTATACTACTTTTTGTAAGATATTAGAAAAATACTAAAGAATAACTATTTTCGTGCATACATTATTTTTCTAGGTATTAAAAGAATATCAATTATTGCCTAGAGCGATGGACGTATGATCTGATTGGTTGAAGCAATAAAATTATAGCCAGGTATTGAAGAATATAAATTATTGCTTAGAAAGATGGGCGCCTGATCTGACTGGCTGAAGCAATAAACGAGCATGAATTATAGCCAGCTGTTACAAGAATATTGATTATGTGCTATAGCAGCGAGCTGGTTATTGTATTGTATTTATTGCTGTCTAGAATTGCCTATAGGCGCGGCCATTTCGTGCAGGGGATTGTGGGGCTGTGCCTCGCGAGATCACCATCCATACAAGATCTAATAATTTTCGGCGCGAAGACACGGCTCTATTTTTAGATTGCTTGATATTTCATAATTATTATCTTCATGCGCGTGATTCATGGCGAGTTCTCTTATCTGTTCTGGTCCGACTGTAATAGAGTTTGCGCTGCGAGGACTGCTTAATTATTTTAATAAACAGCCAACGGAACTCCAAATAACTACTCTAAATATGTACTCTTCTTTTGCTGGAGGACTGCGTACAAAACATGTTTATCATTCCTTCTGCAGATGAAAGTACTCAAGCACACGCCCACTCGCGGCGTCTCTTATATGTCCACTTTAGCACTCTATCAAACTGACCACAAATTGCTTCTTGCGGTGATCCTGAGAAATGTCCATTTGCATTAGCTACTCGCCTGAGAACTTGTTTTTAATGTTTACCACTGGAATGACTGGCTGGATAACCGATCCTATAATTCCAGTAGTAAATTGCAAAAGAAAAACCACAATGGTCTCTTGGACGGCAATTAGACATAGGACATTTTCTATGACAATTGATTTTTCTGATCTGTTTCTGCAGTATATGACGTCATAATTATTTAGGTCAGATGTAGCTGGACGTCACAATCAAAATGTGTAATGAATGACGTGTCTAGCTCTACCAGGAACATTGAATAGCCAGCCAAGTATACGAATTGCATGTCTTTACTATTTAATCAACATGCTGTTGAATATTTTGATACTAATTTGACTAGACGCTGTTCGAATTGTATGTCTTTGCTATTTATTCAACAGTCATTTTCTATGATAATGGGTGGATTCGATCTGTAACTGAAGGATATGACGTCATAATCAATTACGTCATATACAGGCTGACGTCACAATCCAAAATGTGTAAATGAATGGTGTATCGAGCTCAGTCATGAACATTGAATAGTCTGGCAAGTGTACGAATTGTATGTCTTTACTGTTTAATCAACATTGTGTTGAATATTTTGAAACTAATTTGACAGGCAGCAAACCTTTAAAAGCACCCAGTCAAATTAGTTCCAAAATAGTCATCAGCTTACCTGTATAGTTACCTTGAAATTGGAAGTCTGGGAATTCATTATTCATCGTATATATATACATCGATTCCAACACGCAAAAAATGGGTGGAGCTTAGCTAGAGATAGGCGTGGCATACATAGAAATGGATCTTTCTATTGAAATTGGCATGAGCAAATTGAGCATTACATGGCTAATACCACTTGGTAATGTATGGCCAACACAATATGGACCACTAGTATTAAGAGACCACCCATATTTATAGGTCACATATTTTAACAAGGCCAATCATAGATTGCTGCTCTGAATACAATATACTCGTCCTCTGACGGAGGCAGGATAATTAATACCACTTGCTAATGGGCATTTTCATGTTGTCTATCCATCATATTATGTCATATGATGTCATAATCAACAACGTGACATATATGATGACGTCATAATCATGACGTCATGACTGACTCGATTTAGTCCGTCTTAAATGCTTAATAGTCCGACACGTTGTACGAATTGTATGGCTTTGCTATTTACAAAACATGATGGTGAATATTTTGAAAGTAATTTGACTGGTTGATGTTACTGCCACAAGCAGCAACAGCACCCAGTCAAATTGGTTTCAAAATAGTCAACACAGCGGCCAGTCAAATTGGTTTCAAAATAGTCAACACCTTACCTGTATAGTTTTCGGGAAATTGATAGTCAAGAAGCTCAGAGACCCATCGATACCAACACGAGCGTGGTATTAATGTATTAATAAACCATATTGATTCAGTGACCGATTGACTAACGTTAGGCCTATGGAAGTCATTTCAAGCAACCGCCACCAAGATGTGACTTACTTGGGCACAATTGTGTGTTTTTCTAACAAAATCCTTTAGAATGTTTAACACCGAAATTTCAATATCTCAGATAAAGACAACTATACGAATATCTTTTTAATACTTTGACTGCTAGCCCACCCCACCCTACCCACCTACTTGTTGCTATCATAGACGGTGTGATTCAGATCGACCTGTCGGGTACCGGCCATACCAGCCAAGCGCCGCCCGTCCTGGATTCGTTCCCTGAACACGCCCCCCCACCCCCCGCCCCCTGGGTAGAGCCATAAGCGTATAAGAGCCTATGAGAGAGATCGCGTTGCGAAAATGACTAAGTTCGTTAAAACGCATGATGCGCATGCGCGCGTCGAGATGCTGTTTTTGATAGAGCATAAAGTTTACGACCACGATAGGATGGCGCTTTTAGTGTACCGAGATGGTACCCTGTAATCCTTATTGATTGACTGTTCCCGTTGACTCTGGCATTTATCAAGATCAGAATTCAACGAGCTTTTTAAATCTGTAAACCATTTCGAAATCGGTTAAGAAATAGCTGAGTTATTCACAGAAAACACTTCTTGATTATCTTCAAAATATTGCCGTGACGTCACAACCACGTGGACGCAGAACTTCTAGAATGTTCTAGAACATTCGGCTGCGCTATTATTAGCTACGCGCTGATTGGCTGTTGCTAGAACGGTGATTGGTTGGAGCCTGCACCTGTGACGTTACGAGGAGCATAAAAGGAGACGCGATCCAGAGATCGAGAGCATCCTCAGCCAGGGGCCGAACCGATTGGATCTGTACCAGCTACTATCAGCGCGAAAAACAACAAGCGTATTACTTCGCTATGTGTCAGGTTTTTCTCCAGTAGTTGGCAGTTGCCCAACCCACCGCACTAAAACAATTTTGAAACTCCCTACTTACGGGAGTAATTTGGAACTTTCTGATTATTTTTCACGAATATCAATATCTACTTCGGAACACGAATTTGCTGTGAGGCCTTTACGGCCTGAATATGTGATTCTACAGATGTAGAGGCAGGATGTTCTTTGATGGATGACTCGCCGGATCCGCCAGCCACTGGTATTTCAACTGTCACCGCACTAATATCGTGTAGGTTCTTCTGACTTTCGAACACAGCGAGTAAACTCTGCCCGGTGCGTCTTCAGAGCTAGCTGACGTACCCAGCACCGTTAAGCTTTGTTTTGTATCTTTGTTTGCCTCTGACAAACCCCGCTTGTGATCGGGGTGTGTACGACTTCCATCCATGCCATTGGGGTATGGGAACTTTCTTCACCACAGTTGTTCTTTTACTGACTGCTCATTAGACATCCTATTAGGTGTACAGTGCTGAACGATGTAGTCCCGCCATGAGTGTCCTTGTGGAAATCTTGTTTGCAGAAAACAGCCTGCGGGAACCAACCTGTGGGAACTTTCCAGCTTCCTGGGAATGCGTCAACCACGGAATGACGTATCAATTTCAGTAACATGGTAGCCTAACTTAAGAATGACTACTGAGTATTCAAGTAACTATACTTCACAGTTTAATTATTTCTCTATATGTATTTCGTTAATTATATTGTATCCGTAATAACTGTATTTGTTTATAGTTATTCTCATTTTCCGCAATGTGTTACTAACCGCACTATAGTAGGTTCGTTAACCTGTACTAATATATATAACTTTGATTATTTGATACCGTATTGATTGTCCTGGTTAGATTATGTATATATATGGCCAGTGGCCATCAGTTCATATGTTTTGCTTATTTATAGAAAAATAGGACTGCAGTAGGAAACACTATACAGCAACACTTATATACACAGCACTTTCTTCCGCCACCAACAATTTTTCACTGAGCTCGCTGTCCATGCTATACCTCTGTTTAGCCCGGCATGCTACCGACTAAACCTTTTCTATCCACCTCGATAGGATAGGTTCAAAATGATTAGAGACACTTTCTTCATTACCAACTCGGCAATAACTTCTTCTCTTCCGGCAGTGCGATAATCTAGCCCCGCACTCCGGTAAGACTCATAACTCCAAGATTTTGTCTTTCTTCATGCTCCACTCAGCCTTGTGGCTTTTTACCATGGGCTGATCCGACTCTGGGAAACTGTTGGGGTTTCCGAGTGGTGATGGCCAGGGCGCGGTATCACATACATTTCCCTTGTATCTTTGGATACTTAGTAGTGAGAACTTTAGCCAATGTAGGAAAGCACTGCGAAAACATATTAATTATTATTTTATTTACTGAACAAACCTCCCGCACCGCAGTGCAAAACAGGGCAACTTGTATACAAACCTAACGACAGGTTAGACGGTTAGTTCCATAGGACCCGGTGACGGGCGAGATGCATATCCCCACCGAATTCCATCAGAATGTCTGGGCATGATATTTAGATCTGCCACGCCCTTACGGGAAGGACATTTATGGTGGGTATTCGTCTCTCTCACCCCCACCATAAAGATAGAACGATGGTCTAATAATGCTTTTGTGAAAAGTAACCTATGTCTTGTAACGTTTTATGTGGTTATGGAGTGGGATGTCCGGATTCTTATCCAGTTCGGAGATCTTACTAAGTAACATGCATGAGCGCTGTCTTCAGTATTGATGTCTTAGGGCATCTGTTCTCAATGACAGCCGTGTCAAATAGCTAAGTAGATACCAGCCATTTGCAGCCAAATACAGTTCTTGTTTTGAAAAAAACAAAACGCTAATTAAGCAACGCTGAAGGCCCACATAAATATAGCGGCAACTACTAATTCAGCATACTAAGAATCACATAAGACGGTGACGAATCTTCACGTAAAACAGCACGCAACCCTATAGTCATAATCTCACTAGGTATGGTCTTTTCTTTCTCAAGCATTTTTGGTTGAAATATCAGAGTTGGCCCATTTTTGCCTACTAGTCTTCTCTAGCTTTAAGCAGTGGCGACACCTTCCCAAGACGGAGGCCCACGTGAGGCACTTGCCTCTCGCAAGGATTCAGCGACGACGGTCCACGCGAGGATAATACTCCTCACCCAAACTAGCACTAGGAGTAGTGCCCGTGTGAGGCACATAACTTTTCGTCCGAGATAACCTTCTTCCTTTCAGCTTAGAGGTATAAAAATTTATATTAAGTTAAATAGTTAAGTCTCAGGTGTGGGAGCCTCCCTAGCGGGGATACCTCTGCGGACCTACGAGTCTGTGTGGTACCTCCGGGAGCCCCATGTTTAAAAGTTCATCTACCTGTCTCTATGTCTCGTATTTTCGTATGCTCTTATTATAGTTTTATCTAGCATATTTATAATTGTTTAGGTAAAATCATTGTATAGACTTATATTTTTAGGTCACCAAAATCAAATCCTGTAAGTCCATAGATCACGAAATTGCTATGGACAGGCATACTGGTGACACAAATTCTTGGGATGAGACAGTTGTGTTTAATGTTCGGGACGATGGTTGCACGGCCCCACCGGAACGATTCAGTTCCACCGGCCTTAGGAGCCAGTTTTTGTTACCCGCGGGGCAGTCAAGTACAAGGTCAGTCACCCCGAAACCGGATGCTAACCAGCGTCATCACTCGTTGTGCACTTGCGGTGCGGCGAGTCGACATGATACACCGGAACGGCCCGACACTACCCGGCGAGCTACAACCTGTATTAAGTATTGCAACGACAACGACTGTCCATGTAAGCCTCTCATCTTATATTATTGTATTTTAACCCTTTCATGAGGAGGCCGCCAAAACCGGCCTATACAGTGATCTTGAGGATGTTAATTTGCAGGTCAAGAGAAGACAGTTTTTGAAAATTCACCACTGAAATGACTGGCTCGATAATTGAGCCAGTCATTCGAATTGTAATTCCTCAAAACAGTCATCTATTGGCCTGCAAATAGGCACTCAATAAGCAAATATCTTTTTTATATTCTTGACTCAATTTAGTAATACAGGGTTAATAAATTATGAGGACGACGATGATGTACCATGTCTGTTTAACCTTTCTCGTATTGTATTATAGTATGATTCACACTTGTTGCATTCGAGATAGGGTAAAAATTACAGACTTGTCACAGACAGTCTTGAGGCGTAGTATGTGTGTGGTAGATTTCAAAAGAAAAACATGCATAATAATATATTAGAGGGCGAAAAAGTAGACCGACTTCGCTAAAAATAATGGATCCATCTAAAAATAAAGCTTGGCTTCTTCGAAACTACACCTCTAATGCAATGACCAGTCATCTTCTTACGTTATCACAACGACTAGACTGTTACACAGACTCGACTTCGGATACCAGATAGACAGGGACCCAGTCTATCTCTGTAGCGGACTGTAAAAGCAACACTGTGGATCGTAAAACACTACGTCAATGGCTACTCAATAGGCCCCTACATACGAGATACATTTCTCGATCTCGTATCGAAAGAGAGCTCGCGGAATACGAATGAATACTGGATGTGTGATTATCAGTAGTATCCTTTTGTCTTTAATCCATCCATGGGATAAATCCATGTAGGGTCAATGCAGTTATGTAGCAGTATTGATAGACTACCAATGTTCCAAATTTCCAGTCAAAACTGCTGTCAATAATATTGTAGCAGATTGTTGAATACAGAAATCAACCGAAAGTGTAGGCCTATGCAAGTGCTAAGTTAAGAACGTCTACAGGAAATTCGGCCACATAATTTCAACCATATAGTTAGATAGGTATATCAATACGCTAGTGAAGTAATGGATTGAGGTTAAAAAATTTTTACCATGAAGCAATTTCGTAGTGTACAATTTCATACCGAAAATTTGCTAAATCTCCGGTGATTCACAGTTTTCAGTGCCCTATTGTCTGTAGTATGTTTAGCCCCATAATTTCACCTGCATAGACTTGAGCCTTAATATACTAGGTATATTCCGAATCTAACAAATTCTAGAAGAAATGATTTTATTAGGCAAAAATTGGCTTAAATGTTGGGTTTTTCGTGCTTTTCGGTGCCCCACTGTCTGTATGTAATATGATCGGCTCCAGAACTTCGCTCACATAGACGTAGAGGGATTTGAATACGATAGTTATATTGGGAATTTAGAAAAATTCGAACGTGATGTAATTTCGTAGTATACGATTTCATCGCGTAAATTCATTACAATTTTGGCAGATCTGCGGGTTTTCAATGCCCTACTATTACCTGTCTGCAATAGGTTTGGCCACATAATTTCACCGATATTGTTAGATAGCGATACGAACACGCTAATGAATCTTGAGTTTTCTACTGCGTAGTAATTTCGTAATTTTCAATTTAGTAGCCACGGACAGTTGTCAAATGCCAACAATTTACTATATTCGGTATCAGAATGTCTGGTCTTGATTTGTAATACATTTTTTTATATATGGATGTATATAACTCAATATGAGCTAGTGCTTTTGCACAATTCTACCATCAAGTAATCTCTTCGTAGGTAGTTACATATTCGCCGTGTGGCCCCATTATAATATGGTTGGTTCACATTCACCACATTCAGATAGGTGTCGATATGTCCTGACATATCGCTCATAATGGGTTCAGCCCAGAATATCACCCACATGTTTAGATAGGTATAGGCATAAGCTTACGACGTAGTGAGATTAAAAAATCTTGTAACGTAAATAAGCTCAAACTTAGGCTAATTCATGGTTTTCATTGCAATACGTTCACCCCCAGAATTTCACCCACACATACTTATAGGAAATATGCTAGTAGTATTCCGAATTAAAAAAATTCTACGGGAACGTAATTTCATAGTACACAATTCCATGCCGAAAATTGGCGCAAATTCTGTCAGATCAACGATTTTCTGTACCACAATGTTTGCAATAGGTTCGACCCCAGAAGTTCACCCATATGGTTAGATACGTATATGAATACGCTAATAAAGTATCAAAGGTTTAAAAATGTTTACTATACAGTAATTTCGTCATATGCAATTTAATAGTGGCACACCATTGTCAAATTTCAATAATGCACCATATTCGGTACCAGAATATCTCTACATGCCTTGTAGCCAGTTTGCGAACACAAGGCCATGTAGAACTCACTATGTTCTCGTGCTGTGCGAAATATTGTAATAATTCTACGACCAAATATTTATTATAGTAATGTGAAAATATTTTTATATTAGCCGTGTGTACAGGTAGAACCTGACTTATCGGGCTAATACCCTAACATTTGTACATATGGTCAACAAGATCGTCATCATTACAACGGTTGAGGCCGATTTTGGCCTTTTTGTCGAGCAAAAATATTTGATTTAATAGTTTGTCACTGTTTCCAGTAAAGATACCGTTTAATAGGTGACATAGATACGATAGCTAAATGAAACAGATCACGATGTCGTGGCTGTTTCCCACTGGGTCTTCAGTCAGAATGTGTTCTACTATATCATTTTCGTTGGAGAAAACTAGGTTCACGGTATTGGTTCTATCCTGGCCACTTAACCTTGTTGAAAAGGTTATCTGTCAGTACAGATCGGGGTCCTGTATTCCATCAAAAATGTACTTGCTTTGTGCATTTCACTAGCATTGCAGTGTATATTTCACCAATATATATTTCCGAGTAATAAGCTCTTCACGTCTGTTTAAGAAGGTATCAAGATTTAGGTTTAAAATATTCTTTACAGTCTTCTTTAATATGGTTGAATGGGTGTCAGGGTCTGTACTGCTTCTTGCGCCGATTTTCTACAGACTGGGTTGCCAGTTATGTTGACTTCTTTATCTTTACAAGTTGCTGATACCATATGACCCAAATTTGATCTGTTACGCTCTGTTGATGCAGTAGTGCACTTTTCTCATTACTGACTGCTCTTAATTTTGTCTGTTCCTCTCTCTGTTAAGGAGTTTGGCCTGGAGAAAAAGGATGGATGGAAAAATTGTTGAACTGACCAAAAATATACGCTGCTTTTCCTAGCCCATAGCTAATACTGCCCATATCTTTTTGCAAGAAATATTCCTTCTTTTGTGGTATTGTCCGCCTATATTTTTTGTCATGAGTGGCTTGTATGCCTTTATATAACTTCATATTTTCATGAAATAGTTGAGTTTATTCTCAGAATTATAATAACCTCCGGGCGCGCAACTTACCATTGATGCCTTGCATCAATAAGTGTACTTGTTTGAAGAAATTGATGCACATAAACTAAAAGCAGCAGTTACACAAATATTGGTTAATGGTGCGACCAATAGTCAGATTTCAAGTGTTAGCAGTGTCAAAAGATTGCGTTAATCGATTGTTGCACCACTGAAAAGGAAATGGCCCTTTCCGGTTTTATTTATGCCCCGCTCATCTCTAGCTAAGCTCCACCTACACCTCGCTCCTGTCAGAATCGATCGATCGCTGAACACCCTGACTATCAGTTTCCAAAAAACTACACAGGTAAGCTGTTGACTATTTTGAAACTAATTTGACTGGGTGATGTTGCTGCCTAAGGCACAGTCAAATTAGTTTCAAAATATTTAACAGCATGTTTACGAAATAGCAAAGAATTACAAAGACATACAATTCATACAACGCGTCAGACTCTTTGAGATTTGATGACAGTCTATATTGAACATTTTGTGACGTAATGATTGTGACGGCATCATACACGCACTGAGCCGATTATGACGCCAGACAAGGTCAGATGATGGATGGATACTCCGGAAAGGGGAATTGGCTGGCTGAAATGACGGACATGCATAAATTATAACCAGCTGTCAATGTAATATTGACCCAAGTGACATATCTTAGTAGAATGGGGCTTATTGGTGCAAATGACACTTTAGCCATTCAATTATTGTATCAGCGAAATGTCAACAGCACCCATATGACATCATGATCAACTATGTGACTGTAGGATGACGTCATAATAATTATGTCATGAATGATTTGATTTAGTCTGTCTTGACGCATATAATAGTCCGACACATTGTACGAATCGTATATCTTTAATATTTAATAAACATTCTGTCGAATAGGCATCGACAGCACTGAGTCAAATTAGTTTCAAAGTATTCAACAGCGTGTATAGTTTTCTGGAAATTGATAGGCAGTGAGTTCAAACATCGAACGCGAACGATCCCAACATGAGCGTGGTGTGGGTGGAGCTTAGCTAGAGATGGGCGGGGCATGGCTAAAACTGGAAAGGTCCATTGAATGTCTAAAGCAGAGAAATGCTAAATATTGGATATTTGTGCAAAGTGACACTCTTAAACATTCATTTGGACAGTTAGAACATTAAATCACTGAATTGACTGCCTAAAACAAGAAAAACAGTAGGTCTGAATTACTCTGAATTAATCGATAATTAGAGCTAATATCGCGTTAAGAATTATTCACAGCAGTGCGATTTTAACCATCACACCATCAGGGAATTGACGCATGCATGATTATACATGAAAGTATCGCATATTTCAGTGATGTATGTATGTCTTTTATTGACTGGCTTCCATATATTCGAGGTTTTGTAAATAGACTTCAGGCGAGTAACTTTATAGATGTGTTCCTGCACTTTCTATGTTTTCCAGTGCTCTGAATTTTATAACATTGCAGCAGCTAGATCAGAATTTTGGATTTTTGAATGCCTCTTATTTGAAATTTTGGGAACAAAACAGAAAGGTGAATTTCCATTGATGATCAGTAACTGAACTTTGGGTCACCTAATGGTTTGTCAAGAGTGTTTTCGTAAAATTAAAGATAATTTTAATTTGAAAATTTCTGCTGATATACGTTGTATATATGCGATGAAATATTTTAACATTTGCCTTTTAAAAATCGATATAAATTTCAGCTGTAATACATATACTAATCAGCTGCATCACCCTATTACCGATTGCAAAATCATGGGAAGCACAAGGCCAATTTAAAATGACTGTGCAGACTTACACCAAATTATGTGTAATTTCCTTTGACTAATGGAGCTTTCCATTTCAGCTATGCCACGCCCATCTCTAGCTAATCTCCGCCCACACCTCGCGCGTGTTGTGATCTCTGAACTCCCTGACTATCAATTTCTAGAAAACTATGCGGGTAAGTTATTGACTATTTTGGAACTAATTTGACTGGGCACTGTTGCTGCCTAAGGCATATTACCTGTCTTTCTGTTCCTCAAATAACAGCCAATGATAAGAGTGGTGATAAGCATTGTGAGAATATCTTTTTATGTGAATTCTTGTAGAGCAAACTGGTCATCATTTAGCCAGAGGGTTATCAATGTGAAAGGGGTAATCTCAACAATCCCATTTGTATTTCACGATCCCCTTGTCGCCACAAGCAACCATTTTATAAGCGAGGCACCATCATATATGCACAGCCCGTGGTGCAAGTGGGTTTCAGATTCGAGCAAATCTCCACATATGCACGCTGTGAAAGATATAACTAAATTTTAAACAAGAAGAAGACGTATGGCGGTGATTCAGATGCTAGTGGGTCTGAAATTCATTTCGTACATCGTTTGCCGACTACTCTGATACCAGCAGGCAAGACAGAGAAGTAATAGGTCTATTAGAGCTTAGTGTGAAAGGAAAGGATTTTGAATTCGCTGGTGAGACTCTCCAACTCATTTGTGTCTGTGAAATAGGCAAACGTTTTAACCCAGGTTCATTAACATTTACATAGCAAAGTGGGGAAAAAAAGCCCTCAGAAATTGTCAATTTACTCGGTTTATTTGCCACCCCCACCCCACCCACACCCACACCAGTTACCTAGATGAAATTTTCTTGATCTGGCAACATACTAAGGAAGCATTTGCCAAATTGTTTGTCATTCTGAATAATCAGGATCCGAGTTTCAAACTAAAAGCTTAAATCGATTTTCTGGATGTATCTTTATACAAATGTATAAAGTATGAAATAACTCGATACTTAGATTATAATGTTTATTCTAAGCCAACTGTCTTGCATCAACTACTACACAAGAAATCGTTCCATCCACCACATGCTTTCAAATGACTTATAAAATCGTAAATAATCCATTTTCATAGGAATTCGAGTTCGAATTCGATTTTGCACAAAAGACTACACAAACCAAATTGTTAACATTACAATAATGCCAGATATAGTTCTTGAAAGATTAAAACATCTAAAGTCATCGAAGTCAACTGGGCAAGACTGGCTACATCCTGTCATACTGAAAGCATTAAAAGATGAAATTACAGAACCAATTGTATGTATTCAATAAATAATTTAGACAATCAAAGATCACCAGGAAAATGGAAAGAAGAGAACGGAACCGCTATTTACAGGAAAGTGGGTTGTGACCAACCCAGAAATTATAGATCAATCAGTTTAACATCTGTTGTTTACAAAATGATGGCGTCTATATTGAAAGATATTAAACTCAAACACGGATGCAAACAATCTATTTTCCGAAAGCTAGCATGGATTCCAAAAAGGTCGCGCCTGTATAGCCAATCTGCTAAAACAATTGATGATTGGTCGTAGTCTATGGACCAGACTGTGGCAGAGAATAGCTTGTACTTTGATTTCAGAAAGGTAATATATACTGTTTCTCATAGACGATTGCTAAAGAAGTGTATAGGTTATGGGGGTACAAGCTGCATTACTTAAAAGGTTAGAATCATTTCCGGTTGGACGAAGAGAAAGGGTGGTAGTAAATGGGTTATTCTCCCATTGGACAACTGTTGATAGTGAAACTTCCAGAGAAGTGTCATAGGTCCACTGCTTTTTCTTGTCTTCATAAATGGCTTACCTGGTGCAATAAATTTGGCTATCAAATTTTTGCTGATGACACTAATATACATGTATACAAATCCCTAAAAGATACCAGATGATACTACACAACTTTAAAGTGATGCTGACAAGCGTGGTCTCTGTCTGAGACATGACAATTGAAGTTCCATCCTGTATTGTATCCATGCATGATGAAATAGATGACTTGGTGTGGTAGATGTATATAGAAACCTCTGGATAACTTTCAAAGCCAGTTACACTGGGCAGGCTTGGCGACTCAGCATACCTGGTACACGACAACCTGCAGCTCACCTCAGGTCTGACTAGGTGCCGTGGATGTAGGCGATACACCACAGCTAATGGCCAGGATACCATCAGCATGCCTGTGTCAGACACGTATTGTTATTTTCTCCTGCATACATTTCCAGTAAGCATGTGCATATGTATATACATATTACTGTAATATATTATTGTAATCTATTATAAACGTACACGAGAAGAAAATAATGTACCCAGCATGAGAAATCAGTAGCTATGCGTCAGTATCCTTGGAAGCGAAAATAGTGGACTTGGTGTGGTAGTTGTATATTGAAACCTCTGAATAACTTTCAAAAGTAGTTACACTGGACAGTCTCGGTGGATCGTCATCCTGGTAGGTGGCATCCTGCAGCTCGCCTAAGGCCTGGCTAGGTGTCACGGGTGTAGGTGGCACTCCGCAGCAAATTATCAGGAGACTATCACTTTGTCTTTGTCAGACATGTACTGTTATTGTCTTGCACATACACTTCCAGAAAGTGTGTGTGCGTGCGTGCATGCGTGCAAGTGTGTGTGCGTGCGTGCGTGCGTGCGTGCGTGCATGCATGTATGCGTGCGTGCGTGCGTGCGTGCGTGCGTGCGTGCGTGCGTGTGTGTGTGTGTGTGTGTACATATTATTGTAATTTATTGTTAACCTGAAAAGAACACAGGTACTGAAGTAACTGTAAATCTACAGTGATTAGGCATTAATGAGTATTGCAAAGTCTTGTCTTATTCGAGACGTCTTATCTTGTCCATTGAACATGTCTGGTGCTGATGCGATAAAACCTCTTAGGCGTAGTTGCAGTTCAAATATCCATACTAGAAATTCCTGTAGGGCTACTATGGGGTACCTTGGCATGGAAAAACTGATTCCTCGAAGACTATTGGATGGATCAACTTTGCATTTGATATCAAATTAAGTCTATTTGTACCTAGAAGTTCACCAAGTTTCAACTCGATCAAAGCCAAAATCTTTGGCTGCCAGCTGGAAAAGAATTGTCCAACTTTTTTGCACCACTTTTCATCCGGAGTTCATTTTTGCCAAAAACGAAAACTGGTACTTTTTTACCAAAATGTACGACCTAGCGTCCATTTTGAAAAGGAAATGTAATACATATTTTTACAACATTTGTCGTCCTGAGTTCATTTCTGCCAAAAATAAAAACTGGTGTTTATTATGCCTATGAGATGCCCTCACAGTTCGGCATGTGCCAGCCAGCTGGAACACCTTCAGGTCTACAATGGTAACACCAATAACGAAAATCCCCATATATTCCCTAAGGGACTCTTTGCCCACGGAAATGTCACTAGCTCGAAAACCCTTGAGCAGATCCAAATTAAGTGATAGCAATGCAAGTCCCAAAGGCTATAACAAGTTGACAAAGTTTGGAGCTGATACTCTAAAAACTGTAAGCGGATATAGGTGGCGAATAGCCTTGAGAATAATAATAAGAAGAAGAAAAAAAGAAAGATGGTGAGTAATTATAATAATCTGCGATTACATCGCAAATTAATAATGTAAATAATTAATATGAGATGCAGATACTATCTGTGTAAATTAAAATAATTACAATTCTGAAATATCTGTGAATACAGGTAGTGGACGATACAGTTAACACATAATATAGTTGAGATGTCGAATAGCAGTTAGAAATAGGACATGTAGGAGTTGTAACCGCCAAAAGATCTCACGCATCTGAAATTTCCATCCTCACGCATGTGGTTAAAGCTAATGCTGTAGATGGAACAAAGGTTCAAATAACTTGCATCTGTCTTCAAGATAATCAAGATATTCTAGATGCCCTCGAGGCTATTGTGACGAAGGACTAGACGTGTGCGTATTGTGTTTAATATGCACTTGTAACTTCTTTTAGGCACCTGCTTTTACCTTGGTGCATGCATACACCAGCCTTGCATTTAAAAAGTTAAACGCGCCAGTGCTTTCAGCGCATGCAAAATCACCTTTTTCAGTTTGTATGTTATATAATGTCATTAATCGGAAATCATCCGATTGTTTTCATTTGCAGATTTAGAAAAAACTTTTGAAACGTTTTCCTGTTCGATCGCAAGGCTGACATAATCTTCATCAAGTTGTTGCTAAGATATTGTTGTCAAGCCATTGTTTTAAGTGGTGATGAGCTGACCATAGGGGTGTAAACACTTGTGCTCAGAATCTAGCCTGGATAACAGAGAAGTTAAAGGCGGCCAATATTCAGAAAGAGAAGGAAAAGATGATGATGATGATGATGATGATGATGATGAGATGATGATGACGACGACGAAGTTGTCGCCAAGATTGAAAAGGCAATCACAGGTATTAGAAAGAACTTAACACTGAGCAACAAAAATCGTCCTGTAAATCAGAGAGTATAGCTACATAGAAGGACTTCAAGACTTAAATCTAATGTCACTTAAAATAGATCGTTTGGATGAGATTTAATTGAAATGTTCAAACTCATCAGCGATCTATATAATATTGATAAAGACTATCTTTTCGAACCATCCAGTATTATGCGTACATATTTTAAGCTCAACATAAGTGCAGATACAGAGATATTCGTAAGCATTCTCTCTAATAGAGTGGTACCACAGTGGAATTCACTGCCAGATACAATAGCTGAAGCGATAACCATCGAATTATACAAGAACAAAATAGATATCTGTGTCAAAGAAAGAACATTTGAATTTGACTCAACAGGCCATACGTATACCAGCCCATCACACACTCATACAAAGTCATGCTGCATTTCTCCCAATACAGTGGACTGATCTTGGAGTAGCCTGTGCATAGACAAGAACATGCTCGTTAGGGAATCTAATTACTGGTAGATGTGTCTCTGTTTTCCAAGTCCGCATTTTTGTGGTAGCATGAAAAACACTAGCGTAGAGAAGTAGACTTGGATAGCGATAAACACAGAAAATGAGAACAACAGCAATACGACCAACTACAGCCTGCACAAGTCAACACGTAACCTAACTATTGTGCGCCATATTCATTGAATCCATTGTCTGGACAATACAGGATTTCTCAAGGAAAAGTCTATGTTTGTACGTACACCTGGTCATTTGTCAGCTAGATCTTGAGATGGAAGCACGCAGGACGTATTCTTGGCAGTACACTCAATAGGCTGTATTTGAATATTGGTCAATGTTCAGGAGAAAATATGGGAAAGTTGTTGTATATTTTAATAATAATTTGTCTGAGATCTACAAAGACATTTCACTAATACTATTTGCGAATGACACCAATGCATTATGTTGTGACGAAGATTTAGTTACATTGTACGAAAAAGCAAACAAGGAAATGGAGTAAATTACAAAATGTATTTCGCAAAATATGCTATCACTAAATATTTATAAAACAACCTATATATTATTTTCAGCGTCTACAGAATTATTAATAAACAAAGCTACCATAAGATTTCAATTAAGAAAAGGGAAATTGAAAAAGCTATGTTTTTAGGATCATACATATATAAAATCTGACCTGAGCTAAACAAATTGATACAAAGATCTTAGGTGTCATCCAAAGATTACAATCATATATGACACATATGGCACTGTTAAAATACTATATAGTACTCTGATCCTTCCACATCTCACATACTGCAATGCTGTTTGGACTAATATGGTATATATGGTACGAGAATATCGTACAGAGGACAGGAAACTACCAGCACACGCACAAAGACACACACACACACGCACACAAACACAAGAACAATATATATGAATCGTGCTGTCAGTCATTTGTTCTTGTGTTTGTGTGTGTTTGTATATACAGAGGACCTGAGGCACGTACGCACAGGTCAGTCACATCACATGCATGAAGAAATGAACAAGCCACGCCCACAGATAAACACACACGTGAACTCACATACATTGACAGTGGCACACACGGTCATTGACTTACACAGACTACTAAGAACTATATACATTAGACTTATATTATATGGAAGCGGATTATCTAAGATTTAGTATCCACACTTATAATGTTGTACTTAATCTATCAATATGTACTGTATATAATTAATGTGTCTAATGGATTGTGTGAGACTGTTTGTCACCAAGGCTTGTGACTATGTACTGATGTCACATGTTTGTAAGAGAGTGAGAGATTGGCATTGAGCATGGCCACCTGTAGTTTTGGATACTTCCTCTCACTCCGTGACTTGAATATCAAAGTGTGCATCGTGGCCAACTGTGCAAACGAATCATATTAACAGTGTTCCAGTGTAAGCTATATTGTAATAAAGTAATACTGTAACTGCAAAGATGCGTATGTGCTATCTCACCAGCCAGATGAAAGATCCTGGTATATAGAACTACTAAGCGGTATAAAACTAACATACTAAAAAACAAAAGAAAAAAGCAGCAAACTATTTGCTAACCCAGCAGAGGACCAAACCATGTTTAAAACCGGGAACTTAAAATCACAATACCTACTTTATGCAGTACATAAAAACTACTGGATGAGCTGGAGAATATAGCACCACACACCACTGCAGTGGCGGATCCGGGGGGCACTCGGGGAGCATGTCTCCCCACCCCACCCCAACCCGCCCATCGCACCCCCACCCCAGCCCCGCCCACCCACGCACCCCACCACTCTACACCCGCCCCACCCCACACACAACCCACCCCACCACCATCCCGGCAGGGCTGTCAATTTTTTTTACATACTTTTATTTTGTTACAAAGAAATGTTAGCGATGTAACTCATCCATGATAAGCCTGATCCTTGGCGGAAGAAAAACTATGCATTTCACTGTATGCATAGATAGTGACTGGATTATATGCAACATTCAGAGATGAAAACTACGCACTTGAGATGTTTTTGCAGGAGTATGGATATCGCTTGCCCATAGAGAAGTGGTGATAATACATGCATGTTAAATATTTCTAGGATTACTATTGGTGCAAGACCATTGGGGCCATGAGGCTTAGTCCCAGAGAGGCTATAGAAAGTCCTAACCAAGGATATTCTATTCTCAATATTTTGAGATATTTCATTTTCAGAGCTACGGATTAAGCCGATGTTGGTAGCCTGTAGTGAGAGGAAACTTCAGTGTCACGCAGATACCAGTCAGAGAACACTTCACTGTAATGTTTGGCTGAATGCACATACACACACATTACAGAAGTTTTCTCAGGCTGTATGAGAAACGGTTCTCTAGCTGAGTAAGTAAATGTGCAGTTAAACATCCATTCACCTATCGAGTTGCTGACGATAGTAATATCATCAGCAAAGGTAGGGCACCCAGTTTAACTGGTGTCAATGAATGGACAAATTTGTCTCTTTTTTCGTTGCACAAGTAGGATGTTAATGCAGGTTTTGTACAGGTTAGGAGACAAAACGAACCCCTTGTAAGATGATAAATGGTGGGCTTAAGCTACCTTTCCACTTTACTTTGTGCGTAAGTCCGGAATACAGGAGATCAACAATTTGTAGGAAGTACAGGTTAATACCCTGATTGTTAGATGACATTTCCAAGACACATGGTCCACAACATATGTGTGTGGCAAAGCCTTGTATATATGGGCATTTCTTTCCAACGACTCCTGAGTAGTGTAGCGCAGTAGCTTGGTTGTTGGGCTTCTACTAAAGGTGGTAATCTCCTATCGATTGCATATGTTTGTAAGTAGGTGAGTGGTCATGATAAGGATGCAGTACATGTGTGAGAGGAGAGTGAATGGGCGCAACACAAGACAGCTTAAATAACGTGTCTCCTCTGCTGATCCCGCAACCCGCTATGCATCACCGCTGTTTCTTGGTTATGTGCACTTCCACCAGCCGGATCACGATGATGCAGCAAATTGGCTAGTGGGTCTGGTAGTGTATGTTGAGCAGACCACTCGTTCGCTACAAGTTGCGTGGGCCAGTTCATCTTTAATACATTTTCAACCCTGTTACCCTCTGCCTTGCATGTCGAATCTTCGAGGTAAGTGGAGAGTGTTGGATCCTCAGCACTGGGAATATCTGAGTTGTCAATATCCATTAGAGCACCAGTATGCCTATCTATTTCTACTGACAAATTGTTATTCCTAATCCCTAACTGTAATGTCTCGGGTAAAGGGGAAAGGTTGTGTACTTATAGGGGGCAATACTACTATACTAGCTCACAGCTATTGAGGTGGGTAGAACAGTATTGTTAGTAGATCGCTATGTCAAAGTGGGTATTGTCTAATGCTATCAGGCGGTGGTATTCTAAAGACAAAAGGAATACTCAACAATGTGATATTGGTCATATTCTAAGTTTCTATCAAATGACTGTATTAATTACATATCACACAAGTAATTTATTCGATATAACTATTAACCAGATATATGATTTCATTAAATATTTATATTTATATAAATATTAAGTATACTTGGGCCGAGGTCGGTATTATGTCTTAGCCAGCTGTACTTCTCACTCGTTCCATCAGCATCTGGCTGCTTCCGATCTGATTGGCGCTAAGTCCAGTTGCTTTCAATTTGGTTGGCACCAAGTCCAGTTGCTTTTGATCTGATTAATTGTAGACTATCCGACCACAGTTTCCTTGGCTGCAGGATGACTGAACAATCTGTTTGGTTGTTGACTGACTGAACACAGGTCGATGGAACAACTTGCTAGAGGGTTTGTCTTTCTGAACACAAGTTGACTGAACAATTTGCCTGGTTGTTATCTGACTGAATACAACTCTCATGAAACTTTTGCTTGGTTGTTGTATGGCACACAAAATGACTGAATAATTTGCTTGATTGTCGTCTGGCTAAGCACAAGCTAACTGGGTAATTTGCTTGGTTGCTGTCTGACTGAACACAAGGTGGCTAATCAAATTGTTTGGTTGCCAGTCCAGATGTTGGGAATTTTTCCTTGCTGTTCTAACATATCCCATGCATGAATGTGTGTTATAATATTCTGTCTGCCCGCAGGTATCTCTGCCAATCTAAGTTCAGTAGTTATTGCTGAAGATAATGTGCGTCTTATCACCGCTTGGTGTGCCTTTGAACACTCTTAGTCAACGCTCAATCAGCCTAACTCCAGTTGCAGCAATCAGCTATGGTGATTTTTAGTCTATCACAAGTATGTCGATCTAAGATTAACACTTGATCAGTCTACGTCAGAAATCAGCTATGGTGATGTTTAGTCTATCATCACAATATCGATCAAAGATTAACACTCGATCAGTCCAAGTCTAATACAGTGTCAATCCAAGATGAACACTCGCTCAGGCTAAGTCCGTTTGCAGCAGTCAGCTACTGTGATTTTAGTCTCCCCACATGATTGATCCAAGATGGTGCATGTGAGAGATGTGGTATTGTTGACTGATACTCATGGTAGGTTCTCAAGGACTGATAAGATTCTAAGTTTCCACTGATTAACAAGACTTCAAAGATGCCACTAATTGAAAATAATTTAAAGCTTAAACTAACAAAATCTCAAAGGTTTACAATAATTCAAGGTTGTCATTGATTGACCGGGATTTAAGTTTTTCCCTGGTTGACAAGGACTCAGAGTTCACCAGCTCATGTATATCACATACTTGGATGCTAAACAGGTTGTATCTGTCACTGGCAAAATTGGCAGTGTCCAGCGATTGTCACAGCAGGCGATAGGGGTGAATTTGCTCAGTTGCCTTTAATAATGAATGGACACAAATTATTGATGTCACATATAACAATGTTGTTGAGTCAACTGCAAGCAGATGCTACCTAACAAAGGCGTGTCGTAGCTTCAGGCAATGACTGTTGGGAATTCGTTTCGTCAGCGCCTAAGGTCTAGTTCAAGGCTAATTGATGTACGGGTCGGCAACGTTATGTTGGAAGCGCAAGAGGAGCTGTTGCTATGTCTAGCAAAGTATAAGGTGCCAGATGACCTATCGTCAATGTTCTATAATTGATGTATCGCTAAGAAACATCACCGGCACATATTATTATTATTATTATTATTATTATTATTATTATTATCCACATCTGGATAGGTGCACCCACCGAAGTGGTAATAGTTAAAACCAAATAATAACAAGAGGAAGTAAAATAAACAAAACCAACTATTGACCGATGTAGAGTAAAATAGGCAAATACAAAATAAAACATAATAAAACAACACACTAAAGTTAGGTGGTGTAGCTCTGCCGCCGCACTGTCCAGTTATTACCTCCTTTGACTTGGCTTCATATTCGAGGTATGAAGAGACCCGACGATGCTTGTTAGCCAGCCTTGGGGAATCGGAAGGGAGACTTCAGGCAACCGGTGGATACAAAGACTGACCTCTATGGATGGTGGAACTATCACGTTCCAGTCGGGTTTGCCCGAGCATTCCCACCAACACTGAACACCACCGTTTCGTCCCAGCTATTTGTGTAGTCTGTGTGACGATGCATAATCCTAGTTTGACATAATGGGTACCTATTTAGAGTATAGGTATTAGCTCAGCGAGTCGAGGCCAGAATTTTAGACGGCGTACCCTTATGATTATGATTGTGCCGTTACTGCTCCATTTATAGTTATCTCATCAGAGATATATAACTTATTCGCATATATATCTATAGGTATCCGTGTAAGAGATAAGCCCCACGTGGTCTACGTATACACTAGTTTAACATATACTATATAGATGCCTCACGCTGGTCAATAAATTGGTGCGAGAGGAAAGTGCCTCATGCGAGCCTCCGTCACAGGAAAACGCCTCCTACGTCAAATCAGAGGAAGAGAGTTGGTAATACCAGTCCCCCAATTAGAACAAAGTAATGTGCTGAATTATATATGTTATATTTGCTATAAAGGATGCACGCTGGTTTAAGTTGAAACGGTGGACAGATTTCAATGGAAATCGATGCAGTCGACACCCTAATCGTTAAGAACTTTAGTCGGCGCTGCGTTATTTGGTCGTCCTTCTTGTGGAGTTTCTTGGCACATTTGCTCAAGCCCCCCCCCCCCCCCGTCTCGGGTCTGACTCATTGACCACCTGCCTCAAGCCGACTACATGTACATGTTGCCAGGACTGAAGCTGTGAGCGACTTCTAGCTACGTCTCTGCAGAATGACAAATAACATGATAAATACAGGACAGCACAAAAGCGTCAAATAAGGAATGTATCTAGTTACAACGAGGCTGAAGCAGCTGATGGCCCACTATGGTGACCTTTCTTGAAGGCGTGTTGGGCCCACTTGACCCCTCCAGTCACTGTAGAGTTAGTCTACTAAGACCGTCTTTTGTCGCCATCAGGTGCCAGGAACGATCCGTATCAGACTCAGCCCCTAGGAGCTAACGTTTAACTGCGTTAGAGTTATGTAAATTGCCCAAGATTTGCTGCTAGGCCACTGCTACTATTATTGCGCAGTGAATTCCTACTTTTGCTTAAAGATCTATCCTAACGATACCACTGAAGGTACGGGGGTGCGTGAAAGGTCTCCATTTAAATTCTAGCCATCGAGGCACCTCTGTGATTCCAAGGGTCGCCTCTACCCTAACCGAAGGAATGAGTTACTGTATTAATGGAAGGCCAGGATGGCCAGCGTTTTGGCGCAGAGAGAGAGAGAGAGAGAGAGAGAGAGAGAGAGAGAGAGAGAGAGTTGCTGTAATAATTAAATGGTCTTTATAGACTCGCAGATGGTAGAGACTCTTTTAGTGCTGCTCCACTAATACTGATGCGGCACCAAAAAGTGAGCTTTACAATAAACAACCACTGGAGCAACCGCCTCTGTTTGCTACAATGTCCTAACCAAAATATCTGAGCTAATATTTGGCTTAGGGTTTATGCGCCATACCTACTGTCTATTGGTGCAGGCACGAGAAAGGTCCTTAGTGAAAAAGTGTTGCCATGTTAGAAGAAGTTATGTTATGCACTGCTGAAGGTCTGTAAGATTATTTAGGCAAGTGGTGTATATATATATATATATATATATATATATATATATATATATATATATATATATATATATATATATATATATATATATATATATATATATATATATTTAGAACTATAACTTTAGCATATAACAAGAAAGAACAGTCTAAGAACGTCACTCGCCGTGATACAGATATGTGATTAAGATAAATGAGGTCTAACCAACCTTATGGCGCATATATAAAGGATCCTACTCTGAGAAACTATCGGAGGTTTCCTAGCGGTGATAGTTAAAGTGTTGATTTACATACACGTCCCCAGTATCTTTGGATACTTGTTAGTTAGATACTCCTGCCAATGTAGGAAGCACTGTGAAATAATAATATTAATTAATTATGTTGTGATACCAGCCTGCAGTGCATTTCTGGGCATTCATGGAACTTAACACCAATGACAAGTCAAAGGTTAACTCCGTAGCACGCAGTGACGGACAAGATGCGGATCTCCATCCAATTTGTTGTAGTGTCTGGTGGGGTCTTAGACCCCATCACGCCCTCACGGGAAGGACACTAGCGGTGGATATCCGTCTCTCCATCCCCACCAGAAATGACATGACGCTTTTCAAAAATGGCTTATGTGAACTGTGAAACTTGTTCTAGTGATGTTATATGTGGTTGCTGGACAAGGTAACCGGATTGTTATTTGATTTGGGAGCCTTGCTCCATAACATGTACGCACGCTATCCGTAGATGCTATGCAGGGCAACCTACGGGAAGCCGAGCATCTTCGCCCAATCGATAAATGGATCAAAAGTTAGGTAGGAATCCCTGCCACTTGCAGCCAAATCTTGTTTTCGTTTCTAATAACTAATTGGTAGGTTAGAATGTAGCATAAGGCCCACATAAATAGAGCGGTGCCTACCAATGCAGTAACTTTGGAACTACATAAGGCGGTGACCTGAGAATTCTTTGGAAATCGTTCGTCCCGTCTTCACGTAAACCAGTGTGCATCACCTTAACTGTAGCTTCACTAGGATTTTCCGCACTTATCAATTTCTGTTTGAACAAAACAGTAGCCCTTTTTGCCAACTCTTTTCCTCTGCTTCGGCGTTGAAGGCATTTTCCTGTGACGGAGGCCCATGCGAGGCACTTTCCTCTCGCAACAACAATATTTTCTTTGGGTGTGTGCGTGCGTGCGTGCGTGCGTGCGTGCGTGCGTGCGTGCGTGCGTGCGTGCGTGCGTGCGCGTGTGTGTGTGTTAGGGGTATACTAGTTTACATTAAACTAACTAGTGACCTTGTGGCGATGTTCTCGTACAGGGATACCTCTGCAGATTCAAGGATCTGTGTGGTACCTTCGGCGAAACCACGTGAAAAGAATATCGGATGGCTCTATGTTTTGTGTTATTGTGCTCATTACTGTCAAACGAGTGAAATTGTTTGTATAGTATATATATATATATATATATATATATATATATATATATATATATATATATATATATATATATATATATATATATATATATATATATATATATATATATATATATATATAAATTTGTGACTGTTTAATTATTAACATCTTGTCTGTTGTTCCGAATTAGAATGGATCACCATACCGGTGACACAAATAGTAGAGGCGACACTGTGGGGTTCAATCTCGGCAGCAATGGTCGCACGGCCCCACTGGAACAATATTTTCTTTGTGTGTGTGTGCGTGAATCCTAGTGAAGCTCCAGTTACGGTGATGCACACTGGTTTACGTGAAGACGGGACGAACGATTTCCAAAGAATTCCCAGGTCACCGCCTTATGTACACACACACAAAGAAAATATTGTTCCACCGGCTCTAGAGGTCGGTCTTTGTTCTTTTCGGAGAGACGTGATACAGGATCCGCAACCCCAAGAACCGCAGCTAACCAGCACTCCTGCACATCATGCACATGCGATGGAGCAAAGTGGCATTGCCAACCAACGCTTACTCCCGTGAGTTACAATAATCAGCAGCCATTGATGAGAAGGCCGAAAGAGATGGAGTATAAGCACACACATATAATACAGTTAGCGTGGCACAAATTTCGTAGAATTGCGCAGCACAAAATGATCAATGCCGCTAGCTCAAATGCGGCGTCGAATGCAATGTTCAACAGGGAAAACGTCTTAAGCGTTATGGTCCTGTCTTAAGCACTTGAAGACGACACTATAAACGTACTCTAGTTCACCCACTTTTCAACATGGCTTGGACAAAGATTAGCGTGATATCATAATGGTCAGAATGGCTCACAGTTCACGTTTGAGACAGTAAAATACCAAATTGACGCCTTTTACGAAGGTCTCAAGGTTTCTTCAGTTACTGCACCACCAGTACACTCTGATGCGACTTATGGGAGCCGAAGGGTCGGCTGTGAGAACCTTCTATTCCTTTGGTTTACTAGTCCCTAAAGAGGGACGAAAAAATTGAATCAGCGCCGTTTTATGAGGCAGGTCTCCGATCACGGTCACAGGAACTTAGGAAATTATGCTGATGTAGAATGCCAGAGTGGCTGCTCCGCATAGTACTAGGTCTTTCGATAACGTTACCGCATCGGACCACCCCCTCGTCCCGACTGAGGAATCGTAACCTTATATACTTTATGGTGACCAGTCAGTGGCCACCATCTCAGATTCCAGTCAAGCAATGCACGACCATTGGGGTGGGGTGGGAGAGAGAACACCTCACACTGGTCTCCTCCGTAAGTACCAACTTTGTTGGGAAACTAAGTCATCAAGGATTGCAGGCTAACATCCGCATACAGAGGCAACTCTGAGTATGTCTAACCTTCAAACAAGAAACTGTGCTCGACATCCTCAGACGACATGATCTTCCCAGGAGCTTACCATAGCTATGTGGAACGTACATGGTCTGAGTGCAACATCAAAGCGGCAAACCTTAGGTGCAGACTGTGAACACGAACATCGATATTATATGCATTCAAGAGACCCAAAGTAGCTAAACACTCAGAGCAGCAACTACAGACAGGCCATGAGCTAGTATGCATGGAGCAAAAACAGGCCACATACAGGGGTTTAGGTTTTGTAATCGGACCAAGGGTCATGGACCATGTCATTAGTTTTTGATACGTCAGTGATTGCGTTGCATTCATTGACTTGGCTATACCTACGCGAAAACACACCACCACTAAGTGCCGCATAGTCAATGCATATGGCCCAACTACCGAAAACGCCAAAGAGAATCCAGCAATATTAGAGTCCTTATATGCAGAACTGAGCATGATGATGAGCCATTGCACCCATTCTCAGGAGATCCCAGGCCATTACTAACACCAATTAAAACAGCTGAAGTTGAGAAGGCATTTAACGCCCTGAAAAATGGACGTGCATCTGGACTTGATGGCATGAGCAATGAACTATTCAAATATGCAAGTGACATTATCTCAAAACCGATCACGCACCTAATTAAGTCAGCTTTTATGCACCACATTCCCATCGATGCTGTAGGCCAAGGCATCGTTATCGCCCTACCCAAGCCCAAGAAGCCAGCTGACCCCCCAGTCAATCTGCATCCCATTGTGCTCATCAACAGCATACAGAGTCCTATCCAATGTTACTCTATGCTGCATCCAAGACAAGATCGATGGCTTCATCGGATCATGTCAAAGTGGTTTCAAACGTGGACGCAGCTACACAGACATTGTATGGGTTCAATGCATGCCTGTGTCGGTAGTCATGTCCAATCACTGGGAGTTCCACAAAATGGGCATTGACATGTCACGAGCATTCGACACAATTAAACGCTCAAAGATTCTAGCTGTACTACGTCAGGCCAGTTGCAATAAAGGTGAGCTACGACCAGTGAGCCAAACCATGTAACAGCCAGCCAGAGGATGTGATCAACTCATCGACTGTAAAAACCTTCGAGAAGAGGCTAGACAAGCACTGGCAACACCAAGACATCCTCTACAATTATAAGGCCCGAGTATGAAGATCTGTACATATAGGAGAAATCCTATGTTCAGTACCAACTAATTATGGTTACTTATGGCTATGGTATGGTGGCAGGGCATAAGTTGTAAGGATGCTATGGTAAACTGTAGCTGAGCGTCCATTGTAGCCATGCAGACCAATGCCAGTGAGGCTAAAGAAGGTTCGCCTAGCACATGCGATTCTTTCTTCAATGTTTTGTTTGGTTTGTCCATTGAACGACCAACTGAGGCCTAGGTGTGTAACATTAGATGCAATCGATATGTCATACGAGAATATATATTATTCACCAAAAAGTATGGCAGCCTAGTTGTACCATCATGTTTCTACGTTCTATTGTTTTTGCTGGTGATTAACTTTTGCACAGGTGTATATATATACTTTTTGTCCCCGCGTTAGCTGACATAATTCCAAGTACGAAATGCACATGCATGCATGACTTCACGCCGCTTGATGTCCGTGCGTGGCGGGAAACAGCACACGTGTTCAGTTATGTAAAAGTCCAGTTTGAGGTGTAGAACATTACATACATATTTAGGCGACAAGATTAGGAATTTTGTGTTCATGACCGTGGTTTATTTGTACAGAGAGAATTAGCTCTTGATTGTGAACCGCTATGGCAAGACGAAGGTTAAGTGATCGTGTGAAATGGCAAATCATAGGCATGCATACCACTGGTATGTCATGCAGAGAGATTGGCAGACAGCTGAACATTAACCATACTGTAATCAGTCGTTTGATTGCAAAACATGGGCAAACGAACGAGGTGAAGGACAGGCCTATATCTGGAAGACCGAAGAAGACTACTGCCCGTGATGATCGAGCCCTAGTACGCCTTGTTAGGAGATCTCCATTCACCAACAGCAGAGTGCCCAGCCAGCAATGGGAAACGCGCAATAGAGTGTCAATGTCTACCGTCAAAAAGAGACTGTATGCTGCTGGCATGAAAGCTAGGAGACCTGTCAGACGTCCTCTCCTCACTGCACACCACAAAGAGGAGCGTCTGAGGTGGTGCAACGAAAGAAGACACTGGAACATGAGATCCTGGAGACGGGTACACTGGTCCGATGAAAGTCGGTTCCTGCTTCATGCCACAGATGGTCGAACTCGTGTATGGAGGTCCAGACGCACGGCGTACGACCAACGTAACATCATGGAAGAAGTTCCATTTGGTGGAGGTTCCGTTATGATATGGGGGTGCATCTCATTTGATTGTAAGCTGGATCTGTTGACTGTACCTGGAACATTAAATGGACAAAGATATCAAGATTCCATACTGGATAGAGTTGTGGTCCCTCATTTTGTAAATCATGCACCTGGAACCCACCCTATATTCATGGATGACAACGCCCGACCACATCGTGCTAGAGCTGTGCATGAATACCTCCACCAGAATGCCATCGAAACCCTACCATGGCCAGCAAGGAGCCCTGACATGAACCCTATTGAGCATATCTGGGACATTCTGGGAAACATGGTGAGAAGGAGGGATCCTCCTGTGCAGAACCTACAGGAATTAACAGATGCACTCCATCTTGAATGGCAACGAATACCACAATGGCGTATCAGTCGGTTGGTGACCAGCATGAGACGTCGTGTCCAGGCCGTCATCCAGGCACAAGGTGGATATACCCGGTATTAATAATGACAGTCTCAAACTCGTGCACATATGTTAAACTTCGTTTTCAGACACCATTAATGACAATCTAGCCACGTGTGTCAACTGTAGGGCAATAGTTGTCAGTTGTGTCAACGTAACCATATTCAGGCCTCGTTTTCAAGTTCAAACAAAAACATACAGTGTTTCCCCACCATCATAATCAGCATTTCTCTAGTTGCATTATTACCTCTTGCACTAAGATGGATGGGTACATAACTGTTTATGCTATTGCTTTCTTCATAGCACATGAATATACCCTCGCATGTGCGTAAAAATAGGGTGGTGCTTAACTTTTGCACAGGTGTATATATATATATATATATATATATATATATATATATATATATATATATATATATATATATATATATATATATATATATATATATATATATATATATATATATATATATATATATATATATATATATATATATATATTTATATATATATATATATATATATATATATATATATATATATATATATATATATATATATCAGGGGCGTAGCCAGGGGGGGTTCGGGGGGTTCGATCGAACCACCCCATTTATACAGAGTTCCGTTTTCTATTCATCACAAAATTATTTTTATGTATGTTCTCGCATGATTCCTGAGCAGTATATAACTTATTAATGTCTATGTACAGCGTGTTGTCGGTAGTGGCAGTCTATAAAGTTATTATGTCTATGTACAACACGTCGGTAGTAGCAGTCAGTAGATTTATGTGCCGCTGCGGTAAGTATTACTTAATCTATTCTAGTACGGTATAGTAGACTGATTTTTATTATGACTGAACACGTGTTAGAAATATTATAATCTTGTTGCCAACTCCCAAATTCTAACATTTGTGAAATCCACTCAGGGGCAAATTTGGTCTCGTTACATCATACGGGGTGGTTTGAATTGCTTAGAGCCCCAGCTTCCGAGATCCTTAATCGACCAGGTTCATAAAATATTTAATCAATTCAGGCATATTTAATACAGTCAACTAAAACTCAATATATACATCCGAAAATGCACGAGAAGCCATCTAAGAGCATCTGGTTTTCAAAATTTCCCGGGGGAGGACCCCCCGGAACCCCCCGTTTGGTGATTAGGTTCCACTTTCTTCATACTAAGAACCACCCCATTCCATAAGCTGGCTACGCCCCTATATATAGTATGAAGAAAGTGGAACCTAATCACCAAACGGGGGGTCCGGGGGGGCCTTCCCCCGGGAAATTTTGAAAACCAGATGCTCTTAGATGGCTTCTCGTGCATTTTCGGATGTATATATTGAGTTTTAGTTGACTGTATTAAATATGCCTGAATTGATTAATTGTGCATTTCGTACTTGGAATTATGTCAGCTAACGCGGGGACAAAAAGTATATATATACACCTGTGCAAAAGTTAATCACCAGCAAAAACAATAGAACGTAGAAACATGATGGTACAACTAGGCTGCCATACTTTTTGTCCCCGCGTTAGCTGACATAATTCCAAGTACGAAATGCACATGCATGCATGACTTCACGCCGCTTGATGTCCGTGCGTGGCGGGAAACAGCACACATGTTCAGTTATGTAAAAGTCCAGTTTGAGGTGTAGAACATTACATACAGATTTAGGCGACAGGATTAGGAGTTTTGTGTTCATGACCGTGGTTTATTTGTACAGAGAGAATTAGCTCTTGATTGTGAACCGCTATGGCAAGACGAAGGTTAAGTGATCGTGTGAAATGGCAAATCATAGGCATGCATACCACTGGTATGTCATGCAAAGAGATTGGCAGACAGCTGAACATTAACCATACTGTAATCAGTCGTTTGATTGCAAAACATGGGCAAACTAACGAGGTGAAGGACAGGCCTAGATCTGGAAGACCGAAGAAGACTACTGCCCGTGATGATCGAGCCCTAGTACGCCTTGTTAGGAGATCTCCATTCACCAACAGCAGAGTGCTCAGCCAGCAATGGGAAACGCGCAATAGAGTGTCAATGTCTACCGTCAAAAGGAGACTGTATGCTGCTGACATGAAAGCTAGGAGACCTGTCAGACGTCCTCTCCTCACTGCACACCACCAAGAGGAGCGTCTGAGGTGGTGCAACGAAAGAAGACACTGGAACATGAGATCCTGGAGACTGGTACACTGGTCCGATGAAAGTCGGTTCCTGCTTCATGCAACAGATGGTCGAGCTCGTGTATGGAGGTCCAGACGCACGGCGTACGACCAACGTAACATCATGGAAGAGGTTCCATTTGGTGGAGGTTCCGTTATGATATGGGGGTGCATCTCATTTGATTGTAAGCTGGATCTGTTGACTGTACCTGGAACATTAAATGGACAAAGATATCAAGATTCCATACTGGATAGAGTTGTGGTCCCTCATTTTGTAAATTATGCACCTGGAACCCACCCTATATTCATGGATGACAACGCCCGACCACATCGTGCTAGAGCTGTGCATGAATACCTCCGCCAGAATGCCATCGAAACCCTACCATGGCCAGCAAGGAGCCCTGACATGAACCCTATTGAGCATATCTGGGACATTCTGGGAAACATGGTGAGAAGGAGGGATCCTCCTGTGCAGAACCTACAGGAATTAACAGACGCACTCCATCTTGAATGGCAACGAATACCACAATGGCGTATCAGTCGGTTGGTGACCAGCATGAGACGTCGTGTCCAGGCCGTCATCCAGGCACAAGGTGGATATACCCGGTATTAATAATGACAGTCTCAAACTCGTGCACAGATGTTAAACTTCGTTTTCAGACACCATTAATGACAATCTAGCCACGTGTGTCAACTGTAGGGCAATAGTTGTCAGTTGTGTCAACGTAACCATATTCAGGCCTCGTTTTCAAGTTCAAACAAAAACATACAGTGTTTCCCCACCATCATAATCAGCATTCCTCTAGTTGCATTATTACCTCTTGCACTAAGATGGATGGGTACATAAATGTTTATGCTATTGCTTTCTTCATAGCACATCAATATACCCTCGCATGTGCGTAAAAATAGGGTGGTGCTTAACTTTTGCACAGGTGTATATATGATCCTGAAGTAGCACCTGAATTAAAGCCATCAGCCGAAAAATCCAGCCTATTAAAAGGACATACACATAAATTAAACCAAACAAAGATCTAAAAAGAATTTAAGGCTTAAAGCACTTCCATCTAGAATAGTAAATATTTGGAATAATCTGCCAACCAATGTAGTTATTGCACCTAGTTTAAATGCTTTTAAAAATAGATTGGATAAGGCCTGGAGAAATCAGGATGTATTATTAAATTATAAAATGCCCCTGATTACTGGAAGTCACACAGTTAGCCAGGAGCCAGATGCAAAAGATGTGGTTATAGAGTACCAGAGCCTGCAATCACTCAGCACCTAGTAAGACCTAGTAAGTAAGATAACGAGGTATCTTGTTCTTGTTTTATCTTTACTTCCTTCATAGGAGAACTGCACAGATGCATAAATGACTTAATATCCTAGCAAGTTCATATTTTACGATTTTTATTTACTGCACAATACCATTTTGACTACATATTATATGTACACTTTGGACGTCCATGCAGCCAAGATAATACTAGATGATACTAGCTTATCTGTACAGGACAGTAAGGAGATAGTTTAGCAAATAGCAACTAATAGTTTATTAAAAGCGGGTTGGAAAAGACAATTTGCAATAAGGATCAGATCAACAATTAGCGAATAATAATATGCTAGCTTAGCTGTACAGGACAGCTATTTGTGGAGTAACAGTTAGTAATTGTTTTAAAATGGGTAGGAATAAGACTGTGTTTCCAATAAGGACCAGATCAACAAATAGTAAACTAGCTTAACTGTACATGACAGTAGAGGATTGTTTAGGGATTAACACTTAATAATTGGTTAAAAGTTGGTAGGAATAAGACCGTATTTGCCATAAAAACCAGGTCAACAATTAACAATACATGTTAACATGGTTACTACTATGATTGGTAAATTATGATAAAATACTCCACAGCATACAATTGTAAAACATGAAATAAGGTAGTGATCAGAATGAAATGGCCTAGAGATTTATAATAATGGAATGAGCTATAGGAAGGGCAGTAGGCTACCTGTTAGGGTAGATATACAGAATGGAATGGTAGAATGATATGCATAAGTTATTGTATGCGATGACCAGCCATCCACTATGGCAGTGATTCTAATATGGTATGTCTGGATATCTGTGGAGCATGGAATAGGGGCCTACAATGAAACTCTAATCTCTGAAGGAATTGCATGGCAGGTTTATGAAAGAACTGTGCGCAGTCCACAATTATCTGAGTTAGATCTTCTGGGTCGAAGTTACTACGCCTCATTCCTTGAAACTGTAGGATTATACTTATACTTATACTTATCATATACTACCCTTATAGGCAAAATGCATGTAGATAGATGGCGACTACATTATGCTTATTGCTTAGTTAATTTGTTTCGAGGTAAAGGAAAGATAATGATTGTGTACTGGATCTTGCGTATACAAAAATCTGACCAAAATGAATCTAGTTTATTTTTGAAGATATTTAGGCTTACGGCACTAACTACTTCATTTGGTAAGCTATTCCAACTATTCGTAATTCAGTTTGCAAAAAGGTTCTGCCTAATTAGTTTGTTACTTCGGGTCTTAGTGAGTTTAAAATTATTTCCCCGACTGATGCTTTGTTTGTCTATCTCCAGGAATGGGCACTGAACACGATAAAGGCCATGAATGTATTTGTAAGTTTGAATCATACAATCCAGATCTACAAACACTGGAGCCCTTAATACCGTAAGGCTAGACAGTGGACAATGAAGTGCTCGACTGTATCAGAACCCTCTTGACAGAGAAGGCATGTAGACTCACGTACATTGGCTCTTGCTGAAAACCTGTTTGTTCGTCGGAATGACATAGGTACATGTTAGGATCTTCAGTTTTGCCTGTATGCGATAGGCCTTTCTAGCAGACTGGCAGCCAATCTGTAGAACTGGGTGAAATTTACCTGGGCTAAATTCCTTAGGATTAAGCAATCTGAGGGTTTTGTAGTATGGTGTCATGCCGATAATAGACTGCTTCCAGTATAGGTGCACAGCTGACTTGACAAGAGATTTCCATCTTTCTTTCTTGACTGGACAGTCCAGGTCCCCAGGAACATCTTCAAGACTATATTTTCTTAAGATTGCATTTATGTTTTTGAACCAGCTGCTACTTCTAGGTGTATCACATTTGCTGTTATTGCATGCAATGTTTCCAATGCGGGCACCAATGTAGTCAGCTTCCAACCTGTGTAGTAGCGGGTCTATGTATAATTTATACAAATCAGTACTCAGTATACCACCTTGTCTGACGCCTTGAAAGATGTCAAATGTATCTGATACGGCTCCCATCCATTTAAACGTACGTACGTTTGAAGACGTTTCCTTAAAATTGCGCTACATTATTTTCCATAAGATTTGCCGCCATTTTTTCTGAAATAAACAACAATAATTTTGTTTGTCGGTAAACAATCCATTATCAAGCACATGCCTTGAATATTTCCACTGCCAAATTTTGTCAAGATGTTCATAAAACAGGTAGCCAGGTTGAATATTCCACAAATGTCTGATCAAAATATAGTTACTAGTTTTCGTAAAATTTCTAACAATTTACATTAATATGATGTCGTTTACAGCCGAAATCTATTAGGCATTTTGAAGCCTGTCAGCTGGCCCTAGCATTCATAACTAAATCCTAATCTCCACTATGGTATAGTATTTAATATGAAAATAGGTGTTGACAATAAGCGAACACACCATTATTGCTTAAATCACAGGCCTTTGAATTTTCGTCCATCCATCCCTCTACCACATATTCCCCCTACTAATGGAAGACATATGTATTAATTACATGTATATATGACATATATATCAAAGTTTATGTCCGAACTCCACAAAACAAACCAAAATAGTCCTGGACTTTCATATCAAGGTAGCTTTTCACCATTTTGTCACTGTGCCACTGTCTTGTGTGTCGTATATATGTCAATGTATAAATGTTGTAATGTGTGTAAGGAGTCCATCACTCAATAGGCCATGCCTTTGATGGACTGCCTGTTTAGATTATATTTATTGTATAGAAAAAACCATGAAATAAAGCAACTGAACTTGAACTATAGTATATATATAATATACACTAGTGTGTATTATATATAGTTGGGGGTGGGGGGTGGGGTATGTGGTAGAGGGATGGATGGACGAAAATTCAAAGGCCTGTGCTTAAATAAATAGGACCAATTGGTATATGGTCGAAATGTCCTAAATACGTATGCCCATGTATAGTAGATTCGAAGCTAATTTTTATTGATGCGTGGAGGGCATTCTGGTAAATCCAGTCCACGATATCCACAACAATGAGTCTGCCCATTGTCAGTGATATACGACAGCATTATTGCATCTTTTACCGGCGCCTGCACCATTAAATAGTTGCGCCAGTCCAATAATGTTATAAAATTTGTACCGATGTATCGCGGTACTCCTCGCTATTTGGGGAAATACAAACAAGTCCATGGTAACTATGACGTCATAATGAAATGTCGTCCGCTAGAATTTTTAGATCGCGTTTATCCAGACATAAGCTACATGGGATTTGGTGTGGGATCACATCACTCATAATATCTAAAGCTACATATTCCATTGGTAGCTTTTGAATTTCTTAACTGTAGTATGAGATAGGAAAGTGGTGTGAAATCAAATCGTTCCTAAGCTCTAACTGTATGTAACAGCTAGGTACGTACCAGTATAATTGTATTCTGTGCAGGGTTCGTACGCATGTATGGAAGTCTGGAAAAAGTATGGAAATTTAGGAAAGCCTTTTCCAAGGCTGGAAAAAGTATGGAAATTCCGATTTTGGGCCAACGAACGAAATCTCGCGTTTCCGCCAGTCTCGCGAGAATCTAATTCGATTTGGTCCCAGTCGCATCTTACAATAGAAAACCACCTATTAACAGGAACATCTCGCGGTTGTTGAGCAATACGTGTCTGAACACATTCAATTATAACGCAATAAAAATGAGCGAATCGGCAGTCGTCTGTCAAATAGTACAGAGTGTGAGAAGTCAAAACAATGAAATAATTTGCGAGATTGCCATTTTTTGTGATATAACGATAAATATAATGATTGGATTTTACCGGACAACACCATTCGTGTTCTCGCGAGATCTCCTATGCTAAACGGGATCGAGATAGCGCGAAGCTACGGTTCTATGTTTAGATTGCGGACAACACATCAAACTCGCGTGCCAAATGTAGTGTTTGCAATAAGTGTTTTGACATCGGGAATGTGGGTGAAGTGGCTCTTGTTAGCCACATGTCGGGAAAAAAACATGAGACACTGACAGAAGTTCGTCTAAAGCCAGCGCCGAAAGTTACAGATTTCTTTGGTCCAAGGTAGGAATATTTTACATTTTCACATTGATAGTACCAGAATCATTTAGAAGCATAGCAATTTTATATCGCCCAACGTTGGATGATCCCAACTTTGCTCAGAGTTGCGATAAAATATTATTACTCCCTGACAGCTCTCTCGTATCGTGAGGTTTCTTATGTTGGTGTGTTATCGAGTGAAAATAATGAGAATTCCTCCTGTTGCTATGGCGATCGTTTAGAAGCGTAGCAATTTTATATCGCCCAATGTTAGATGATCCCAACTTTGCGCTGAGTCACGGTAAAATATTATTGACTGCCCGACAGCTCTTTCGTATCGCGAGGCGAGGCCTCTTATGTTGCCTCATTATCAAGTGAAAATAATGAGGATTCCTCCTGTTGCTATTGCGATATGATCAGCTATGGTAACTTAAATTTAAAATAAATTAGTGTATGTGTATATGGGCAGGGTTTAACTTGTTATCTAAAGGTGGGGTGGGGGTGGCCCTCAACAAATAAATGTGGTTGTCTCAAGCTCAACTTTGCAGGAGAGCTGTTGAATATTTTGAAACTAATTTGACTGGAAACTATTGCTGCAAGTTTCCAGTCAAATTATTTTCAAAATATTCAACAAAAAATGTGCTGCTGTAATGAAATTCATATTTGGTTTGCATCCTGAAAAACACTGAGCCACTCCTAGACAATATGCGGTTCCCAGAGCCACTCCTAGACAATATGCGGTTCCCAATCTAGATTTTGAGGCTATATACCCTCAAAAAGTCCCTTTATAATGAGAAATCCTGTGTATGTGTGACACACTGTGTGTGTTTGTGTGTATGTTGATATTTCTGGCTATGTTAGATTAAGATAACTCCTATAATCTTTTAATAGTGTGTTAGCTGTTGAATATTTTGAAAATAATTTGACTGGAAACTTGCTGCTTTAAGCAGCAAGTTTCCAGTCAAATTATTTTCAAAATACTCAACAAAAAATGTGCTGCTGTAATGAAATTCATATCTGTGTGCACGCGCTGTGCTTTGATATTCTTGTGACAATTATTTATATATGCAGTTTGTTATTGTCCTCAGGTCTTCCACTACTGCAGTTGCTTCAGTTCCACAGGCAAAAGTGTGCACGCTGTGTTTTGATATTCTTGTTTTATAAAGTTTATATATGATAATATGATGAACTTAGTAACTGAGTTTGTTTTTTGTCTGATTGAAAGTCCCAAAATGAGGTCTGGAAAATTTGAAATTGAGTCTGGAAAAAGTCTGGAAAGGGTATGGAATTTAATTCTGCTAAAGGTGTATGAACCCTGTCTGTGACAGGAATGGATGTGCAATCACATCGTTCCCAGTAGCTAAAGTTATGTGTCCCACGAGTATATTTGAATTGCTTAATTGTAGTAGGAGATAAGGATTTGCTGTATAATCACATCACCCCTAATATCTAAAGTTACATATTCCATAGGTAGCTTTTGAATTGCTTAAGTGTGGTATGAGCTAGGGAAGTGGTGTGAAATCACATCGTTTCTAAGCTCTAATTGTATGTAACAGCTAGGTATGTACCAGTATAATTGTATTCTGTGACAGGAATGGGTGTGAAATCACATCGTTACGGTATACCGTGACCGTTGACATTTCCAAATACCATGAATACCATCCATAATGTTTGAGCAATATTTGAGAAATATATTCATAAAATCTGACTTGACCAAGAGTAAATAGGTGCTAATAGTGCCAAAAGTACAGGCATCCCTAACTATTAGCCGAGTTGAGGTGAAAGGGTCGTTGTAAAAACAAACATCAAGATGTCAATTACAAAATAATGACAGGCAGAATTGTATGTCAAACGTACGTCTTGAAAGTCTCACGGTAAAATTGCTTTATTTAAAACATCTAAACTCATTCTCTGACCGTCCGCCGGTAGTAATTATACTATAATATATTCCCTATTCCCGTTTCTATTATTTGTAATTTATTACTCCAAGCATTTTGTCACCGAACAAACACGCTAGAATAACAACATAACATACAAACTGCGTGCTATTCAAACACAACAGCAATCTCGCAAAGACGTATCTGATTGCTTGTTCATGAACTAGACCATGGGAAAATACATTACTATGCTGAATTTATCAATGAAAATTTACTAAAACGTACTATTTGCTCACGCCGTTTTGATCACGTGCTAATTTATTAACAACGAGCAGCGTTGAAGTCGTTAGGGGGCCTATTTGTTATTTTTCTGGATTGTTTTAAGAAATTTCTTTACGGATTAAATCCAGTTTAAGTAACGACACCTAAAAATTTTAGTGTTTTAGTTTTTGTAATTCATTTTTCAACTGGCTACACGTCGGAAGTTCGCGCAAATAGCTTTTTACACGCATTGTTCACTTGAAGCATGGCGAGTAACGAGTCTGCACATCGGGTACTCAGTAATTATCAGAAGCTTTGGAATCAGCTATATTCAATGTTGTGTTATATGTATGTGTATAGGCCTGTTTTCGCGAGTAACAGAATATACGACTCCAACAAATAAAAGAGTACAACACTCGCCCCGTTTAAATACTCGTGGATTTTGTCTGGACTCTGTTTATCAAAGCGCTCGACTGCCAAAATAAAATTTACCGTTTGCTGGTCGCACGCATTAATAGCAAGAACAATCCAGATTGAAAATAGTGCGCCCCAATGTCTCAAACAGCGGGTTATAGTTAGCGAGTCGACCACACCCTTTGACCGATATTCCCGTGAATGATATTACGTCAATAAAAATAGTGACCTAATAAAATCGTGAAACTAAACAATCGCAATAGCCATGTTTTTCTTCTTTATATCAGGAAGCCGATTTATTTATTTTACCTATATTTACCGTTGATTGGAGATGGAAGTGAAAAGGAAATGGGAAAAATTGTTCTAATTTGGTGGCATGCCACAGGCTCAGATGACAGTATACCGCGGTATTTTTTCATGGTACCGATACCGTCATGTAAATATCAATACCGCCCAGCTCTAATGCTGTGTAGCATTGAATGCTGGGTAAATTGAACAGCCATCTCATATCTGTGCAAAAGTGTCTATATTTAATGGGACACGAGAGCTTTAATGTGTCAACCCTGTCAACATCAATACGATTTGTTACTTTGACTTTCAAATACTCCCAAAATTGACAGTTGGGAACCAGTTTGCAGGAGAGAATTTACATTAGAGTATCATATTAACCGACGACACAATGGCGTTAACAGACTCTCCATCAAATAGACATATCTGAAATTGAACAAGCTATCCTCGTTTCGATCGCTTTCAAAGCCGTAAAATTAATTGTAATGAAAATATTATGTAAGGAGCCACCTCAAAATAGCTTAGTTGTCATATAACATAGTTTTAGAGCCTAGGTAATTAGCAATTGTCAGAACCCCCCCTCTAGTACCGTACATTAATTCAACATTTAGGCGAACTACTCGATAGAGTTGACTGAGACTCGGGAGCCTGTGTGATTTGGAGTCGGAACCTTTTAGATTACTATTTATTAGCAGGGACCGACCTACTCATTTGAAATCATTAGCCAGTGAATTAGCCTATTTTGGGATTTCATTTGCCAAATTAGGACTTTCTTAGCCTAACCTATCAATCTAATCCTTTATGATCTCGCTAGATCTTAAGGCTAATAACTAAGTAAGAGATGACCAGCAGGTCATGTAGGAAATAAAATATTGGATAGAATTAAATGTGTCATCATGGTTTAAGAGGAACTGATCTACCAACATCAGACCCGCCAACCCTTATGGATTGTCCATAGTTTGTGCGGAAATAGCATCCAAACCACGCATGTATGGGTGGCGAGTGAAAATACGGAAATAAAAAATTGTGCAATTACTGTAATACGGACGGGGTGGTAAAATTACAAATTTCCATTTGTGTGTCTATAAAAATGGTGATCGCTGATCAAAACATGTCGGCATTCATTATGTCAAGATGTGATAATTGCTCAATCTAGCCGACATATGAGAACATCCCATAGAGTTAAAATGGCAGTAGACTGAGTAGAGCGCTTATGCTCATACCTTTATTTTGGCATGTTATATGCATGTAGCCTCCAAAAGGGACTCAATTCTCTTTTGATAATTGGAAGAGAATTTGAATAGAGGTAAATTTATATATTTTTATGAGAAATGAAATTGTATTGGCTATATTAATCTGACACTTCAACTACGTAATAGAATTAGCATGCGCGCCCTACAGCTATTCTATATCTATGAAACAGCCTGTCAAGATTCTCTAATCATGTTAATCGGTATTTTTAGCCTTATTACAGCGTTGGATTAATAGAATGCGAAAGTTAGCACTATGCGAGAATCCCGGAAGTTTGTTTGTTTATGATGGCTAGAGGTATGCAATTCAATTATATAAATATACCGATGTAAATCAGAAATCATCCGTTCAAAGCGTGAGAAAATCAAAATAATCTTTATATTTTAATATGATAAGTCTTTACCGAAACGTTGTAACATGAATTTTGTGGTAATATATATTTCCGTGATCGCGGTATGAGATTGGTGTCTAGATATAGAAAATAATCACCAAACTTCGTGAAAGTGCTCACCGCAACCTCATAATGTTCCAACACCAATAAAAAACAGTTCAAAAGACATGTTTATAAGCGAGAATATACAGAAAGATGACCGGTTTTAAAGAACCGAAAAAGGTGATACATACATGTATGCATATTGCAAATCAATAAAAAAAATTATGTCCAAAAATTTAATGGTAAATGAACTCGGACAATACAAGATATATTTACAGTTTACCACCGGAATGACTGGTTCGATAACGGCCAATCATTCCAGTGGTAAAATTTCATAGATATTCTTCTCTCGCCTTGTTTAAAATCATGTGTTTTGCTGCTTTTTTAATCACTACTGAACTACTAAAAGGTTCCTAAAACTACTGAAAATTAACTACTGAAAGAGTCTGTGAAACTACTGAAAATCATATTTTTTATGCTCCCCGAAAAAGATTTCGCAGGAGCATATAGTCGCCACTTTGTCTGTCCGTCCGTCCGTCCGTTCACCATATATAAGTTTGTTATATGGTCGACTGAATATCACAGAAAATGTTTGTCTGGGGCATAGTTTCAAGGCTTTTTCACATATGGTCACCAAACTTGGTATGTGGATGCATCTTAGGGAGGTGTGTGGAGTATGAAAAGTAGGTCATGCTGACCTACTTTTCATGGTCGACTGAATATCACAGAAAATGTTTTTCCGGGGCATAGTTTCAAGGCTTTTTCACATATGGTCACCAAACTTGGTATGTGGATGCATCTTAGGGAGGTGTGCGGCATATACAAAGTAGGTCATGCTGACCTACTTTTCATGGTCGACTGAATATCGCAAAATGTTTGTCCGGGGCAGTTTCAAGACTTTTTCACGTATGGTCACCAAACTTGGTATGTGGATGCATCTTAGCGAGAAGGTGTGTGGAGTATGAAAAGCAGGTCGAATGTAGGTCATGCTGACCTACTTTTCATGGTTGACTGAATATCAGAGAAAATGTTTGTCCAGGCCATAGTTTCAAGACTTTTTCACATATGGTCACCAAACTTGGTATGTGGATGCATCTTAGGGAGGTGGACGGCATATGAAAAGTAGGTCATGCTGACCTACTTTTCATGGTCGACTGAATATCGCAAAATGTTTGTCCAGGGCAGTTTCAAGACTTTTTCACGTATGGTCACCAAACTTGGTATGTGGATGCATCTTAGCGAGAAGGTGTGTGGAGTATGAAAAGCAGGTCAAATGTAGGTCATGCTGACTTACTTTTCATGGTCGACTGAATATCAGAGAAAATGGTTGTCCGGGCCATAGTTTCAAGACTTTTTCACATATGGTCACCAAACTTGGTATGTGGATGCATCTTAGGGAGAAGGTGTGCACAGTATGGAAAGTAGGTCATGTTGACCTACTTTTCATGGTCGACTGAATATCACAGAAAATGTTTCTCCGGGCCAGTTTCAAGACTCACATATGGTCACCAAACTTGGTATTGATTATTACAGAAAATATCTCTGTTCATTTTGAACATAGTTTTTATATGTAATTTTCATATGGTGCCAAGCAAAGTCTAAGTGTGTTTATTTAGAGAAACTTAGATTTTGCTTTTATTACGCTATCCTTAACAAATTGTTCATTAGGGCAAATCCCGCCAGACCAAAAGAATGATGGCCCACCGAATCATTATTACTCCCCAAATTGTGGATTTAACATCATTACCCCAAACCAACAATATTTTAAAGATGTCCTAAGATAGTGATATCTCATTGACAATTTCAATTTTGTTTCTCTGTGTCTGAGCCACAGTTCCAAACCTTTCCCTGAAGCATATGCCTTAGGGGTTATCCATTCAGTTTCTCTGCAGAGTATGCCTTAGGGGAGCATACATCAATTTATTGATTTGCCTTGTTTCACCTGAAACTACTGACTGCTTGAAAGGGGGTTTGGCAGCTCTGCAACATACATGTACAATCATTAGCCAGTGAATTAGCCTATTTTGACATTTTATTAGGCAACCATGAAAATTGGTGAATGGGTAGGTCTGTCCCTGATTAGTAACGTGTGATATCATGATGGGTACCCGTTTGTGAATGTATTGTAGATCTGGAGACATGATGGGTACCCATTTTAGAACGTATTATAGCTCTGGAGTACCTGTTTTAGAAATGTGTTTTGATATAGGAATCACTGTTATAATACCAGGAAATAATTGAAATTGTCCTCTATTTCGGGGTGAACAGAAAATCGGTTACGCTAATTGTCAGTTGCGTAACCGATGTGCGAACAAAACGATCATTCACGCAATTTGTGCAGGCCTGCTTGTATGCTATGGTGTAACTATTTGGGCTTTTTAATCTCATCTCAACCTGTATTAAATATGGGCTTCTATACACCTGTGCAAAAGTTAAGCACCAGCAAAAACAATAGAACGTAGAAACATGATGGTACAACTAGGCTGCCATACTTTTTGTCCCCGCGTTAGCTGACATAATTCCAAGTACGAAATGCACATGCATGCATGACTTCACGCCGCTTGATGTCCGTGCGTGGCGGGAAACAGCACACGTGTTCAGTTATGTAAAAGTCCAGTTTGAGGTGTAGAACATTACATACAGATTTAGGTGACAAGATTAGGAATTTTGTGTTCATGACCGTGGTTTATTTGTACAGAGAGAATTAGCTCTTGATTGTGAACCGCTATGGCAAGACGAAGGTTAAGTGATCGTGTGAAATGGCAAATCATAGGCATGCATACCACTGGTATGTCATGCAGAGAGATTGGCAGACAGCTGAACATTAACCATACTGTAATCAGTCGTTTGATTGCAAAACATGGGCAAACTAACGAGGTGAAGGACAGGCCTAGATCAGGAAGACCGAAGAAGACTACTGCCCGTGATGATCGAGCCCTAGTACGCCTTGTTAGGAGATCTCCATTCACCAACAGCAGAGTGCTCAGCCAGCAATGGGAAACGCGCAATAGAGTGTCAATGTCTACCGTCAAAAGGAGACTGTATGCTGCTGGCATGAAAGCAAGGAGACCTGTCAGACGTCCTCTCCTCACTGCACACCACAAAGAGGAGCGTCTGAGGTGGTGCAACGAAAGAAGACACTGGAACATGAGATCCTGGAGACGGGTACACTGGTCCGGTGAAAGTCGGTTCCTGCTTCATGCCACAGATGGTCGAACTCGTGTATGGAGGTCCAGACGCACGGCGTACGACCAACATAACATCATGGAAGAGGTTCCATTTGGTGGACGTTCCGTTATGATATGGGGGTGCATCTCATTTGATTGTAAGCTGGATCTGTTGACTGTACCTGGAACATTAAATGGACAAAGATATCAAGATTCCATACTGGATAGAGTTGTGGTCCCTCATTTTGTAAATCATGCACCTGGAACCCACCCTATATTCATGGATGACAACGCCCGACCACATCGTGCTAGAGCTGTGCATGAATACCTCCGCCAGAATGCCATCGAAACCCTACCATGGCCAGCAAGGAGCCCTGACATGAACCCTATTGAGCATATCTGGGACATTCTGGGAAACATGGTGAGAAGGAGGGATCCTCCTGTGCAGAACCTACAGGAATTAACAGATGCACTCCATCTTGAATGGCAACGAATACCACAATGGCGTATCAGTCGGTTGGTGACCAGCATGAGACGTCGTGTCCAGGCCGTCATCCAGGCACAAGGTGGATATACCCGGTATTAATAATGACAGTCTCAAACTCGTGCACAGATGTTAAACTTCGTTTTCAGACACCATTAATGACAATCTAGCCACGTGTTTCAACTGTAGGGCAATAGTTGTCAGTTGTGTCAACGTAACCATATTCAGGCCTCGTTTTCAAGTTCAAACAAAAACATAGTGTTTCCCCACCATCATAATCAGCATTCCTCTAGTTGCATTATTACCTCTTGCACTAAGATGGATGGGTACATAAATGTTTATGCTATTGCTTTCTTCATAGCACATGAATATACCCTCGCATGTGCGTAAAAATAGGGTGGTGCTTAACTTTTGCACAGGTGTATATATATATATATATACGGTTCATCCCTTGCGGGTACATACAGACCTATGCATGTAGATGGGGTTTTTCATACGAAAATGCGTAAGGAAATCAATACTTTCATAGCTAACTGACGGTCCATTTTTACCCACAAAAAGGTAGCAGATGGTTTCTGATAGCATCCAGATGACACCTAGATCACACTCTTGGGACAACGCCTTCGGTTATGATATTAATACATATCTAAAAGAAAAAGAAAATAATTTTTGTCACTCAAAATGCATGAGATGGTTTCTCAGATCAGCTAACTTTCAAAATTTTCACATGGAGAACCACCGCAGCCCCCCCCCCCCACACCCCACTGAGAGTAGACAACCCCTCTCCTACGCTCCCCATTTACGACCCCCATCCCATAACTTAACTTCCTGAATCCACTCCTGTAAATTGTGTATCTCAATGTAAAGATACGAAATAAATCTTAGTATATGATGATTTCATTCCCTATATAAATTAATATAATATTTTTAGTAAATTATGAAGTTGAATTAGGTCTACGTGTTCCAAGCATGCTGTTGTGAATGTGCGACTTTAGCTGTCTTTTAACTGTCACTTTTCATAGGGCATATACAGTATTACTAGCTTCACTGCTATTTTTTACTTCACTTTACGTAGGGAAGGCCAATTGTGAAGAACAAGATTGTAGAATCTGTAAGACGATCACACTATGGAAAAGCCATTCGATTGATGGTGGCGAATAGCCCTTTAGCTAAGCGCGAGGTCAAATGCTTCATATCACAACAGGTATAAGCATAATCCGATATGTAAGGAAAAGGAATTGTGATTTGCATTTATAAATTGTCGTTAATCTTACATATTTAATACAATGTCGTTAATTTATCAAAAATTGATATTCTTCGTCAGCGCATGGAAGTGATCGTTAGCCGAATCCTATGTCGACACTTACCACACTTTGCTAAAAATTACAACGACTGAGTTGTGCATCACATCAAACATGCGCATTCTGATGTCTCCAGCAATAAAAGTCACATGAAAACAAAGTACTAGCATGTTACGCTTATCTAATTATCTCCACGCGATTAGTGTGGTGCGTAATTTAAGGGAGTCGCGGTAGTGCATATGATAACTACTGTACTCATAGATGACAACATTTATAATGTAAGGGTCTCACGTTGGCTAAAATTAGTAACTGAGAAGCAGGATTGTTGGAACTATGCCCCCCCCCCCCACCCACCCCACACACACACACACACATGCGCATCTCCACCCAAACCTATCACTCCCATGATCCATGAGAGGGGAAATATTAGTATAATAATCATTATTGTATAAAATCATTGTGTGTGTGTGTGCTTCCATGTGTAAATAAAACAAAAAATACATCATTTTGTTTTAAAATGCGCTAAATTTTGTTATTATTTAACATATATTATGAATCCTGCTCGTTTGTCGTCTGTTTGTTTACGAATTTATACTATAATCGTAGTAAAATTGCGCGCATCAGCGTGAGAATCAGGCCGCTCCGCCCACTTGCTCATATATGGCACGCGTGACCTCGTCTTCCAAATATGGCAGTGCATCTCCCATGATTCATAGCGGTAACTAGGACAAGATGGCTGGCGCGCTGGATTTGACGCGCGATTCACTCGAAATACCCTCGGCCGAGAAATGTATTGAGCCGTGTATCAAAATATAGGAAATATTTTGCAATAAAGTGTATATCTTTCGATAACAGGCTATATACGGTAGACGTGTGTAAAATTTGGGCCATGTAAGTGCTAAACTCAAGAAGCGAGAGGAAAATCTGATTTAATTCCAGTTTTTTTGTACAGTTGGCATCGTAGCCCCAGGCTTAGCGTAACGTCGTAAGCGGAATAGCGCGGGGCTACGTTTCGCAGCTATCGCTTCAAAAGCGCGATGTCGGCTTTGTCTAAAGTCTTTCGACGTATCTAATATGGGTGAAGCTGCGGTGAAAAGCCACTCAAAAAGCTCAAAACATCTGGATTTGTTAGCCAAACCGGGAAACAGTATTAATATAAATTAATTTCAAAATATTCAACAGTCTGCTACTAAATAAGTATTACAAAATTTAATTCTTCTGGGATTTGTCAGTTAAAGGGTTAATCTTGAAATTTTTCCTATATAATGTTGCATCTCTTTAGTTATATGTTAATGCTCACAGTGAAATTAGTTTCAAAATAATTTAAATTAATTTGTCTGGATGTTTTTGCTGCATTAGGCTGGAATAATTTGCAGCCAAATTGGTTTAAAAATATTTTTTAAATGATTTCATGGCCATGATAGGTATATTATAGGGATATTAGCCCTACATATACCATTCCAGTGGTAAATATTTTTTATATAGTGCTCAATATATACAAATGCTCTTTGTCTAGATAAGGTTGTACATATGATGCCATGGTGATGATACTAGATAGCTAGTGCTATTAATCTTTACATCTATGCCTGTAATAAATTGAATAATGTTGAATCTCTAACAACGCTCAATGAAATTAGTTTCAAAATAATTTAAATTAATTTGCCTGGCTGTTCTTGCTGCATTATGCTGCAATAATTTCCAGTCAAATTGGTATTAAAATATTTAAAAAATAATCTCAGGTATATTACAGGTATAAGAGCCCTACATATACACCCTGTGTTATTATATAGTGCTCGATATATACATAATATGCTCTTTTTCTAGTCATACATATATACCATTTGCCTGATGACCACTAAATAATGCTCAAATCTGTTTAGTAGATAAACTCCATTAAGGCATTTGCAGAATCAGGGGATTATTTTTGAAAATTTACCATAGAATTACTGGATTCATAGGCGATCTAGTCATTCCAGTGGTAAATATTTAAAAAAAGTGTTCTGGTTCTGCTAATAAAGGGTTAATCTCGGATATTAAATATGATATATGGGAATCTGTGATAGTCAGCTATATTTACCTCAAACTGTGATGACCAATGCTAATAATAATATTCCATATATAGTATTATAGTGCCTATATGTACGCTGTCATGTGACTGTCATTTAAAAAGAAGTTATATAATAAATCTAATTCATTTATTTGATCTGTTTGCTATTTATTGTTGACCCTTTCCCCTGGACATAGTCCTTTGATTAAAATTTGACGGAGATGTTGATTCTTAGAGGTCATGGAATTTGTTAATTTTGGTCATGGAAAGTCATGGAAAAGTCATGGAATTTCAGATCCTGAAAGGTGTACAAACCCTGGTATATATTAGCCCCTCTGATTAATAAATCTAGGATATGTAGTTTAAAATTTACCATTTCTTATGAGGATTAGCCACCTATTGGAGTATTTCCCAGTATTTCACGCTTTTTGGAGTATTTCCTGCACCAGGAAATTGCTGCCAACTCTGCTTTCAGTACCCTAGGATGCAGTTCATCTGGTCCTTGCACTTTGGTTACTGACAAGTTATTGAATTTTTTGGGGACATCATCCTCTTTGATCACAATCTCATCCAATCTACCCGACGCTGTTGTATTGGGTAGTGTTGGGATGTGTGTTGCGACTTCACGGGTAAATGCACTTGTAAAGTAATTATTTAGTTCTTCTGCCTTCTCTTCATCGGATCCTGTAATTGTGCCGTTCTCTCGTTGCAGGTCTGCAATTCCAGAGGGCTTTAGTTTTGATTTGAATTTCTTTGCTCCCTCACGTTCAAAATCTTGCTTTGCTCTATGCACCTCCCACTTTAACTGATTGCGGCATTTGGCATATTCTTTGTATTGTGATTCATCACGTATCTGGGCTTGTCCACACTAAACTGTATTTGATGAACGATTTCGGGTCTACCTTTGAATTGTTAATTTCGATGATAAAGACCCAATTAATTTTCCTGTTCTTATCATTTCCAAGTTGAAGGTATCTCAGAGAGATAATTACAGATAAAAAAGTTAAATGAGTGCAGAATAAAATTATTTTCATTCAACTAACAGCCACAAATATGAGTGAAATTAGAGCGGGTAAGTGTGACATGAGAATGAGCCAATTTTCAGAGTGCTAAAGAAGCATTTTAAATGAGTTATTTTGGATTTCAGCCTAAACATTTTAAAGAAAAAGACATTGCTTTCTATGAATATGCTCATTTTTGTCATGATTTACAGGAGAAAAACTTTTTATTTCACTTCAAAGTTGTGTGTTATGGTCGTGATGCATTCCGTCAAAAATTAGTATAAATCTCACTTTAGCTTAGTTGCTATTCCTTACCTGTATGGCTGTACTTTTCTATCCAAATACTATCTCATATCTTTTGTTCATTCACTGCCACTTGGATAGATTTGATTATTGCTAGATTATGTTTAAATTATGATAACAAATTAAGTGGTCAACTTTCTGTCAATAAATCACAACCGTAACAGCGGACAAGAAATCCATAAATTTATAGCACGGCTCCAGGAAATAAGAAGCAAGCATCACGTGATGGTGTAAAACCGGTCATGTGACACGCCGAGCCGTTTGTTTTTACGGTGATGAGAAAACAATGGCGCCAAAGCTAAGGTAAGAAATGTTCTGTCAACTTTCTGTCGATAAATCACAACCGTAACAGCGGACAAGAAATCCATAAATTTATAGCACGGCTCCAGGAAATAAGAAGCAAGCATAATGTGATGGTGTAAAACCGGTCATGTGACACGCCGAGCCTTTTGTTTTTACGGTGATGAGAAAACAATGGCGCCAAAGCTAAGGTAAATGTTCTGTCAACTTTCTGTCAATAAATCACAACCGTAACAGCGGACAAGAAATCCATAAATTTATAGCACGGCTCCAGGAAATAAGAAGCAAGCATCACGTGATGGTGTAAAACCGGTCATGTGACACGCTGAGCCTTTTGTTTTTACGGTGATGAGAAAACAGTGGCGCCAAAGCTAAGGTAAGAAATGTTCTGTCAACATTTTTTACTCCATGTGACGACCAAAACAATCGTCACGACCACGCAAACTATGCTACCTTTAATGAATAGTTCCTATATGTTTTTTAAATCCACAGTAGAAATCGATAACCTCACGATTTTATGCCCATATTTAACTCTTGAGCATAGGTCACCGAGTTCGAGACATCAACTACCGTCGCAAATGTAACCTTGACCTTGGTGGTCGTTACGCTTGACGCGCAGTTTTCTCAATCAAAAATCATGACCACAACTCAGAATTGTGTCATGAATAACGGCCATACCGTCGGACGATATATTTCTTTATTTCTCAGAATTTATTGTGTTTATCGCCCTCAAAGCTATATGAAACGAGGATACTAGTTAAAGTTTGCATTATTCAAATCTGCACAGGTTTTACAAGGTTGTTATAGTTTCATCCATAATGTTATTGGGCCCATGCAGTCTGTTTTGGACTCATCAGCACGTTAACAGACCACCTGAACTTGGACCAACAGGAACGGTTTTTAACAGTTCAAGATATGGTTTGAAAGTTCATTGTACATCTAATCGGTTTAAAAAAAATAGAAAATGTCCTCTTCTTTATATCGTAAAAAACTTAGGCAGCAAGCTATTTCTAAAATCAAAGAGCTGTATTTAGAATGACAAACAAAATGTGTTGCTTCATTCAGCTTAACCCCTTCAGTGATGAATTTCCTTTACCATCATCTTTACATGAAAGGTGCTGTTAGGAATATAATTTGACTGGAAGCCATTGCTGTACATGTACAACTTCATGCATGATATATTGTGACAGTCAATGGCGATATTGTGCAACCCTAGTGGAAGGGATGCTTCCTTGGAAAACCATTCTGCCAATTGTTAATATGTTAGTACAAAACAGCAATGTTAAAAACAATTGCAAATTTGAACAAAAGGCAGTAAAGAACAGTATTAAAATTCAAGCAAAGCAAGCTGATAACATACTGAAGTCGCAACGGGAACATTCTTCCATACTGTTTTCTATAATTTTGATCATGTTGCTTGCCATTTATTTATATTAGCATGGCTTCTGTTGTTAGTTCTTTCAAAAGAATGATTTACTGATTGATAGATGCGCCAACTTTACTCTATATCCTTATCCTGTTAACGAAATCGTTCTGTCAGTGTCAAACATCGCAACCGTAATGACCTTCTTTCGTCAAATGTCAACATCGCAACCGTAACAAAAATTATCAATTTCTGTATTAATTCCTTCTTGTTGTGTTTGCAATCGATTCCCTGCATAATAAGAAGCTATTCAGTTTTCTCGAAGAGACTTTTCTTGTGTGCAAGATTGATAATTGAATAAAAGAATAGAAGTTTGTCAAAAATATGAACATCACAACCGTAACCCCCCTCAATTTGTCCTGCAAAGCATTGCAAAATTACTTAAAAGTTAAATTTAATGCCTTAATCTTATTCCATGGTATGTAACTTTTGTTTTGTAGCATAAAGGGTTACTTTGGTCGCTTTTCAAAAGATAGTCTCATTTTTCATTGTCAAAATCACAACCGTAACTTTCTGACAGCATCTGATATTCTGTTGATTTTTACGCTTAATCCACAAATTACTATCTTCTTTTGATTTTTTTCAGTAGATAAAGTCATTTTCCTTAACAGAAATCATGTTTAACTTTATTCATACCCATTTCTAAAATCTGACTTTCATGTCACACTTTTGGTCACTTTAGTGTGGACAAGCCCATATGCATAACAGACCAGTATTTTTGCCGCAGGTATATGTATTTACATTTATATTACAAGTTGTTGACGTATTTACATGAGCTGTTGGCAGTCTTACATCGATGCTTGAGCTGGGCGGCTTTGAACTTGGCTGATATGAGTGTTAAAGTATTTAAGAAGTATTAAAACCTACTGTGTTTTTTTCTTCAGGTTATTATTCAAGGTTTTCGGAGCTACCGTGACCAGACGGTAGTTGACCCTTTTAGTCCTAAGCACAATGTTATTGGTAAGTTTCTGCATTTATTAATTAACAGTTTCAATGTTGCTCGTACTTCAGTATTTTACCACTCCATGTCAGGAATATTTCATTTGAATATTTTGAAATTAATTTGAATGAAAACTAGCTGACTTAAGTATTCAGTCAGATTACTCGATAGTTATTGCATTCATAGATGAATTAAAAGTCTGATCTATGGCGATGTCGGTATGACCAGGGAGTCTCATAAGGATCCTTTTGAGGGTATATACCCCCAAAATGCAACTTGGAACCCCCCCCCCAAATGCAACATGCAACCCCCAAAAGCAGTGACAATAAAATATTGCATACTTATTAAATATTAATTAATTAAATAGTGTTTTGCACAAAAATACCCACAAAATCTGGCATGGAAGCCATATAATTCAAAGCTGTGAGGTCATGGTACCTTCTAATTTAAGCATTGATGAGAAAAACTATTGGAACCCAAGATTTTCAGTCTGAGACCCCAAGATTGCAGCTTGGTACCCCCAGATTTCAGGGTGTGGGGTCCTTGGAACCTCCAAAATTTAGATGCCATGAGAAACACTGAACATGACCCAGCTTACAGTTAGAGTACTGCATGTATACAATGTATGTGAAAATCCATCATGCTACGACTTCTATGCAGATTGTTTCTATTATTCCTTCCTGTGTCTCATAATGCATAAGTGCTTAGGTATCAATGTGGCTCTCTTGAATGGTAACTGAGAGATAGCATTACGAAAGAGAGTGAGACAGGTTACAGGTTGTCCATATCTATCTATAACCACTGAACCTTATATAAAAAGTGACACTGTACAAACGTACACATTAAAGTAGTTGGCTGCAAGGTAGGTTTCTTCAGGTGACTTAAATGCACAGTTCCTGTAATCATGTATATAAATGTAGTATGCAAGGTTGGCAGCAATTTCCTGGTGCGGGAAATCCTGGGTGCAGCACTTGGTTGAAAATTATGAAAACAAGTTTTATAGCATAAAGAATTTACTTTTGCAGGGATGTGTCGGTGAAAGTGTTAATCTTTTAACTCGAATGTGTTCAAGAAAATTTAATTTTTGCCATAGAAAATTACCATTTGCAGAGCAAGAGAAAACTATTTTTGAAAATTTTCACTGGAATAACTGGCTTGGTTATAAATTGAGCTGGCCATTCCAGTGATAAATTTTCAAAAATAGTCTTCTCTTGCTCTGCAAATGAGCATTTCCCATGACCACTGCAGAAGCCATTTTTTGGCCGAATTAGTGGTAATAGGTTAAATGTACAAGTAGGCTGAACTATTCTTATTTTCAGTGGGACGAAACGGATCTGGAAAGAGTAACTTCTTCTATGGTGAGTTATTTGAGTAAAGGAAGAATCCAGTTTTCGCTATGCCCCACCCATTTCTAGCTAAGCTTCACCCACACTTTGTCTGTGTTGGGATCAATCCCTGAAGTCCCTGACTATCAATTTCCAGAAAACTATACAGATTTTAGCTGTTGAATGTTTTGAATTTAATTGGACAGGGTGCTGTTGCTGCCTGGCAGCAACAGCGCCCAGTCAAATTATTTTCAAAATATACAACAATGTTTATTAAATAGTAAAAACATACAATTCGTACAACAATGCTTAGTCCGCCATTCATGACGCTGTCATCCTACACGTCACAGTTGATTGTGACGTCATATGATTGATGGATAAACTGGAATTGTCCATTGTTAATCCATTTAAAAATAACACTGTACCATACATGTTTTAGTCTCATCATATTATTGATTGGCTGCAGGTTGCCATTAAAGCCCTGAAGGATTGTGTTAATTTTCAAGCCCAACGAATTAAATTAACTAAATTATGTAAATGGTATTTTATGGACAATAGCTCTTGCTCTGCTGAAAGAAGATGTGCCCTGCAGATTGCAGTTATGGCCAGAAAACGTCTTGATTTTGGGTCTAATAGTCTTTGTAGTTGTCTTCCAATTACACAAATCGTGTTGTCTGATGAGGAATGGTGAAAGACTCGGCAGCACACCTGGCCTAAAACCAATCAAAAATGAGAGAATCTTTTTAGTGAATATATTATGTGTGGGTAGGGTAGGATGTGATGGAGTATCATGTTTTTGGGCAAAATCGGCCCATGTTCTCTGCTTAGCATTGATTATTGATGAACTGATCTGTATAGATCACTATGAAAAATAGTTAATTACAAGCCCTGTATCTTGCAGGAGTTATCTCCCTTGAAACTCTTCAGATACCATCAAAAGTTTCTCGTCTGTAACAGGTCTCTGAGAGTTTGTAATCTACACTTAATGGATATATTAGTGTGAGATGCAGTGCCATGATTTCATTTTTTGCAAAATCCTTGAATATTTGCAGGAGTTATCTCTCCTTTTAGACATAAAATTCATTGAAAATATGGTTGTCGCTAGATTAGTAGCTTACTCGAAAGTGTGTATGCATATTCAGTTCAAATTTGGTATAAAGAATTATAGATAGATATCTAAGAATACATGTACCTCAGCTTGTAATCATGTTTCAGCAAGAACCATCCATATTATCTCCCCTGAAACATTTACAATTCACAAGCACTAACTGTTCACATTTACCCTTCTTCAATATATGTTTTGCAGTCACGGTGTGAGTGTCACTAAAACTCTTATTATTACTTGCAGCCATTCAGTTTGTACTCTCAGATGAGTTCAGTCATCTACGACCAGAGCAGAGACAGGCGTTGCTTCACGAGGGCACAGGACCTCGTGTTATTTCTGCATTTGTTGAGGTTATCTTTGACAACTCGGACAACAGAATTCCTGTAAGTACAGGAACTGGTAGTCCATGTATGTAACCTTGATGATTTTCCCCGCTCAATACTATAGTAATCTACCAAACGAATGTTTGGCTAGAGCCAGTAATTTTTTATTTGGTTGCATGAGAAAGCATTTGATGGAATTCATTCCAATTTGTTATGTGAGTTATCCATACATGTATGATTAAGGATAGCGAAATGACATTTACTTTAGGCTCCACCCTCAGTGTTGGAGTGGGGTGGGGTGGGAGGGAGGGCCAGAAAGTCAAAGGAATTCAACTAAATTTGTTATGATAGTTATCCATATTTAATTGTTTCGTGGAATTCAATCCATTATTGAAGGATTTTTTTTAATTGTGGAATGAGACTTAACCATATGATTGTGGGATTACATTTGTGCTGGGCTCCGCCATCTGGAGGTGCCTACAAAAGGTCAAACTTACTGGAAGTGTATGGAATGCGATTGACTCTATTCTAGTTTCAGCTTATTTAACCTTCTCTGTCATTTCGTTCTTATACCATTTCTGATTTAGAATTCATAAAAGTCTCTGGGCTCAAATAACTACCTGGCTTATGAGGACACCCATATTGAGAGACACCTTTGTACTCCCCAGGATGATCTCTTAAACCTTACCCCTTTGATGTCAGTAGTAAAGAAACTACTGTACACTTTTCAACAACATCTTCCACCAAATGTGCTGAAAATTGAAAACTAGTTCATCTTTAAAATTTGACTTTAGCGTGGTAAGTGTTAACACAGGTCTGACTGTATTGATAATGGATATCAAATAAATACTAGTAACCATTTGACAGTTACAGACTAGAAATGATAGCTTATCTACAATATAAAGAATATTCTGTTTATTACTTTGAAACTAATTTGACTTGGAACTATTACTGCCTGTTTGCTTCATGTTCTAGTCAAATTAATTTTAAAATATTTGACCTGTACATTTCTAGAAATTGAGACTAAAATTTGAAGGGTGTAGGGTTAATTTTATATATTGTTTATTTTCTCCCCTAGATTGATAAGGATGAGGTTGTACTACGGCGTGTGATTGGCTCGAAAAAGGATCAGTACTTTCTTGACAAGAAGATGGTCACGTGAGTTTTTGTGTTGGTTTATGAAACCGTCATAGAATTGGAAGTGGGCATGATTGGTTTGGAGATTTTGATCAATGATTAATCTGTTTGTAATTTTCTCCACAAACTTTACTGAAGGATTTTTTTTTAAATTGTGAAATGAGTTACGCTTTATTGGCTAAGCCTGACAAAAATATAATCTGTAGTGCCAGTGAGAAATGCATGTTTACATGCACTGCAATAACATGTTAGCAAACTTGTCAGTAGCGCCTATCTTTTGAGCCAGCCAAGCATTTCATTGACCAGTACGTTCTGAAAAATAATCTTACATGTTTCTTTCTATCTGATTCTATTTTCCTGGCCAATTTTGACCATTACATGTATTAACCTGTCAATGATCAAACCGGCCAAAATGCTTTCTGCAGTTGTTTGTGAGAAATGTAGATTTTCAGACCAATAGACTGTTTTGCTAAATTTTTCTCTGCGATGACTGGTCGATAACCGAGCCAGTAATTCCAGTGGTAAATTTGAAAAAAGTTATTTCTTAGTTTGCAGATGAGCATGGTCTAATCGGTTAAGGAGCCAGGCATTCATGTAGTAAATTGTCAAGAATAATATTTTCTTACTCTGAAAATGCAGGCCTTGTAGCTATATCAGTAAAAAGGGCAAGGCAAATAACTCCCCATGAAGAGCATGAGGTCAACAATCAAAGTATCAGGCAACTAGAATCAAGAATCACATTATTTCCCTGGTACAGTAACAAGGGGAGAAAGATGAGACCTCAACACCGGTCTCCTCCGTAAGTACCAACTTTGTTGGAAAACTTAGTCATCAAGGCTTGCGGGCTGACATCTGCATACAGAGGCAACTCTGATTATGTCTAACCTTCTTCAAACTAGAAATGTGCTCGACATCCTCGGATGGCGCGATCTTCCCAGGAGCTTACCATAACTACGTGGAATGTACATGGTGTGACTACAACATCAAAGAGGCAAACCTTAGGTGCAGACTGAACACTAACATCAATATTACATGCATTCAAGAGACTAAAGTAGCTACTTGCTCAGAGCAGCAACTACAGACAGGCCATAAGCTAGTAATCAAGGAGCAAAAACAGGCCACATACCGGGGTTTAGACTTCGTAATCGGAGCACGGCTCTTGGACCATGTCATTAGTTTTGGATACGTCAGTGATCGCGTTGCATTCATCGACCTGGCTATACCAATGCGAAAACGTACCACCAAGTGTCGCATAGTCAACGCATATGGCCCTACTACCAAAAAAGCCAAAGAAAATCCAGCAATATTGGATTCCTATGGAGAACTGAGTTCCACCATTACAATCCCAGCCAGATGACGGCAACTGTTCATGTGTGGAGATTTCAACTCCAAGTGGGGTGAATTCGCCAATTTGACCAAATTTGACCATTATAGGGTTACGGGATAATTGGTTAGTGGTTTTTTCCGTCTGAACCATGCCTGACTAGGTACATGGTTTTTTCCGTCTGAACCATGCCTGACTAGGTACATGTAACATTTACAGTGGTGGTCGTGGTGGTGTGTGTGTTTTGTGTGGTGTGTGTGTGTGTGTGTGTGTGTGTGTGTGTGTGTGTGTCTGGCTGGCTGGATGCAGAGATGTGTTGCAGGGCTTGTGATGGGTTGATGTATTTAGACATTTAACAGTCTTGCAAGCCTGCTAAAACGGCTTCTGCAATGGCCTTGAGAAATGACCGTAACCATGAGATTATTTTTTTTAATATACCACTCGAATGACTGACTCAATAACACAGAAAATTTTAATTTTCTTGAACACATTTGAGGGTTAAGGCAATGTTCGCTAATGTCCTTCATCTTTTACTTCTACTGTATTTCCTTTTCACTGATATTTAATTCTTTCAGGAAAACTGATGTTATGAACTTACTGGAGAGTGCAGGCTTTTCCAGGTGTAATCCCTACTACATTGTTAAACAGGGAAAGGTATGATAAATAATTATTCATACGTCAAGTTCTACTCACTAAATATAGTCAGTCAGATTGTTGTATTGTTTACTGCTCCTGTTCATTAGCGACGGGTGATTTAAAACTATAGAGTGAGTTAGTAGCCAATTCCCCATTGAATAACATTCTGTACCATTGGCAAACAATTGGAGCTTGGGTACCAGTTTCGCTTAACCCCTTCCTGAGTAGCAACACAGATTGAGAGCTATGAAAATAGGTAATTTGGTGCGCTAAAACGTGAAACTGTCCATAGGCGATGGATTGGGAATAGGCCTTTGAAAAAATGGAAAATATATTTTCATCCAGCTTCAATAAGTGACATTATGTCACTGACATATTTACATATTTATTTTCATTTAGCACTGGCTAATGAACCCTATCTGCCGTCTTGGATTTCTACTTAAATTTCTCAATAGCCATTTCGACTGACATGACTGAGCTCAGGAGGTTGTGCTCTATGTAGTTTATTATTTCAAGTCTGAGGTCTAGTTAATTATGCATGTACTTGATCGCTATGATTAATTTTCAAAAATAGTCATCTCTTCGTATGCAAATGGACATTGTCTATGAGAAAATTTAAATTTTCTTAATCAAATTGGAGGAAAAAAGTGCTAAGACAGGTGGTCGTCGTTCGACCACACACCCTAACCCTTTAATGGTCAAACTGGCCAAAACCAGCCTCTGTTGTGGTCCTGAGCAAAGAGAAGAGCATTTTTGAAAAGTTACTGCTGGAATAACTGGCCTGATAACTGAGCCAGTCGTTTTGGTAGTAAATACATTTTCTTGACCAGTCTTCACCATTGAACAGTTAAACAGCACTATCTTGGTATCACCTACATACATGTATGTCACTTCCAATCTCACTGGACCTGTCATAAGTGACCACCTGTTTCAGTTACCCCATATTGATGATTGCTGGCCATTATAAATGTCTTTATTAATGGCGGGATCCAATCTGTCACTCAAGCATCTGATGTTATAATCAAATGAAGTCAGTTGTTAGATGACATCTCGATCAAATAATTTATATCTGACACGAAATGGGAAACTATGTGCAACTGTCTGATTTGTGCGTTTTTGGTGAATTGACAATTTAATCAGCTTTCTGTTTAATATGCCATGCATGTAGGCAGCAAAAGCTCCCAGTCAAATTAATTTCAGATTATTTAACTGCTTATCTGTATAATTTTTGAAATTCTGAGTTCATAGCATTAAAATTGATTCCAGTGTGTGTCCATCGTGGCCAGAGCTTGGCTAGAGATGGGCTGGGAAAAGCTATAGATGGATCCCTATGCTCATACATGTATCCACTGTCATATTGCAGATCAATCAGATGGCCACAGCTCCCGATTCACAGCGCCTGAAGCTGTTAAGAGAAGTGGCTGGAACCCGTGTTTATGATGAGAGGAAAGAGGAGAGTAAAGTTATTCTCTCTGAAACAGGTATCAGTCAAACATTATCTGTTACTCACACCACCACATTTTAACACAATGTATCTAAGGCAAAAATATCATCATTGTGGATATTTTCCATCTATTATCATTTCCTTTCCAATTAAAGCTGAATATAGTTCCTGTGCATTTGCTTGGAAACCCTTTGTTGATCAGATACATTTGTATGTCACACACGTGCGCGCTCGCTCACACACTACTAACAACCAGATGTCAATCACGAATCTTATCTGACATGTCGTCACTGACCAGTAGTTAGAACCTCTCAGTGCTGATGTAAAATAACTTCATGTTATTTGTAATTGATGTTTCTGCTAATGTCCAAGGATGCTACTTCAGTGTAAAATATCCATTTCGCAAGATTTACCCTCTGAATCTTTCTGTAATGCCTATAGCTGGTATTCATGTGAGTACCAACTTGTTTAGAACTAACTGAGTTCCCCATCTAGTACAGTTGTAGAACATCAATGATGTGCATTACGTAAGGCTAGTTTGTTGGTCCCTGCTCCACAATAGAACTGCAATGTTATGTTGTCCATGACGCAATGTTGGAGAAGCTGCACATCAGGGGGCCAAGTATTTTGCGCTTCCTACATCCCTGATAGCGCTGTTACCAAGCCAGTATGGCCCAATGTTGGCCTAGTAACATGCATTATCAATGGATTCCTTTTCACCACATAGTGGAATGTCATTGTCACTAATAATTATGCATTTTCGTGAACCTCGTATATTGGCAGTGTAGCAGTGTGTTTTTTAAGTACAGTATTAATTTTTGTATTTTGTTTATCCAGAGGGCAAACGTGATAAGATTAATGATCTTTTGAAGTACATAGAAGAGCGACTTACCACTTTGGAGGATGAGAAAGAGGAGCTTAAGGAATATCAGAAATGGGATAAGATGAGAAGGTAATCGGTAATTAGTCCCTTTTAACACTACAATCCTGAACCAACAGATTATGCTTTATGATGATGTAAATATAATCTTGATTTCAAAAAAATGTATTTACCTGGAATCTGTTTCAAGTTCATGAATGTTTTGAATGAGATTGAGACACAAGGATTTCAGTGTTTAACCCTTTTACATTGTACTTACTACTGTATTATATCATGTAGTTAATTTGCAACCTTGTTTTGTAGGTCTTTGGAATACACTATCCATGACCATGAGCTGAAAGACACAAGGAAAAAGTTAGACGATGTAAGAAATAGATAGACAATCTTAAAATCAGTATCCTGATTCGGTATAAAATTGGTCAACCAAATTTAGTCAGATTTTGGTGTTTGTACTAATTTCAATTAAATTTTGAACTCTTCAACATTCGTGTCTACGGGTTTCTTGGTGTAAAATCCGTAGAAGAGAGGCTGGTACAGGGAAAACTTGAAAACAAAGCTTCTGACAGCTTGCAATAATGTTGTTTTAAAAATGAAGAGATACAGTATATGATATGGTATTGTACACGTATATGAAAGAGAACGGAATGTAGGAAGCTTTTCTCAGTAGGCTACTGTAGGAGTATGACTTTATTATCAGTGTTAATTAACCCTTAGCACTCTGATGTCAAATTCTTAATTTTTCAAATTAAATTAAAAGATAAAAAGGTGCTCATTTTTCAACAGATTTGGTGGAAGATGATGCTGTCATAGACAGCAACATCTCCCACCAAAATTTTTGAAAAATGTACACCAGTTCCTTTGATATTAACACTGTAAAAGATTGGTGACATCAGAGTGGTAAGTATTAACTGTTTAATGGCCAAGCCAATCAAAACAGGCCTCTGCAGTGGCATTTAACAATGTCCCAGAATGGCATGCTTGGTGGAAATCAACAAAATTTGGTATGTGAGTTACTCATATGATTGTGGATTGTGAGGCGCTGTTTACATTAGCCACCTACCCTAGCGTGAGGTGGGGTGAGGGCATTTTGGGGGTTATGGAAGATGTCAAAGATGGCGGAATTTAACGAAGTTGTTTATCTGAGATACCCATATGATTCCAAATAGTGTAACAATGTGTCCATTGGGCTCTGCATTTGTGATGACATGTCATCGATTGTACGTTCTTTATGTGATAATGTAAAGCTGTTCTACACTGATGCCAGTTATCAGTTTTGACCCATTCACTGCCAAACAGACAGTAGTGAAAAAACTCCCTCACACACGAACGCACACACACACACCCAGCAATAACTCAAAATATTGCTTATGTGTGCAAACATGATATAATGAATAATTGTTTAGAAATCTAACAACAGATTCTATTTTCTACAAAAGTAGGAGGAAGGGAATGTATCTAACTGAGATTTTTACAACAAATGTACAAGATATCTGTGGTTTGACCACCCTTTAAATGTATGATTACTGTATTCTGCGGCTGTAGTAGTAGAACCATCCTACAGCTGCAATCAGTCGTTCTTCACTTTTGCCCCCTGTGTCTTGTCCTCAGCCAAAATCCTTAGCTTCCTCAGGTCCAGTCTTGACTTGAGTGTACCTAATCCTGCTTTCTTGAGGTTACCTCGTAGCACGCTTAGCAGATTTATGCAATGACATCCTCTCCTGGCTCTGTATTTGCTGGCTCCGAGTAGGGCGAATTCCAAGGCTCTCTGTGCTGGTGTGGCTTCTGGCGTCCTTAGCAAACATGGACCCTTTAAATAACTCAGAACATTAAAAAGTTGTTTTTGAGGGGTAGCCTACTAACATATTATAGCGGGACAGGAGTCGATAACTTTTAAGAAAACACTAATTTCTTAGGGATTGAGACGGATGCGAGAGGTGGTCAACTATTTTGTCACACGATTGAATGATTTCTGTTCAATGCTGATTGAACAATTGAGCCACTCATACCTTTTTTCAAAGCAAATAACTGTAACGTTATGCTTGTAAACTTGTTTTGAAAATTTCCTCGTTCTGAGCAGGGGTGTGCTCGTTGCTCGCGATTTCCGATTTTATTGATTTCTCAACCTACGATACGATGTCGATAATTTATTGGGTATTCGTGAAAAATTCAAAGATACCATATTTCGTTGACTAGCAAATATCTACTGCACCAACGGTATTTATTTCATCCTCGCTGGTTTAACTGATATTAAATGAATTTACTGGTACTTAATTCCACCTAGAGTCAGTGTTATTTATCTAAAGCACCTGAATTTTAACAAACCATATATATCAAAAAGATCGCTAGCATCCATTGTTGCAAGATATTTATTTTTTCACAGTGTTCTAGATGCTCTCTTCTAGTTATGCTCCTCTTACATTTTGATTGGCTAGTACGATGCGATCTATCACAAAGTATATTAAACCCTTCTATCGGGAATGAAAATTATCGAAAAACGAACACACTGGCACACCTGTGCATGATTGTAAACATTTTCACAGGTTTTTTTCGAGAAAACTAACTCTTTCTTACATTTTAATTGGCTAGTACGTGAAGTTAGTCAATGCGAACCTAGTTTTCGCTTCATAACAGAAATTTAGATCATAGCATATGCCATAGGATGAGTTTAAGCTGTCACTCTCAGCTACTCGGGTAGACCCAACATGTGATGAGAAATATATGAGTGATTAATTTGTGATCTGCAATTAATGTCAAAAACTGTTTTAGTCAAGGTCACAGAAAAAAGATGTTTGGTTGATAAACTCTCCCTACAGCAGCAGGTTGCGAATAGGAGGAATAGGGAGATTTATCTCAAGATGTGTGCAGAGAAGTGGAAAATCATCCCACCCCCCAATGAGGCTATGTTTTATCAAAATGAATGCTACATGGATAAAGGAGATTCTGGTATGTTGGGAAAGAACAAACTGACATGGATAAGTTGTAGTTTGTTACTTGTAAGCGCTACAGTTTCGCGCCAGGCCAGGAATTAGTTTTTATGGAAGAACCCGTCTTAATTAAATTCATTGATCAGAATATTAAAATTAATGCTGATTATTACATCAAACATGTTTTTGAAAAATTGTTTTTCAAGATTATTCCCACGGACAAACAAGGAATTTCATTTTGGCAAAAATGCTTCTCCAATGCTTGCAAAAAGCTTAAAATATGCAAACATAATGTCTGAAGGAACAAGGTGTTAAACTCATTAACCCTGAAGAGTGAGTGGATGTTCAAGTTAACTGATGCCATCCTTTAATACAGACTAGCATTTTAGTGATTCTCAAGCGCCGTCTACAGAAGAAGCAGAAATTACTAGTCTGAACAGTCTAAGCCGTGCTCTAAAACAGAATGGAAAACGCTAGCCACTAAGTTAAAACATCAAATATTAAGCACTTTCTTCTTACTCAATCAGTTGTCAAAATACTCTTATATTTGCAGTAAAATCCACAAAATTTGCTGATGCTTGTAGTGGAAAATTTAACTCCAATTGGTCAAGCCATTATCATGCTGTGGACCTACCATGTTGCATAAACTTCAAGCTATGTCCTTTGAACTCTAAGAGAGGGAGCCTGATGTGTTCCATCGCCATAGTACATAAGCCTGTTTGCAATGTTCAACTAAAATGTCACAACAGTTAACACCCAGACCACTTTAAAATTTTATTCGTAATTTTCGTTTCCTTTCATATAGCAACTGGTGTTTATTTGGGAAACAATATTTCTGTAAGCTGTTGCTGTATGTGCACACCAGACTTTCTTCTACTGCTTGTAAGAATACCTTCTTTAGGTATGACTCGCAACTACTATAAGTCATTATGTTGGGTTTTACATTGCTGAGAAAGCTGCCTAAGTCGCAATTCACCTTTCCAGAGTATCCGTCGATGATTTGACGTCATAATCAGTTAAGCGGCGTGTAGTATGACATCATAATCATTACGTCATAAATGATTCTATTAGGCCCATCTTTAACTCTTAATAGTCCGACATGTACGAATTGTATGTCTCTACTATTTAATAAACATGCTGTTGAATTTTTTTGAAACTAATTTAACTAGGCACTGTTGTCCCAGTCAAATTAGTTTCAAAATATTCAACAGCTTACCTCTACGGTTTTCTGGAAATTAATAGTCAGGAAGTTCAGAGATCGATCGATCGATCTCAACACGGGAGAGGAGTGGATAGAGCTTAGCTAGAGATGGGCAGGGCATAGTTAAAAATGGAAAGGGCCATTATAACGTGTGGCACGTGTTGATATTCATGTGATAAAAGTTAAACTGCTGCGTCGACTGTACATGACATATTGGAAAATAGGATGTGTGTGATGCATCGGGCACTCTGGTGTTGATATATACGTAAACAAGCACATCTGCACAATAGTTGCGATGTAGGCGGCTTTGTCAGAGATGTTAAATATTTGGCAGACAAACCGACATACTAACATATACTCTCTGCAAGTCCCAACTAAAGTTTTAGAGTTTTAGTCATATATTATACTGCACTGGTAATGCTAATTAATTCATTGCCGATCTAAATATATCTTAAGTGAATTGAACTGTTTTTACTATTGTTCAGCTACAAGAAAAGCGTGAGAGTAGTGGCATGCAGTCACAGAAATTGAGGGATGAACAGCAGTCTGCTACAGATAAGATTAAGGTGAGTATTTGTTGCTGGTGGCCAGCTATAGACAAGATTAAAGTGAGTATTTATTGACGGTGTCCAGCTACAGACAAGTTTAGAAAAAAGTTCAATAAACACGAGAACATTCAAACCAAGGCTATTCCCAGGTCATATGCGTTTATGCATGTTTTAGTTAGATTTACAAAGCATAGTGACATTTATAAAATGTCATCAAAGTAGTTCTGTTTACAAAACAGTGTATAGATTTGTAAGATTAATGCTTGTGGCTGCTAATTATCAGGTACGCGTGTATAAGATGTTGTTATGCAATCCCAGTGGATGGATCCGATCTGTCACTCAAGTACCTGACGTCATCATCAAATAACGTCATAAGTGAGCTGACGTCGTAATTATTGTGACGTATGACTCCTTCACGAAAATTGGAAAGTCTGATGAAGTGTGCGAAAAGTCTATCTAAACATTCTGTTCGATATTTTGAAACTAATTTCACTGGAACATATTCGGCCCTCATTCAAATTAATTCAAAATATGCAATGTCTTACAGGTCTATTTCTGGTAATTCAGAAATCAAATTATATAAATCGAATCCAACACACGTAAAAAGTGGGTGGAGCTTAGTTAGAAATTGGCGGACTAGAACTGAAGCTTTCCATTAGGCAAACACTATCATGGCCCGTCAAGAAATTTTAAGTGTTTTCTCACGGCAAACTTGATGAGTGTCGATTTGCAGAACAGGAGAGGACTATTTTTGTCTCCCCTGCGAAACAGAAAACGAGACATAGGGAGCACTAATTCCGGCATTGGCGTCTCATTCGAGCACTTGGTTAAGGTTCTTAAATCAACTTATTTTTCAACAATGGCTCATCCGATCTCAATGAATTGATCTACACTATACAGGGATGCAAGCTGGTTTATGGACCATGTAACTCAAATATGGTCATTCCGATTTCAATGAAACTTTACAAAATAGTTTTTTGCAGTACAGGGATATAAATTTTTACTACTTTTTTCACGGTTTTGGACTTCGAGCTTCTTTCGTGGTTTTTTAAATAGTTTTTTATGGACCACTCATTTTCAGGAGTGGCTAACCAGACACCAACAAAATTTTACAGCAGAGTTATATACTATGCGGGGATATATACTATCTGCATCATTACTAGTTTCAAGATCACACTCCGCAGATTGGTAAAAATTTCCATGTTTGATTGGTTACACTTGTTTGTTGGTGCCTTACTGAACATGTTTATTACGAACCGTGCCAAATTTGCTTAGGCATTCCACACTCTTCATGCCTTCTACAGGCATTGTACGCAGCAGCAGTCATGTTAAAAATTTGCCACTGGAATGACTGGCTCCGTTATCGAGCCAGTCATGGCTCGGTTGTTGAGCCAGTCGTTTCAGTGGTAAAATGTTAAAAGCGGTCTTCCTCTTGGCCCTTAAATGAATATTTCTCAAGACCACATCAAGGCCCGGCTTTGGCCGGTTTGACCATTAACGCATTAAGAGACCCCTTAATTTGGGACAACATTTAGGTGGTCCTAAAGCCGTAACATATATCAGATATGCCAAATTGTTTTGTAATGTAATGAATACTATCAAATATTTTGAAATTAATTTGATTGACATCTCCCAGTCAAATAAGTTTAAAAATACTCAACAGGTTTCCTGTGTAGTTGTTTGGACATTGCGATCCTGTAATTATATACCATTTAACTCTCGAATTTGTTTTCTCGTAGAAAATGTCCATTTGCTGACCAAGAGAAGTCTATTTTTGAAATTCTACCACTGGTATGACTGGCTCGGTTATCGAGCCAGTCATTCCAGTTGTAACTTTTCAAAATTACTGTTCTCTTGGTCTGCAGATGGTCATTTCTCAATACCACTACAAACAGCATTTTGGGTAGTATGAATGTTAAATGGTTAAAGTGATCTGCCTTTTGTGTACAAATACATGTATCTATAGTGCCATGATTTTTATCAATGTATATGTATACTGCGTGCTGCACAAGTACCGGAGTGGTGTTTGTAGCTAATATGGCACATACAATGTACTATCTGTATTTTAGGGAATTAATAAAGAGATTCGTGATTTGAAGACACGCATTCAGTCAATGTTAGATGAACGTGAGCACTTGTCTGGAGAGAATCAGGATCTGACCAAGCGTAAAGCTAAGCTTGAACTCAATATTAAGGATCTGCAAGATGAACTCGAGGGGGAACAAAGCTCAATGGTAATTCAACTTTCCAGAGTACCCACCAATCATATGACGTCATAATGAACTGCGTGGCGTGTGCAATGACATCATAGTGAATGACGTCGATAAGTACGTCACGAACGCATATTTGATGACGGTCTATGGGCTGTTGTACAAATTGTTTGCTTTTACTATTTAATAAATATTCTGTTGAATATTTTGAAACTAATGTGACTGGGCGCTGTTGCTGCCTATGGCAGCAACAGCACCCAGTCTAATTAGTTACAAAATATTCAACAGCTTCCCTGTATAGCTTTCAGGAAATTGATAGCTAGGGCATTCGGGGATCGATCAATCCCAACACGGCGAGGTGTGGGTGGAGCTTAGCTAGTGATGGGCGGGGCATAGCTAAAAATGGAAAGGTCCATTAACTGTTTATATCGTGTAACTATTTGGTTTAAACGGTTTTATTTTTTGTTCAAATGGGAGAGCAATAAGATGTGTGTTTCACAGACATGTACATACAAGTATACTACAATGAATAAATCAAGGTTCAGGGTATCAATAATTATTAATAATGAGGCCCAAGGGGCCTGTATCGCTCACTTGGAACATAGGCATTTCAACTAGAAACGGTCATCTAGTAGAACCATAAGGTTTTGGCCAGTATTGCAAAAGTACAAGGATGCATCCTACCCAATTTTGTTGAAATAGGTCCCCGTGATTCTCGACATAAATTTCCCATTGTGCTTTACTATGGGAGAGTTTTGCAGGTAAAAAAATCCAAGATGGCTGGCAATTGAGAACCTGGTTATCTAAATGTTTTGCGTGGAAAATTTGAAATCAACAAACAGACAAACCTAAACAAAACCAATTTCTGTTTCAAAATCCATCAAATAAAAAAATTCATATCTGGTCGCCAAAGTCTGATTGGTCTATGGTGGACATGTTTTTTAGCCTAGTAGCTTCCCTTGAACAAACTTAAATGGCCCGTAGTCCCAAATTATATTTCCCGAAGTTTGGCTCAGTCTATTCAGCAGTTAAGGAGTAGTTTTCGTAAAGACAAGGTCATCCGAGATGGTTATTGAAGAATTTGAGCCATAAAGTCACCTCAAACAGTCATAGACGATATTTCATGAATTTCAAATCAATCCTCCAAGCAGCTTCAGAGAAGAAGTTTTAAAGACTTGTATAAAAAGGGCTAAAATGCAAGATGTCTGTTGGACAAATTTACCAATCACGTTTGAACAAAATGTGATCCTATGACCCAAGGATGCTTCCTACCAAATTTGGTTAAAATCAGACCAGTTATCTTCAAGAAGGCATTGTATATTTCCCATTTCTTTACTATGGAATTTTTGGCAGGAAAACAAACCAAGGTGGTCGCAAACACACTTATCTGACAGTTTCAAAAGTGGCAAATCTGAAAACAACATGTGCAGAAACCTAAACGAAACCGGTTTCGGCTTCAAAATTCATCAAATAAAAAATTCGATCATGGCCGCCAAAATGTTGAAATCTGATTGTTTTATGGTGGCCATGTTTCTGAGCAACATCCCTTGAACAAGCTTGAATACTAGGAGAGAATACTGTTTTTGAAATTTTACCACTGGAATGACCAAGCCAGTCGTTCCAATGGTATATTTTAAAAAAAACCCAAGGTCTTGGTCTACAAATGGGCATTTCTCAACCATGTCAAAACCACTGCAGAAGCTATTGTTGGTCAGCTTGATTGAATGTTAAAGGGTGACATGTATTAATCTTTTATGTTACATATTTAGCTGTATTATTTCTTGTAGAAAAAAGCTGAAGATGAGCTACGAAAGTTGAATGAGAAGATAACAAACACACAGGAGAAGCTAGAATTGCTGGTGCCGAAGTATGAGGCACAGAGAGATAGAGAGGAGATGGCGGCTCAGCAGTGAGTTATTAGCCTGTATAGAAAACTTTTCTCTGGAATTTTATCACCACTCTGATGGCCAGGTTTTAAATTTTCAAATTAAATTAAAAGATCAACTGGTGTTAATTTTTCAAGAAATCTGGAGGAAGATTTTGCTGTGATAGACAGCAACATCATCCACCAAAATTGTTTTAAAATGTACACCAGTTTCTTTGCTGTCGACACAGTAAAAGATAGAATATTGATATCAGAGTCGTACGGGTTAACTATGACATGGGTATTTACTATATTTGTGTGTGTGTGTGCGTGCTCGTGTCTGTCATTACATGTACATGTATATTTTGAAAACACTGAGTCAGTTTCAGTTGAAATGTTTTCAATACCTTACATATGCTTCAAATAGGCATATTATTGTGAGCTCAAGGTTTAGTGTTAGCTTTACGTTTACGTGTGTAGTCCGACCAGCTCCAGAGACCGTATGCCTGTTGGAGCCCAATGATGGTGGTCCTGTAAGATAGGTGATCGAAAGACCTTGTTTTAACCCTTTTTAAACCTTTAACACTAATATCATCCAAAAATGGCCTCGAGAAATGTCCATTTGCAGACCAAGAGAAGACTATTTTTGAAAATTTACCACTAGAATGACAGGCTCGATAACTGAGCCAGTCATTCCAGTGGAAAATTTCAAAAATAGTCTTCTCTTCGTCTGCAAATCGGCATTTTCTATGCGAAGACTAAATTTTATTGAACAAATTCTAGACGTAAAGGGTTAAAGAGAAACCACCTTCTTTCTCTACAGTGGCTAATGGCTTGTGGTACATAGGATGATCGCTCAGGCCTTTAACCCCTGAAATCCCAATGTTTCAATACCAAGACCGAAACTATGCACAGACGGAGAGTTTAAGAACAAATCTGGCAGTTTACGGAAACCTGCGGATGCCCTCTCATGATGCCTAAATTAAACTAGATTTATGTTTATGCTTACAGACTCGACGCTTCTGAACAGCGACGGAAGGAGTTGTACGCAAAGCAGGGCCGAGGCAACCAATTTACATCACGTGACGATAGGGATAACTGGATCAAGAAGGAAATGAAGTCTTTGAACCGAGCAATCAAGGATAAGGCTGAGCAAGTAAGGCCATTCACTGTGATCAGGCTGTCCTTACATTACTAATTAGACTGTGTGTAATAAGAAAGTAGTAAATATCTTTCTGGCTCACATGCTAGGTGTAACGAGTATATAGAAAGATATCTTGTTTCGATCCATCTGTCATGTGTCTGTTTGCCATCAGCAATTTGTAAATCTGTCAATCAGGCATACATTTATACAATCACTGACCACTATATGCGATCACTGACCACTGTATGCAATCACTGACCACTATGCAATCACTGACCACTGTATGCAATCACTGACCACTATATGCGATCACTGACCACTGTATGCAATCACTGACCACGGTATGCAATCACTGACCACTGTATGCAATCACTGACCACTATGCAATCACTGCCCACTGTATGCAACCACTGATCACTATTTATATATATAAAGAATCTAAAGGAGCGTAGGATGCTCACAATGGACATAGTGGAGAAAGTTGAAGAAAAAACGCTTGCAGCTGAAAGAAGTTTTCAGTTCTTCAGCTGCAGAACACATCAATCATCATCATCGTCGTCGTCATCATCTGTTCATATGACATTCAATGTTTTTTCTTTCAGATTCGCAAATTGCAAGATGATGTAGTTTCTGATCAGAAGAAGTCAGAAACTCTACAAATCTCAATTGCGGTTAGTATTTAGCTGCTTTTACCCTTTAACCCACAAATGTGTAGAAGAAAACTCAAAATGACCGTTTGCAGACCAAGAGATTATTTTTTAATTGACCACTCGAATGACTGGCTTGTTTATCGAGCTCGTTTATCGAGCCAGCCATTCTCAGGGTAAATTTGTACAAATTGTCTTTGTCTGTCAAACCCATTTTTGGCATGCTTGAGTAATAAACGGTTAAACCATTAACTAGCAAATGGCCCAAAATTGTTTCTGCAGTTCATTTGCAGATCTTGAGAGCATTTGTTATAGGGATGACTGGCTCAGAATCTTGACCTAGTCATCCAAAGTTAACCATTAACACTTAAACTCTCAAATTTGTTTCTCCTAGAAAACGCAGAACAAGAGACTATTTTTGAAAAGTTACCAGTGGAATGACTGGCTAGCTTATCGAGCCAGGCATTCCACTGGCACATTTTCAAAAATAGTCTCGTCTGCAAATGGGCATTTCTCAATACCATTGAAGAAGCGGTTTTTGGCTGATATGAATGTTAAAGTGCTAAAGGATTGAATCTAGCCTCGGCAGGTTATCTTTGATTTTTTGTCTTATTGAAGATCCTTTATTTATAATTTATGTTGTGTTATTGTCTCGCCTGCGAAGCAGAAAGCGAGACATAGGGGTCACTAATTCCGGCGGCGTTGGCGGCGGCGTCCGTCATTTGTGCAGTTTTGGTTACGGTTTTTAATAATCAACATGGCTCATCCAATCTCAATGAAACTTTACAGAAGTGATCTATACTATACAAGGATGTGATCTACATAACAACACATTTAATTTTTGGGCATTTTGACTATTTTTTTCACGGTTTGGACTTAAGCCTTTTTCATGTATTTTGCAAGTGAAGTGTTGGTTAAGGTTTTTTAATCAACTTATTTTTTAATACTGGCTCATCCAATCTCAATGAAACTTTACAGAGGTGATCTATACTATACATGAATGTGATCTACATAACAATAGATTTAAATTTGGGGCATTTTAACTTCTTCTTTTTCACTGTTTTGGACTTGGACATTTCAGATAGAAACTTGAAACTTTAGGGATGATTGCACATATGGACAGGGATGTGCATGACACTTGAAATTTTGGCATGACCACAGGGGCCTGGGGGTGGGGAATGTGGGGTCAAAAATTAAATTTTTCCAAAGGTTGTCATGTCGCACATCATTTTCAAGCCAATGATGAGTAGACTACAGTACAAGGAATTATATTGCTCTTGGGTCACAAACTAAGGGTGGGGTGGGGGGGGGGACACCAATCTATTGTAATGCAACTCCTCCTAGACCATTTCAGATAGAAACTTGAAACTTTGGGCATGATTGCACATATGGCCAGGGATGTGCATGACACTTGAAATTTTGGCATGACCCAGGGCTACAGCCGGGTTGGGGGTTGGGGGGAGGGGGGTGTGTGAGGAAATGTGGGGTAAAAAATATCAAGATAATGATGAGTAGACTACAGTACAGGGAATTATTTTGATCTTGGGTCAAACTGAGGGTGGGGGTAGGGGCGGGCCAGGCCGGGGTCAATAGTGTGCACCAATCTATTGTAACGCAACTAGACCATTTCAGATAGAAACTTATAACTTTCTGTATGATTACACATATGGCCAGAGCTGTGCATGACACATTGGAATTTTGATATCGCCCCCAGGGGCAGGGGTGGGGAAATGGTGGGCAGAAAATAAATTTTAGCAAATGTGGTCATGTCACATATCATTTTGAAGCTTGTAGTTAGTAGACTACAGCACAACAAATTTTTTTGGTTCTTGAGTCAATCCGATGCCAGTGGCCAGGAGTCAAACTTATTTTTCAACACTAGCTCATCCGATTTCAATGAAACTTTACAGAAGTGATCTATACTATACAGGGATGTGATCTACATAACAATAGATTTAATTTTGGGGCATTTTAACTTTTTTTCACGGTTTTGGACTTGGCCATTTTTTTTCAACAATGGCTCACCAGATATCAACACAATTTTACAGCAGAGTTATATTCTATGCAAGAAGTACTAGTTTCATTAGGAGAAAAAATTTCAAGATCAGACTATCCGCAGTTTGGTAAAAAAAATGTCCATGTTTGATTGGTTACACTTGTTTGTTGGTGCATTACTGAATATGTGTATTACAAACCATGCCAAGTTTGCTTTGCCAATCAACACTATCCATGCCTTGACAGGCGAGACATTGTACGCTTCAGCGTTCTTAAGTTAAAGAAAGATCCATGTCACAAAATGTGATGTGAATACTCTGCTGAAGGTTTCCTGAATCTAAATAACCAGGAATCATTTTCCCTCATAATTGTGAGCTAACCAATCAAGGCAACATGTAATTAAAGGGATGCTAATCTCATCTCAGATGCTGTATTGTACCGATAGATTATGGTTGATATATTCCATATCATTCACGTCCTGTCACATTCCCGTAGCTGTATCACAATTATCTGCCTTGTAATATTGCGTAAATGTTGAACAGTGATCGCCACCATTTTGTCTCCTCAAACGATAGTGTGTGATGTCATGCAAGTGCCAATGCATTACAGTGTTATCCCCCCGCTTTTCGCTTCGTGGGGGGGATTATGTTTTCGCTTCCGTGCATCCGTCCGTCACACACACAGGTTTTCTTTCGATAACTACTTTTGCTTGGAATATTTTGACACCACTTCATGGGAAGGTTGGCTATGGTAGTAGGCAAATGCACCATAATTTGAGGGTCAGTCAGCCCATCCCTCCATCCATCCACCCCTTTGTCTCTGAATTTTTGTCCGTCCGTCCGTATTGTGGGTTTTCGTTCAATAACTTTCATCTTTGCTTGGAGTATTGTGACGAAACTTCATGGGAAGGTAGGCTATAGTAGTAGGGAAATGCACCTTAGTTTGAGGGTCAGTCAGCCCATCCCTCTGTCCATTCATCACTTTGCCTCTGAATTTGTGTCTGTCCGTCGTGCAAATTTTGGGTTTTCGTTCAATAACTTTATCTTTGCTTGGAGTATTGTGACGAAACTTACGGGAACATTGGCTATGTTTCTAGGGAAATGTACATTATTTTGTTAGTCAGTCAGCTCGTCCCTCCGTCCGTCCATGCCTTTGCCTCTGAATTTGTGTCTGTCCGTCGTGCAAATTTTGGGTTTTCGTTCAATAACTTTATCTTTGCTTGGAGTATTGTGACGAAACTTACGGGAACATTGGCTATGTTTCTAGGGAAATGTACATTATTTTGTTAGTCAGTCAGCTCGTCCCTCCGTCTGTCCATACCTTTGTCTCTGAATTTGTGTCTATCCGTCCGTGCAAATTTTGGATTTATATCATCTGGTTTATTATGTAATACTTATCCTGGTGAATATTTTGAAACTAATTTGGCTGGAAGTTGTTGCTGCCTATGACAGAAACAACTTCCAGTCAAATTAGTTTCAAAATATTCAACAGCTTACCTATGTTGATGCTCTTATACTACATTGTCAAACTATAGACTCTTTGACTGAGCGTATATACCAAGACAGCCATGCTGGTTTTTTCTTATTGGTTGAAAAGTAAATCATGACAGCCATCATAGGGTGTAGAATTGGACCAACATTTATCTAATAAAGCCTGAGTATCTTTATTTCGCATCGTGCTAAAAAGCTTAAAATTACCTGCATAGTTTATGAGTGGCATATTAGATCACCTGAATAGCTATCGAGAGATGAGGTTAGTTATCCTTTAAATTACATTACCCAGCTACTGACCAGATATAAGAATAACAAGACAAATTATATATTGCAGACCCTCTCTGCCTCCCATTTGTGTACATGTATGGTCACACCCTTTCTTGTGTTAACATATGAGCTAAATCAGACCAGAAGTTTCCAAGCTATCCATAGATCCAGAATTTGATCCGATCTGTATCCGGGTTCTTTTATCCAGATCATGACCAAAGTCTTGCAATCTAATTTCACAACACACTCCTTTGTTGTGTTAAAATCTGAGCCAAATCGGATAAGCAGTTTTTGACATTCATGTGTGGTCAGACTGACTGACTGACTGATACACAGTCAGACAGACCCGATTGCAATACCCTCTTCCCCTTACGCGGCTAGGGTAATAAATAGTTTGAAAATAATTTGACTTGATGATGCCATTGTTGCCTAAGGCATCAATACAGGTACAGCATCTTCAATATCTTCCAATGAAATCAATTTCAAAGTATCTAGTCCAGCTTTCCTATATGTCTGCCCTTAGTCATCAGTGTAAAGCTAACCTCTATGATTGGTTACCTGGGATGAAAATCAGCTAACATATTTTCCTTCCTTTAACCACCAATTTTCTTTAGCCCTTAACCATCAAATTTGTTCAAGAAAATTTAAATTTTCTCATAGAAAATGTCCATTTGCAGGTTATGAGAACTGTTTTTGAAAATTTTGCATTGGAATGAATGGCTTGATTGTTGGTCTGCAAATGAGAATTTCGCAAGACCATTGCTGGAGCCGTTTTTGGCTGGCTTGCATGTTAAAGGGTTAAATAAACCAAATTCTTAAAAAATTTGAATATCCACTAGCTGTTGACATGATTGAAGATCCACTAGCTGTTGACATGATTGAAGATCTGCTAGCTATTGAGATGATTGAAGATCCGCTAGCTGTTGACATGATTGAAGATCCACTAGCTGTTGACATGATTGAAGATCTGCTAGCTATTGACATGATTGAAGATCTGCTAGCTGTTGACATGATTGAAGATCTGCTAGCTGTTGACATGATTGAAGATCTGCTAGCTGTTGACATGATTGAAGATCTGATAGCTATTGACATGATTGAAGATCCACTAGCTGTTGACATGATTGAAGATCCGCTAGCTATTGACATGATTGAAGATCCGCTAGCTATTGACATGATTGAAGATCCGCTAGCTATTGACATGATTGAAGATCCACTAGCTGTTGACATGATTGAAGATCTGCTAGCTGTTGACATGATTGAAGATCGGCTAGCTATTGACATGATTGAAGATCCGCTAGCTATTGACATGATTGAAGATCTGCTAGCTATTGACATGATTGAAGATCCACTAGCTATTGACATGATTGAAGATCCGCTGCCTGTTGACATGATTGAAGATCCACTAGCTATTGACATGATTGAAAATCCGCTAGCTATTGACATGATTGAAGATCCGCTAGCTATTGACATGATTGAAGATTCGCTAGCTATTGACATGATTGAAGATCCGCTAGCTATTGACATGATTGAAGATTCGCTAGCTATTGACATGATTGAAGATCCGCTAGCTATTGACATGATTGAAGATTCGCTGGCTATTGACATGATTGAATATCCAACAGCTGTTGACATGATTGAAGATCCACTAGCTATTGACATGATTGAAGATCCGCTAGCTTTTGACATGATTGAATATCCACTAGCTGTTGACATGATTGAAGATCCGATTGAAGATCCACTAGCTATTGACATGATTGAAAATCCGCTAGCTATTGACATGATTGAAGATTCGCTAGGTGTTGACATGGTTGAAGATCTGCTAGCTATTGACATGATTGAAGATTCGCTAGCTATTGACATGATTGAAGATCCACTAGCTATTGACATGATTGAAGATCCGCTAGCTATTGACATGATTGAAGATTCGCTAGCTATTGACATGATTGAATATCCACTAGCTGTTGACATGATTGAAGATCTGCTAGCTATTGACATGATTGAAGATCCGCTGGCTATTGACATGATTCAAGACTCGCTAGCTATTGACATGATTGAAGATCCGCTAGCTGTTGACATGATTGAAGATTCGCTAGCTATTGACATGATTGAAGATCCACTAGCTATTGACATGATTGAAAATCCGCTAGCTATTGACATGATTGGAGATCTGATAGCTATTGACATGATTGAAGATCCACTGCCTGTTGACATGATTGAAGATCCACTAGCTATTGACATGATTGAAAATCCGCTAGCTATTGACATGATTGAAGATCCGCTAGCTATTGACATGATTGAAGATTCGCTAGCTATTGACATGATTGAAGATCCGCTAGCTATTGACATGATTGAAGATTCGCTAGCTATTGACATGATTGAAGATCCGCTAGCTATTGACATGATTGAAGATCTGCTAGCTATTGACATGATTGAAGATCCACTAGCTATTGACATGATTGAAGATCCGCTGCCTGTTGACATGATTGAAGATCCACTAGCTATTGACATGATTGAAAATCCGCTAGCTATTGACATGATTGAAGATCCGCTAGCTATTGACATGATTGAAGATTCGCTAGCTATTGACATGATTGAAGATCCGCTAGCTATTGACATGATTGAAGATTCGCTAGCTATTGACATGATTGAAGATCCGCTAGCTATTGACATGATTGAAGATTCGCTGGCTATTGACATGATTGAATATCCAACAGCTGTTGACATGATTGAAGATCCACTAGCTATTGACATGATTGAAGATCCGCTAGCTTTTGACATGATTGAATATCCACTAGCTGTTGACATGATTGAAGATCCGATTGAAGATCCACTAGCTATTGACATGATTGAAAATCCGCTAGCTATTGACATGATTGAAGATTCGCTAGGTGTTGACATGGTTGAAGATCTGCTAGCTATTGACATGATTGAAGATTCGCTAGCTATTGACATGATTGAAGATCCACTAGCTATTGACATGATTGAAGATCCGCTAGCTATTGACATGATTGAAGATTCGCTAGCTATTGACATGATTGAATATCCACTAGCTGTTGACATGATTGAAGATCCACTAGCTATTGACATAATTGAAGATCCGCTAGCTATTTACATGATTGAATATCCACTAGCTGTTGACATGATTGAAGATCCGCTAGCTGTTGACATGATTGAAGATTCGCTAGCTATTGACATGATTGAAGATTCGCTAGCTATTGACATGATTGAAGATCCACTAGCTATTGACATGATTGAAGATCCGCTAGCTATTGACATGATTGAAGATTCGCTAGCTATTGACATGATTGAATATCCACTAGCTGTTGACATGATTGAAGATCTGCTAGCTATTGACATGATTGAAGATCCGCTGGCTATTGACATGATTCAAGACTCGCTAGCTATTGACATGATTGAAGATCCGCTAGCTGTTGACATGATTGAAGATTCGCTAGCTATTGACATGATTGAAGATCCACTAGCTATTGACATGATTGAAAATCCGCTAGCTATTGACATGATTGGAGATCTGATAGCTATTGACATGATTGAAGATCCACTGCCTGTTGACATGATTGAAGATCCACTAGCTATTGACATGATTGAAAATCCGCTAGCTATTGACATGATTGAAGATCCGCTAGCTATTGACATGATTGAAGATTCGCTAGCTATTGACATGATTGAAGATCCGCTAGCTATTGACATGATTGAAGATTCGCTAGCTATTGACATGATTGAAGATCCGCTAGCTATTGACATGATTGAAGATCTGCTAGCTATTGACATGATTGAAGATCCACTAGCTATTGACATGATTGAAGATCCGCTGCCTGTTGACATGATTGAAGATCCACTAGCTATTGACATGATTGAAAATCCGCTAGCTATTGACATGATTGAAGATCCGCTAGCTATTGACATGATTGAAGATTCGCTAGCTATTGACATGATTGAAGATCCGCTAGCTATTGACATGATTGAAGATTCGCTAGCTATTGACATGATTGAAGATCCGCTAGCTATTGACATGATTGAAGATTCGCTGGCTATTGACATGATTGAATATCCAACAGCTGTTGACATGATTGAAGATCCACTAGCTATTGACATGATTGAAGATCCGCTAGCTTTTGACATGATTGAATATCCACTAGCTGTTGACATGATTGAAGATCCGATTGAAGATCCACTAGCTATTGACATGATTGAAAATCCGCTAGCTATTGACATGATTGAAGATTCGCTAGGTGTTGACATGGTTGAAGATCTGCTAGCTATTGACATGATTGAAGATTCGCTAGCTATTGACATGATTGAAGATCCACTAGCTATTGACATGATTGAAGATCCGCTAGCTATTGACATGATTGAAGATTCGCTAGCTATTGACATGATTGAATATCCACTAGCTGTTGACATGATTGAAGATCCACTAGCTATTGACATAATTGAAGATCCGCTAGCTATTTACATGATTGAATATCCACTAGCTGTTGACATGATTGAAGATCTGCTAGCTATTGACATGATTGAAGATCCGCTGGCTATTGACATGATTCAAGACTCGCTAGCTATTGACATGATTGAAGATCCGCTAGCTGTTGACATGATTGAAGATTCGCTAGCTATTGACATGATTGAAGATCCACTAGCTATTGACATGATTGAAAATCCGCTAGCTATTGACATGATTGAAGATTCGCTAGGTGTTGACATGGTTGAAGATCTGCTAGCTATTGACATGATTGAAGATTCGCTGGCTATTGACATGATTGAATATCCACTAGCTGTTGACATGATTGAAGATCCACTAGCTATTGACATAATTGAGGATCCGCTAGCTATTGACATGATTGAATATCCACTAGCTATTGACATGATTGAAGATCCGCTAGCTATTGACATGATTGAAGATTCGCTAGCTATTGACATGATTGAAGATCTGCTAGCTGTTGACATGATTGAAGATTAGCTAGCTGTTGACATGATTGAAGATTAGCTAGCTGTTGACATGATTGAAAATCCGCTAGCTATTGACATGATTGAAGATTTGCTAGCTATTGACATGATTGAAGATTCGCTAGCTATTGACATGATTGAAGATTCGCTAGCTATTGACATGATTGAAGATCCGCTAGCTGTTGACATGATTGAAGATCCGCTAGCTATTGACATGATTGAAGATTCACTAGCTATTGACATGATTGAATATTCACTAGCTGTTGACATGATTGAAGATCCACTAGCTATTGACATAATTGAGGATCCGCTAGCTGTTGACATGATTGAAGATCCACTAGCTATTGACATGATTGAAGATCCGCTAGCTATTGACATGATTGAAGATTCGCTAGCTATTGACATGATTGAAGATCCGCTAGCTGTTGACATAATTGAAGATTCGCTAGCTATTGACATGATTGAAGATCCGCTAGCTGTTTGACATGATTGAAGATTAGCTAGCTGTTGACATGATTGAAAATCCGCTAGCTATTGACATGATTGAAGATTCGCTAGCTATTGACATGATTGAAGATTCGCTAGCTATTGACATGATTGATGCTGTTTTATTTATGAATTACAGGATGTCACCTCGAAGATTGAACAAAATAAAGATATTATTGATCAAAATAATAAAAACTTCCAGGACATGAAGAAGCAGAAAGACACTCTACAGAATGAGAGAAAGTAAGACTTAGAAACATGTTCTACATTGTTAATCACGATTGATAAATATTCTTATTATTAAACCTCATCAAGATATGCTACCACCAGTCTCTTAGTGGTGCTTTAAGAAGTGATTAAAGATTCTCCTTAAGGGACCACCACATTTCAGCCATAAAAGGCTGCTTATTTCAAACAAACCTCTATTAACTTAAGAAGAGACCACCTATCTTTAGTGATCACTTTCTGGTGTACCCTAAGATTGCTGTTTACTGTCAGTTTTAATGTATTATAATATATGTACAGAATCATCATTCTTATTCCATTTCTTTTCAGAAACTCAATGAATATTTATTCTTTCAGAATTAATTTTTATGGCTGAGCAGCGTCACAAATGACTTACAATGGTCATGATAAATGCCCATTTGCAGGTCAAAAGGGGACTATTTTCGAAATTTTTCCGACTCCAATGATTGGCTCGAAAATTGAGTCAGTTATTCCAGTGATAAATTAAAAAAAGTAGTCTTCTCTTGGCATGCAAATGAACATTCACTAAGCAAATATTGTAATTTTCTTGAGCAATCTTGACCATTTAGGGGTTACGGTCTAGTTGTCTATTCATCCTCTTGTATGTATCAAGTGTTCATCAGAACAGTTCTTACATCGTTTTCAAAATTGTATCATGTTTCTGTTTTTGTTTTGGAAACATGTTGTTGGCTTACATATGAGCTGTATTGTTTATAGTTGACCAATGAAATTGTAGATAGCTTATCTGAAGAGACCACAGTTATATCAAAATAGAATAGACCTTTCCATTTATAGCTATGCCCTGCCAAGCACTAGCTAAGCTCCACTCACACCTCGCCGTGTTGGGATTGATTGATCCCCCAATGCCCTAGTTATCAATTTCCTGAAAACTATACAGGGAAGCTGTTGAATATTTTGTAACTAATTTGACTGGGTGCTGTTGCTGCCTATGGCAGCAACAGCGCCCAGTCAAATTAGTTTCAAAATATTCAACAGAATATTTATTAAATAGTAAAAGCAAACAATTTGTAGAACAACGCGTAGACCGTCTTCAAATATGCGTTCTTGACCTACTAATCAACGTCATTCATTATGATGTCATTGTACGCATCACACAGTTCATTATGATGTCATATGATGGGTGGGGACTCTGGGAAGGTGAATTAACTTTGATTAACCCTTTGATGGTGAGACCGGTCACCTGCAGTGCTTTTGTGGAATGTCCATTTGCAGGTCAAGCGAAGACTATTTTTGAAAATTTACCACTGGAATGACTGGCTCGATAACCGTGGTACATTTTCAAAAAAAGATCTCTTGGCCCACAAATTAACATTCAATAACCAAATAGTTTCTTTTATTAACCAAATTTAGGTTTTAAAGCTTTACTGGTTGATAAAGAAATTCTATGCTAACTGTTTCAGTGCTTTATGGCGACAAGAGACAACAATGCAGCAAGAATTACAAACACTTAGAGAGGAGCTGAGTAAGAAGGAACAGGGCCTTCGCTCACTCACTGGAAAGGTACATAACTATAGCATTAAAGGAACAATAAAGAGATATAACAAATGATGTTTATTGGTAATTCATACAATATTAAATAAACTACCATCGGTAAAAATGGAAATGAATCGGGATTATTTGAGAAAAAGCATTTACTAAATCTAGGAGCACAAAACTTGGGAGCCAATTAGTGACCAAGGTGGTGCTTCGCACTCTGTCGTGTGTTAACCACGTGTGCATGTATACCGCAAGTGTCTACCTGAATATAACGAAAGCACACCTGAATATAATTTTGTGAACGGTATAACTAGTATTCTCTATAAGCGCCGATGCAGAGCGATTAACTCGCTACTGCTAATTCACTATTGATCCTCTTGAAAACGTTATATTTGATAGTCACTTTTTCTGTTCAAAGCAACAAGTTTTGGTAAAAATGATTTCAAAGTACACTACTGGTTTCTAAGGTCGCAGTATGATGCCTACTGCATATTTTGAATTTTGTGTGACTGAATGTAGACACCGTCTCTGGAAACAACGGCTTTCAGTCAAATTGTTTTAAAACTAGACAGTATTTTACCTGCACGAAGTAACTTAATGCGAATATAACTGAGCTTATATGACCAGCTATAGCGGGTATTATTTATTCGCCCGGCATACGCTAGGTCCAGCTGCGTCACTAATTTGTTCCCGCCAAAGTATTTAGCTGCTTTTTAGCTCACTTAGGGGAGCTTATACAATCATGATTTGTCTGTCGTCTGTCAACAATGGTGGCACATTTCACCATTTGTTGATAGATTAAAACCAAATTTGGCAGATATGTTCCTTTAGGCAATATCTATTTGGGCTTTAAGGATGAAGTGGCCACACCCTTAAACAAGGGCCATAAGTGGCTCATTAATGCGTTTTTAAGTATTGAAGCCTATGGGGAAAATACATTTGTGGCACGTTTCATCATTTATTGATGGATTAAAACCCAATTCCTTTCGGCAATATTTATTTAGGCTAGGAATATGAAGTGGCCACGGCCACAAAAAGCAGAGTTATGTCCCTTGCTATATTTTCAAAGTATTAAAATCAAATTTAGCACATATGATTCTTAAGTCAAACATCTATTTGGACTATTAATATAAGGCGGCTGCACCTTTAAACAAAGGACATAACTCTAGTTCAATGAAACTATTGAATCCTTTGGTTAAATTTCATTTGTTTTGTCAATTGTTGATGGATTAAAAACTAATTTAGCAGATATGTTCCTTTAAGCAATATGTATTCACCCTATGAATATGAAGTAGCCACGACTTGAAATAAGGGCCATAGCTCGGGCTCTTTAACACATTTTAAGTATTGAACCCTATGGGGAAAATAATCTGTATCAAATGTTCCTTTAGTACACTTCAATCAAATGGCAATAGTGTCAGGGATGCTTCCCCATTTATTAATGGTACTCTTCCTGTTGGTCAATCATGTCAATATTCTTGCATTTACCTATCCAAATTTGTTACTGTGACCTCACCATTTCCGCTTTGGTAAATGTCAGTGTTGTGACAATTGAGCTATTGATCAATAGTGTCTGTGATGGCTGCCTCATTGATCAATGGTACTTTTCCCATTGGTAAACAATGCCAATAACACCAATATTGCTGCATTTCTTCATCCATGCACATTTTTACTGTGACCATTGAACTGATGGTAATGTCATCTGCTGGGTCAATAAAGTCAGGGATGGCTGCCCCATTGACCAATGGTACCGTTCCCATTGGTCAGTAATGTCAATGACACCAATATTCTTGCATTTTCTCATCCAATTTTTTTGCTGTGACCATTGTCCAGTTGGTAAATGTCATCTGCTGGGTCAATAATGTCAGGGATGGCTGCCCCATTGGTCAATGGTACTTTTCCCATTGGTCAATAGTGTCAAGGACACCAATATTTTGGCGGGATATTATGTGATGGCACCATCTGGACAGGCGGTAGAGGGTTTTCTGCATGATAACTCTGTTACCGTTTATCGGATCACTTTGAAACTTCATAGGGTGTTTGGACTAGGTCTGGAGAAGAAACTCATCGACATCGACGATAATCCAAAATCAAAGATGCATGCCAGCCAATGGTGTCAATCTTTAAAATTGGTTTCCAGATGGTAACTCCATTACCGTTTATCGGATTGCTTTGAAACTTGATAGGGTGGTTGGACTAGCTCTAGAGAAAGAAACTATTGAAGTCGACGATGATCCTAAATCCTAGATGGCCCCCAGCCACTGGTGACCATCTTGAAAATTTATTTCTCCCTTTCTGTTGAGCGGATCGCTTCTAAACTTCAAGGGATGACAGGACTAGGTCTGAGGAAAATACTTAGCGAAATTGTAGATCTGAAATCCAATTTGGCCGCCATCCACCGGTGGCCATCTTGAAAATTGATTTTCAGACAATAACTCCATGACTGTTGAGCGGATCACGTTGAAATTCATAGGATGACTTGTCTACTTCTGAAACCTCATTCATTGATTTGTCATCATGTCGTGGTATTATGGACCATTTGTGTAGCTCTTGTATTAGTAGTACGGATGATTGCTACATTGGCAATCTTTCTATGGCAATGATTATGGTTGCCTGATGGACCAATGATGCTTGTCTAAACATGTTTACAGTTCCTTACCAGCTAGTTGAGCACTATACCCCTTGGGCCATTTATTTTTAATTATTCTGATTTATTTCTGTGTTTTACGGGGAGCTATAGGTTGATTATTATATAACGCTATCATTCAAGAGAATAACTCCCATTATACTAATTCTAAACCCACCATACCAGGGCCATAGGCGGAAGTGGTGGGGTGGGGACCATCTACCCTCGTCACTGAGATTTCAATACTATTCTTTTTAGTTGTGCCTCGCAACTAATATAAGTCAATTTGTCTGATATGATATCGTCATCATACCATATTGCAACCAAGTCATAATTCGTATCCTCTAATTTTAGTATAGATGGGAAAAACTGTATGGAAACTCCAGATTTCAGTTTGGAATCCGAAAATTAAAATGCTGTGGGAAACACTGGTTGCAAGAACAAGCTTTATTTGTAGGCAACACTGAATGGTATGGACAGTGTGAACAAGGTGCTACAGTCATTCCGTGATCAAGGTCGTCATCAAGATGTCGTAGATGGTTACCGTGGCACACTGATTGGAAACATGGACTGTGACAAGACGTTCTTCACATGCGTGGAAGTCACTGCTGGGGCCAGGTATGTGTGTATTTACCTATAGATGTGTCTATTTTACCTGCTTGGTCATGGTCCAAAAGGGGTAGGAAGGCTGATATGAATTTGAGAAGAGTTTTGCTTAAAGTTGTTGCTGTCATAGAGGGCACTGTTTTGAAAATGAACACCAATTCATGAATGTTATATATGAAAAGCTGATAAATGGAATTATTGTCTCGGGTAGCATCATTGATGGATGCAATAAGAATTGTGACTTGCTTCCACACGAATTTATTTGTGGATTTTATAATGCCTGTGTGGAGTCTATTCCAATTTGATACATGTACATCTGTATCACATGACAAGACCTCATTTCGTACTGTGTATTCTGTGCACATTTACCAAAATTATCTCGCCTGAATAAATAAACGTCACTTTCCAAAGCATAGCTTCCGAACACCTACATGGAATTGCTTTAAATTTGCTATGTCAATACATTATAACAATCCCTTTTGTAGATTGTATTTTGGCGGAATGTGTATTCGCCAATATAACCTCACCTCCCCTTAATGTGTGTCTGTGATTCCACGTTGGTGTGAATTAAATCATGTGTACAATTTGCATCTCACTGGTAACTAAAACTGAGAGAAGAAGCATTATTACTGGGTTTATTGTCAACTAAATTATATGATTCACCAACATTGACCAAAGAATAATGTTTGACCTTGTGCAAAATGTCTGGTCAGTTTGTATGCTACTGTCATGTACAGTAATAGCTGGATTCAATCTGTCACTCAAGTATGCTGAATTTGAAATCATGGTCAATTACATCACATACAGGCTGATGTCACAGACATAATGATGTATTATAATTCTCATGAAGCTTGAAAAGTTTGTCATGTGTACAAAGGGTATGTCTGATGGATTTGCCATTTAATAAACAATCTTGATTATCTTATTTAATCTATTATTTAATTATTGGATCTTTTGGTGCTCTAGCTCCCATTTAGCGTGAAATTGGGATTCTGGTAATTTAGCATTCAAAGCGTATAAATCGATTTGAACACGCTTACAAAGTTGGCATAGCTTAGCTAGATATGGACGGTGCCTAGCTGGAACTGGATTTTTCTATTGAAAAGTGGGTCAATCCCGCTCTTAAAGCTCTCTATTGAACTAGACATTTAGCAATAGCTTTGTATCCTATATGCATTTGCAGCCTGATTACTAACATGTAGTAATGACACTGTGCACTGAATCTGAGCCCTATTCATCCATTTTGCAATTGAAATCTGATTGGGCAATATGTATCGGCATCCTATCTTTCAGTTCTGTCCTGCTGGAGAAATATACATAGATATTTCACTGCATTGTCTCTGGTAGTACATGAGTTAATCCTTTAAAAGTCTAAATGGTATCTGCACCGGTCTTGAGAAATGTCCATTTGCAGTCAAAGAGAAGACTATTTTTGAAAATTTACAATTGGACTGTCTAGTTAGCCTAATACCAGAGCCAGTGATTCCAGTGGTACATTAAAAAAAATAACCTCTTCATCTACTAATGAACATTTATTAACGAAATTTTATCAAGTACATGTAGTTACTACATCATTTCAAATCAAACTGTCATATCATATTTCTGGTTGTGTTATGTAATTGATTTACTCATGATGTCCATTGCAGATTATTTCATCATGTAGTCGATACAGACAGACACGGAATCTGTATTCTGAATGAAATGAATCGATTGAAGCTTCCCGGAGAAATCACATTTCTGCCTCTGAATAAACTTGATGTACGAGAAACACGTTATCCAGAAACAAATGTAAGTCTATGCCCATGAAAACTCTTTTCAAAGAGGTTCTTGATGACTATTTAGGTTGGTACTAAATTGTAAGTTACAAGCCTGGTAACTGTTGTCGATGTATGGTGTTCATTTAGATTGCCCAAGTTGTGTAATAATGGTTTGTCATAGCATAGGTTGAATTCTTAACAGTCTGACTGCCGAGTTTTTGCAGACAACATATTCCAATGGTTATGTCGCTGGACCTGCTAAATATTTTGAAAAGAATTTGACTGAAAGCTGTTGGTGGCTAAGCCACCGACAGCTTCCAATCAAATTGTTTTCAAAATATGCAACAATTCAAGAATTTTTACTCATTGAAATTATTGTCTGGTGGCTTGCAGCACCAAGACAGTTAAGCCTCATTAAAATAACCATTAATGTTCCTAATTTGTCAAATTGATATTTGGCTTAATAAATAATCATTTGCAGCTGAAGAGAAGTCTAAAATTTACTAGGTTATAGAGCCAGTCATTCCAGTTTTAAATCTTCAAAAATAGCCTCTCCCTACAAATCGACATTTCTCAAGACCGCTGCAGAGGCTAACCACCATTAATGAGTTATTTGTGAAACATCATTCAGACTTTTGGAAATTGAGACCAGCAATAGGCTAATAGACTAGGCTAATAGACTAGCAGATACTCTGCAATCCTGTTTACTTATGTGTACTTTGACACTGAAATATATGCTATGCTTTGATGAATGACAGTGTTTTTCTTGCTTTTTATTATCTCCAGGATGCTCTACCTATGATCAAGAAGATAACCTACACAGAGACATTCGCTAAGGCCATCAATTACGTTTTTGGTAAGACACTGATTTGTCGGAATATGGATGTCGCAACACAGATTGCTCGTACACAGAATCTGGACTGTATCACACTGGATGGTAAGATTAATGGCACATTTTCATGTCTATGTTATTGTTCCTGTTCTTAACATGTTTCCAAAACAAAATAAAACATACTGTTGAATATTTTGTGTTTAATTTGATTGGAAGGCATTGCTGCCTAAGGCAGCAATGTTCCAATCAAATTAAGTAAAAAATATTCAACAGAACATTTCGTACATCGTATGCAAAATTGTATAGGCACGATTCTTTTCTTGTTTTTGAAAAATTGTTAACATATTTATGAATTGTAGGGTAGATGACATCATGAAACAACTAATGTACAAGCTCAATTTTGTTTCTGATTAGCTGAATATTTAATCTTGGAAGCTTTCATTAAATATAGAAATGTAGCTCCATTTAGCTATTAACTCTACAGGTCAAATTTGGTCAGGAAAATCACATTTTTTCATAGAAAATATCCGTTTGCACGCTAGAAAATTTTTGAAAATTTATCCCTGGAAATGACTGGCGCAGTTACCGAGCTAGTTATTCCAGTGGAAGATTTCCAAAATAGTCTTCTATTTGTCTACAAATGGAGAATAACCAAGACCACTCCTGAAGTATATTTTTGCCAGATCGACCATTATTAGATGGGTTAACAGGGTTTTTTCTGATTAACGATACATTGAATATCTTGATGCCAATCTAACTGGAACACATTGGTGCCTTAGAAAGAATTTATCCCAGTCACGTTAGTTTCCAAATATTTCTTGTGTCATAAAGAATTTGTTGTATACTTGCAGTTCTGTGTGTTTGAAATGTTTAAATAATAATGTTAAAAATGTCTGCAGGTGACCAGGTTAGTCGACGTGGTGCTCTTACTGGAGGCTGCTATGATTCTAGAAGATCTCGCCTCGACTTACAGAAGACAAAGATGCAGCTAGTTCAGCAGCTACAAACACAAGAAGCCGAGTTTAAAACACATCGCAGCAAGCTAGAAAATATCCTTTTAAATTATCTTGTTTCAAATATTATTAGTTCTGTCATCGCGTAGAATTAGTATTATGGTAAGCAGGCATAGTTCTTATCAGTATTTTCCCTGTTGTTGGTTTCAATATCCTAATCTCACAGTCATCGCTTTGTCATGTGCTGTGATGGTATAAATTGCCTCATTAGCTACATCATGAGATCTGCACTTTACCAATACTCGAACAGCTAAGCTGACAAACAATATACATTTGTATACTTAGTGCTTAAATTCATGAAGCGTTAAATGTGCCAACACCTGCTTATTAGCTCACCTGGCCATAATGGCCAAGTGAGCTTATGCGATGGCGACCGTCCGTCGTATGTATGTCGTCTGTTGGCCATCGTCTGTCGTCCGTCAACTTTTTCTTTAAACGACTTCTCAAGAACCAGTGGGCCAATTTCAATTATATTTGGCAGGAAGCATCCCTAGGGCATAGAGATTCAAGTTTGTTCAAACGAAGCCGATCGGCCAAAACCCAAGAGGGCCGGCGGCCAAAATGGGCGATTTTTAAAAACACTAAAAAATCTTCTCCAAACCGCTGGAGTAATTGATTCAAAACTCATAACACATCATCTATTGCAACGGTAGACCCAAGTTTGTTCAAGGCAACCTGATTGGCCGATTTGCCTGGCAGCCATCTTGGATGACCTAGTTTTCGCGAAAACGACTTCTCCCGAACTGCTGAAGGGATAGACCTGAAATTTGGTAAATATGCTTAGGGACCAAGGTCCATTCAAGTTTGTTCAAGGGAAGTCCGTACTTTAAAAAACATGGCCGCCATCAACCAATCAAAATTTAGCGTTTGTTGGGTAAAATGGCTTTTTTGTATTTGATGTATTTTGATGGTGAAAGTTTTTTTATATATGCTTATCAGTGTGGCGAGTTCAAATATGCCACTTTCGAGACTGTCCGATAAACGGTTTGGCTGCCATCTTGGTTTGTTTTCCCGCCATAGGCTCCCATAGTAAAGCAATGGGCCCATAGTAAAGCAATGGGAATTCTTTAAACGACTTCTTAGCAAGAACCACTGGGCCAATTTCAATTATATTTTGGAGGAAGCATTCATAGGGCATAGAGTTCTAAGTTTGTTCAAAAGAAGCGGATCGGTCAAAATCCAAGATGGCCACCGACCAAAATGGCTGATTTTTAGAAACACTAAAAAATCTTCTCCGAAACCGCTGGAGGAATTGATTCAAAACTCATAATACATCATCTGTGGCAACGGTAGACCCAAGTTTGTTCAAGGCAACCTGATTGGCCGATTTGCTTGGTGGCCATCTTGGATGACCTAGTTTTCGCGAAAACAATTTTTCCCCCGAACCGCTGAAGGGATAGAGCTGAAATTTTGTAAATATGCTTAGGGACTAAGGGCCTTTCAAGTTTGTTCAGGGAAGTTTGTATGTTAAAAAACATGGCTGCCATCAACCAATCAAAATTTAGCGTTTCTTTTGTCATATTGGCTTTTTTGTATTTTGATGCCGAAAATTGCTTTATATATGCTTATCAGTGTGGCCAGTCCAAATATCCCACTTTCGAGACTGTTGGATAAACGGTTTTCCTGCCATCTTGGTTTGTTTTCCCACCATAGTCTCCCATAGTAAAGCAATGGGAAATTCTTTAAACGACTTCTTCTCAAGAACCACTGGGCCGATTTCAATTATATTTGGCAGGAACAATCCTTAGGGCATAGATATTCAGGTTTATTCAAATGAAGCCGGTCGGACAATTCGGGCAGCGGCCATCTTGGATGTTGGCCGATCTTTAGAAAACTCATTATGTATGATCTAGGGCAACAGTTGAAACAAGTTTGTTCAAGAGAACTCGATTGGCCAAATAGTTCGGTGGCCATCTTGGATGACCTAGTTTTTTCGAAAACTACTCCAGAGCAGCTGGAAGGATCAGGCTGAAATTTGGGAGATTTGATTAGGGCCTAAGGGCCATTAAAATTTGTCCAAGGGAAGTTGATCCATCAAAAAATATGGCTGCCCTGGCCCAATCAAAATGTTGCATATTTGGTGGCCATATTGAATTTTTTTTATTTTAACAAATCTTGAAGCCGAAATTGGTTTTCTATATGTGTTTGGGCATTCTGATTTCAGATTTGCCATTTTCGAAACTGTCGGATAAACGTTTTAGCGGCCATCATGGATCATTTTCCAACTAGAAACTCCCATGTGCTAAAGCAATAGGAAATGTGTATTTGGCAGAAAACATACTTAGGGCATAGATATTACACGTTTGTTCAAATGAAGCTGGTCTGTAATTTGCCTGGCGGCCATCCTGGATTTTTGAAATGCCTTTAAAAATCTTCCGAATCCGTATGGGGAATTGGTTCAAAACTCAGGACGGGTTATTTACGGAAACAGCTGAATCCAGTTTGTTCAATGGAACTTGATTGCCTAATGCTTTAGCAGTCATCTTGGATGACCTGGTTTTCATGAAAACAACTTCGTATCCAGAATTGCTGAACGGATTGGGCTGAAATTTGGGAGATATGATAAGGGACTAAGGGCCATTTTGTTCAAAAGTAGTTGACATATAAAGAAACATGGCTTCTGTTTTCTTGTTGTAATTCTGCTCAGCTCTGTAGGATTTTACTTATTGTTGATGGCCTTTCTGGTTGAAATGCCTGTGATGCAGGTGAGTGATACAGGCCCCTTGGGCATCTTGTAATTATGTTTTCCTTAACTAAATGTTGTACAGCTGGAAAGTCAAATCACAAACTTGGTCAGTGAAATGCAGAAGAATGAGACCAAACTAAGCAAAAATAAGTAAGTTTTCTCTCTGACTTTCCCTATTTGAAGAAGAGAAAAGCTTAATGCTGTTACAGTTCATAATCTCACTGGTGAATGACCTAGCTAACATGCGACATTTAGCTTTTTAATGACGATGGAATCCAATTACTTATTCAGTTTTGCATAATACTCTGCTACAGGCTATCTATCATGACAGATGAAAGACAGTTGCCATTAGAAATTATATAGATTGACCCTTTGAATCCTGAAATCCCACAATCTCAATTTCAAAGCAATCAGCTTTTACACTTAAGCTGTAAACTTTCACTGGACCATGATGATGACACAAACTAAATTTTTGTAACATTCAATCTTTTTTAACAATCAAGCTAGTCGAATAACGGCTTCGGCAGTGGTCTTGAGAAATGTTCATTTGGAAAACAAGAGAAGAGTATTTTTGACAGTTTTGCATTGAATGACTGTTTTGATAACCAAACCAGTCATTCCAGTTCTACAAATGCACATGTTCTATAAGAATATTTAAATTTTCTTGAATAAGTTTGAGGGTTAACTCTTTAACACTTACCGTAGTTTCTCGACTAAAGGCCGCCCTCGAATATAGGTCGCAGGCCCAAATTTGACCAAAATCCTCCCCAAAAACACTTGTATTCAAGTATAAGACGCTGTGAAATTGAGAAAAACGTACCTTTAAAAATCGAAAATTGGTATCAAAAAGTTACCAGCACTCAGCCAGCAGCTGAGCTAAATCCTTGCGTGTTTTTGCTTAGGTCCACATATGTTCAAGATAAAACAAAGTTTATTCCATACTTTTAGGGTAAAAACCGATCGTTGAAAAGGTTTTGGAGTGATAAATACATGCCTTATAATTTCATCACGTAAACATTTATTAAAACTGCTTTGGTTAGCCGCCTGTGTTTGGGTGGCTTCCTCTATTCTCTGCTATGCAAAGGGAATTATCCATTCAAAATCGGGAGCACGGCGAAGAAAGAATTATATAATCCAATCAAAATTCAGAACGATATATTCTCTTCCTAAAGGAATTAATTACAGAACAATCACCAGTTGTGTTTAGTATATTTCTTCTAATATCTACCTGTCTCTATTTTCATTGGCGTAAACAAAATGTACTAGAGAATTTATCCAATCAGAACAGCGAAGTAATATTTCTCTTCAGAAAAAATAAATAATGGAACAGTGTTTTCTGATCTCGCTTCGTATTCCGTCTTTGATTCGCACTTTAGTAATGCTCGCTTGTTAACAACATAACAAATGCCGGTATATCAAAGCAATAGCGCGAACTCTGTTTTGACAGATCGCTAGTCATTAATACATGCCACTCTGAATTGTAATCGATTGAAATGAAACCTAGTTGTTCAATATTTTGAAAGCAATCGAATACATTTTTTTTATTACGAGTATATTTGTTAATAAAAGCAGCAACAATATTTGGAGAAATAATCAATTTTTATGATTTAATTTTTTCGTCATGTAATAATAATGTAGGCGGAACATGGTTAGGATTCACCACGGCTAAATGAGCTGGAATAAGCCAGTCGGCATAATTTGGTGACAGGGTGGGGTGGGATGGGGTGGGTGGATTAAATGTTACGCAAACATCTGATAGTGGCCGGCGCAGATTTATTGCAATGAGTTATATTAATAGCTTCTGATCTTTTGTATTCTGAGCACGATGAGGCCACAACGCATCAGTATCAATAGATCGGGATTAATAATTCTACAGGTAAGTGGATTGTGGGTGTTAAAGAAGCCACTACTACTGGCTTATAAATACTAGATACCTTTTAGTCAACTTTACACTTTGCTTACATACGTCAATTTACTATATTCATCATGCCTATCCGAAAATCTTATACTGCTGGAGAGAAACTTAAGATCATCAGCTATGCAGAGCAACACGGGAATAGAGCTGCAGAGCGTCAATTTACTGTGAGTGAATGCAATATACGAAAGTGGAGGAAGATGTCAGATAAACTCAGAGCGATGCCAAAGACTAAACGTGCCGATCGTGGACTTCCTGCAGCATTTCCAGAGATAGAGAAGACACTGGTTTCCTGGATTGATGAGCGCAGAAAGGAAGGTGTTGGAGTTAGCACAACAGAAATTCGCCTGAAAGCCAGATGCATTGCCAAAGAGGAAAACATTTCATCTGCTGATTTTAAGGCCTCTTTGTGTTGGACCCATAGATTCATGGCTAGAAATCACTTATCCGTCCGCCGCCGTACCCACATTGCTCAAAAATTACCATCCGACTTCGAGGAAAAACTACTCAACTTTCAGAAATTCATCATCAAACAACGACAAGCTAACGATTATCACTGCATAGGAAACGCTGACCAGACACCATTAACATTTGACTTGCCATACAACACCACAGTAGATCACAAGGGAGCAAAATCAGTGAACATACGATCCACCGGTAATGAAAAGAACAGATTTACAGTTATGCTAGCCTGCCTTTCTGATGGGACGAAGCTACCGCCATACGTTATCTTCAAGAGGAAAACCATGCCAAAAGAAAACTTTCCATCTGGTGTTATCATTCGTGTTCACCCGAAAGGATGGATGGATGACAACAACATGAAAGATTGGCTGAAGACCGTATGGGGTAACCGACCTGGTGGATTATCTAAGAAACGCAGTCTACTCGTCCTGGATGCTTTCAGATGCCATAGATCGCCAGCCATAAAAACATCACTCAGGCGAGATCACAACACTGACATCGCCATCATCCCTGGAGGTATGACATCAATTCTACAGCCACTAGACGTTTCCATCAACAAGCCCATTAAGGACATGATACGTAAAGAGTGGAACGAGTGGCTGATGTCCGGCAGCCATACTTTCACAACTGGTGGTCGCATGCGTAAACCTGAAATGGCGACCATCTGCCAGTGGATCCACCGTGCATGGGCTCGACTGGACAATGCCATCATTATACGATCATTCAAGAAGTGCTCAATATCTAACGCGCTCGACGGAACAGAAGACGACATCCTATGGCAAGATCCCGACACCGACACACCTACGCTCGCCGACGAAGATGAACAAGATGCATTTTATCACGACTCAGAATTACTACAGGACGAGAACATGACATCTGACGACGAAGACTTTTTAGGATTCACCGAGAGCGACCTTCCCCAGCATGATGAAATGGACATAGACTAAATTTATTTACCAATACAATATTCTTAAACAGTGCTAAATAATTATAATGTGCTACGCGGATAGGTTTAAATTAGTTTTAAATTTTCTCAAAAAATGTCCGTCTGCAGAACAAGATTATTTTTGAAAATTTACAACTGGAATGGCTGGCTTGATTATCAGGCCAGTTATTCCAGTGGTAAGTTTTCAAAAATATTCTTTTCTCATTCTGTAAATGGATATTTCCCAAGACCACTGTAGAAACCATTTATGTCAGGATTGGGTGTTAAAGAGTTAATCATTTTATACCATTGTGATAATATTACCGGTGATACTTACTGGATGTGTTTAATTATAATATTAAATTTTAATATAATAATATATAATAATACATAATATAATATATATTATATCAATATCTATTGCATATTTTGTGCACATATCTCGTATATCACTCAATATTTTAAAGAAATAAATTTAATTTGAATGTATTCAAGTCGTTTGTTCCTTCATTTCAAGATCCGATTCGCATTTTGACTAGATGTGACCTTTGATCTGAAATCTGTCCACTGATTGGTCAAAATAAATACCGCTTAGAACACAATAAATAACAGGAAACAATTACGTTTTCAACAGTTTTAATGCTTTATTTTGTCATTTATTTTGTCATTTATGTACAAAATCAGTTACAAAATCAAAGAATAATGATAGATTATATTATTAGGCGACATTCTCTTCCCTCCAGCAGATTTGTATCACTTTTTGATACAACAATGATTCCCGACTCGACAAAATCACATTTTCTGCTCAGACATGTCAGAATTTTGTGGCTTTGACGAAAAATTTAGACCCAAAAAATGTCCTTAAAGAATGTGCTCGATTATAGGACGCACCCCCCTTCCTAGAACATGTAATTTGACCATAAAACTGCGTCCTTTAGTCGAATTTTTACGGTATATCTGCCAAAATCGGCTTCATCACTGGTCTTGAGAAATGGCTATTTTTGAAACTTTACCACTAGAATAACTGGATCAATAACCGAGCTAGTCATTCCAGTGGTAAATTTTTAAAAGTCTGGGTTTTGAAATTTTCTTGAGCAAATTTGGAGGATAAATGGTTAATAGTGCAATGTATTTAATGCAGTAATGAGTTGGTTTACATGAAGCGATACGCCACATCGTAGTTACCTGGTGTTTGCACCATATGATGAGCTCTCATAAGTTATCATATGCTGTCATAACTGTCTATCAACTATTAATCGTTTCCTTTACACTACTCAACGACCGTGGTCTGATTTGACAGATTTAACAGGAAGCATCCTTGCGTCATAGAGACACAAGATTCTACAAACAAAACTAATTGGCCGATTAGTGTGTAGTCATCTTTGCATCTATTATATCATAGTCCAGAATTGGAATATATATTTCTATCATCGCTCCTGCATGGAATCGAATAATTGATCAGTAGGATTTTGGAGTGGAAACATGTACAGACTTATGTCGAACCGTTTAGCATATATATGTCTTCATATAAGAATATCCAACAGTAGAGTATATGGCATGAACATCTACAATACTTACAGCTCAGAAATAACTTAACATTTTTCCAAAACAAAATTGTCTTAATTTGATTGGAACCATTGCTGCCTAAGACAATGGTTTCCAATCAAATTAAGTCCAAAATATTTAACCCGTACAACTGTGATGTCAAAATTCTATTTTTAGCTCACCTGGCCTATAGGCCAAGTGAGCTTATGCCATGGCGGCCGTCTGGCCATTGTCCGTCGTCCGTCCGTCAAATCGTTTCTTAACGGTTTGACCGATTTCAACCAAATTTGGCTGGGAGGATCTTATGCTGGTACCCGCCAGCCTTTTTTTCCAAATTTTGATTGTTCAATTCTTTGGATGAAAATCTTAAATTTTATGAAAAAATCTACCGAAAATGGTCAAAATGCTACTCCTCCTTAGCTGTTTGACATATTTCAACCAAATTGCCCTAGATGGATTCTATGATGGTAGGCTCTATCTAGAACTTCTATTCAGAATTTTGATTTCTCAATTTTTGGGTGAAAATCTTAGATTTTGTAAAAAAAAATATTACCAGAAATTGTCAAAGCGCTACTCATTAACCGCTTGACGGATTTCAACCAGACTTTTATAGAATGACCCTATTATGGCAGGCTTCAGATCTAGTATGCAGAATTTTGATTGGTAAATTTTTGGGTGGCTATCTTGGATTTTTCAAAAGCTTTGATAAATCAGTTAACCTCATTAACCGCTTGGCAGGTTTCAATCAATTTCAGCTGGAAGGACCCTAGCTGGGTAGGCTTCAGAATGTATATACAGAATTGTCATTGGTCAATTCTTTTGGTGGCCATCTTGGATTTTCAGAAAATTATCGTTCATGTCTTTAAATGCAAATGGTTCAAATGCTAATGATCCAGGTGAGTGCCACAGGCCCTTGGGCCTCTTGTTTTTTGGTTCGCTAGAGAAGAATCTAATGAACATTTTTCAACAATTTTGGGTGGACGATGTTGCTGTCTATGACAGCACCATCTTCCACCAAATTTATTGGAAAATAAACATCAGTTCATCTTTTAATTTAATTTGAAAATTTAAGTTTGACATCAGAGTGGTAAGAGTTAACAGAACATTTCTTACATTGTGTTAAAAATTGTACTAACTAACATGTTTCTGTTTTTGTAATAGAGATTTGTCAACTTATTTCTAAATGCTAGTGTACAAACTCTGCCTAAAATACTGCCTTGTTCAGTTGTCACTGATGAGAGCTCGATGTACCATAATGTGTCCTGAGCTGTATTTTTCAATTTTAAAATAGTTTTTAATTCCCGCAGTTTTCCATGTTGCTGGATTCTTACTTGTCGGAACATGTGCGTGTAGTGCTATTTCCGTTTGTTTGCTATTTAACCATTGAGATGCCTGCCGGTGTTAACTATATAGGAAAACTGTTTGGAAACTAATTTAACTCGAGCTCATTGCAACAGCTCTCAGTCACCTTAGTTTCAAAATATTCAACGGAGTCTCCCTTACATCATAGAGAATGTGTCATATCTGGTTTGTAAGTGTCATAGAGTTAATATCATTTAACATTTCTTTCAGGGATACCTATGATAAGATGAGAGCTGATTTACGTCTAATGACAGAAGAGCTCCAGTCGATTGAGAAATCCAGATCACCCAAGGTATTATAATAGAGATCAGAATGTTAACTTAACCCGTAAATGGTCAAGATTGGTCAAGGAAAATTTAAATCATTGCTGTCCATTCACTTGCCAAGAAAAGAATATTGTTAAAAATCCACCACTGGAATGACTGGCTCAGTTATTGAGTCAGGAATTCTAGTGATAATTTTTTTTTAAATAGTTGTCTCTTGACCGTCAAATGGATATACCTCAAGATCATTGTGCAGTGCCCTCAATATTTGACGTTAGGCATGAAACTAAAATTTTCTATTGTCCACATGCCATATTTGGAGATTCTTGCATTCAGGAGATATACTGCAGGTAGATGGACAGAGAGACACGTAGGCAGGTAGGCATGTCCAGACAAACAGAGAAATGTACCCCCATGCACCCAGTGGAGGCATAATTAATAAGATTTGCTTGTGTTGTAGGAGAAAAGCATTACGAGTTTACAGAGCAGTTTGGAGTCTATGAAGGGGTCTGCTCAGTCTCTGAATGATGAGTTAGGCTCAGATCTTCTCTCTCAGCTCAGCGTGGATGACCAGCATGAGATGGATCAACTGAATGACCAGATAAAACAGCTCACTCAGCAGAATAAAGATGCCCTCAAAGAGAGGAGCAAAGTAAGTGTTTAGCTAATATTTAAAATCTAGGAATTAAAGTAGCGTCGTATATGTGAAATGTATGTGTTATATATAATAGTGTACCAGAATATTCATTCCTGTCATTAACAATGTTAAAAGTACTGAACCCTATGGGGAAAATAATCTGTGCCACATTTCTTGAATTGTTAATGAATTAAAACAAGATTTGGCAGAAATGTTCCTTTAGTACACTTTAATCATTTGTCAGGGATAGCTGCCCCATTGATCAATGGCACTTCTTGTTGGTCAATCATGCCAATATTCTTGCTTTTGCTCATCCAACTTTTGGACTGTGACCTGTGCCACTTTAGTAAATGTCACTGTTATCGCTGCCCCATTGACCAATGGTACATTTCACATTGGTCAATAATGCCAAGGATGCCAACATTCTTGCATTTCCTCCAGATTTTTTGCTTTGACCATTGTTCCATTAGGAATCTGTTTAAAATACACTTGAACCATTTGACAGTGGTGTCGGGGATGGCTGCCCCATTGATCAATGGTACTTTTCCTGTTGGTCAGTAATGTCAAGTATAACAATATTCTTGCATTTCCTCTCCAGATCTTTGCCTGTGACCCCGGCCCCATATGTAAATGGCATTAAATACATGTATGTGTGTCGTCGCATGAGCCAATGGAGCTTTCTCTGGTGATCAGTAGTGTCAGGCAGACACAGACTATTTTTCATGCACAAATTTTCATATTTCTGGCCCATTTGTTTTCCCACTCCTACCCTTGACCCATTGACATAAGTTACATTTCGTCATTTACAGCCGCTTGTCCCATTGATCAATAATGTAAATGTTTGGTATTAGTGTGAGGGATGGTTGTCTCATTTGTCAACAATGTCAACGACCCTTGCCGCTTTTGTCCATGACATCAGTTACACTTGCCACATTGACCAAGGGTGCTTGATGCATTTGTCAATTATGTCTATAACACTTACCTCATTGGTAAGACAAGAGCATGTGTTGGTAACACATGCTCTTGTTGACATCAATTATGCTTTCCCTGTTGGTAAATTGTGTAAATGATACTTGGCTCATTACTCAATAAGGCCAAGGACCATGGTTCCATTGGTCAGTGACATCGGTTACGCTTGTTCCATTGACAAATAGTCTCAGGGACAGTTGCATTGCTAGTCATTAATGGTAAAGATGATTGTCTCATTGTTCAATAATGATAAGGACCATTCTCACATTGATCTATGGCAACCGCTATGCTTGCCTGATTGACCAATGGTGCTTGTTGTTCATTAATTAATGTAAACATGTTTACAGTTCATCATCACCTAGATGGGCAATTTGTTTATCGATTTATGTCCCTTTTAGCCCTGAAATACCAAAATTATCAGTTTTCCAGAGGTTTTTGTTGTCTTCAAAATATTGATCTGAAACTGGTTTCATTGATTTATTATACCGGGTTACAGATCACGTTTGTGTTTCATGGGTTTTCGTTAAAATGCTAATTTAGTTATGACCCTTTTTGGATTGGCTGAAAATTGTTGAAACGTTGCACCAATAAACAAGAGCACTTAGAGTTTGTAGACTGTTGCCCTCCCGCTTTTGTCAAATTGTAAAAAGTTTGAAAAATTTCCATTTTTTTTCTGATCACAACCAAAGTTGTGGAATCCTAATGTATGATCACGCCATTTCCTGTATTAAAATTTGGGCCAAATTGGACCAAATGTTTCTGAGATATCCACAGATCCAGAATCTGATCCTATCCATATCTAGATTCTTTAATTCGGATGCCAAAGTGTGGAAATTTATCCTCTTGCAAGCTAAGTTCCTTCATTGTGTTAAAATTTCAGCCAAAGCGGATCCGTAGTTTTTGAGGTACAACTCTGCCCGCTCACGCACACATGCACGCACGCAATACCCTCTCCCCATACAGGGCAAGGGTAAATATATCTCATCCTTAGTTGGTAATGGACATCTATTGCTTGTTAGCTCGTGAGCTTATGCCTTGACTTGTGTCGCTCGTCTCTGTCAGTCAGCTTTTTAACTCGCCTGGCCCTTCGGGCCAAGTGAGCTTATTCCGTGGCGACCGTCCGTCAACTTTTGCTTTAAAACACTACTCATTAACCGCGTGGGCGATTTCAACCAAAAATGGCTGTAATTGCCCTATTGGTCATAGGCGCCAGAACTTCCATTCAGAATTTTGATTCCTCAATTTGATGGGTCAAGATCGTAGATTTTATTAAAAATATACCGGAAATTGTCAAAATGCTTCTCCTGACCATTCTGAGCGATTTCAACCAAATTTGGCTGAAAGGACCCAATCGTCGTAGGCGCAAGAATTTCCTTTCAGAATTTTGATTCATCAATTTTTTAGTTGAAAACCTTACATTTTATGAAAAATTTATGAAAAATGTACTAGAAATTATCAAAATGCTTCTCCTTACCATTCTGAGCGATTTCAACTAAATTTGGCTGAAAGGACCCTAAGGTCGTAGGCTCCCGAACATCCCTTCGGAATTTTGTTTCATCAATTATTTGGGTGAAAATCTGATATTTTATGAAAAATGTATTGGAAATTGTCAAATTGCTTCTTCTCCTTACCATCTTGACAGGTTTAAACCAAATTAGGCTGAAAGGGTCCAATGGTCATAGGCTCTAGCCCATCCATTCAGAATTTTGATTCACCAATTTTTTGCGTGAAAATCTGATATTTTATGAAAAATATACTGGAAATTGTCATATTGCTTGCTACACCTCAGCCGCTTGTCATATTTCAACCAAATTGCACTAAATGATTCTGTGGTGGTAGGCTCTAGAAATTCTGTTCAGAATTTTGATTGATCAATTTTTTGGGTGAAAATCTTAAATTTTATGAATGGTTTACCAGAAATTGTCAAAACGCTGCTTCTCCTTAGTTGTTTGACATATTTCAAACAAATTTGGCTAGAGTGGCCTTCTTGGATTTTCTGAAAATTCTTCATCAAATCTATTTAAATGCAAATGGTTCAAATGCTAATGGTCCAGGTGAGCGCCTTGGGCCTCTTGTTCTTTAAACAACTCAAGAACCACTGGGCCCATTTCAATTATTATATTTGGTGGGAAGCATCGTTAGGTCATGGAGGTCCAAGTTTGTTCAGACGAAGCCAATTGGCCAATTTGGCCAGTATCATCTTGGTTTTTGGATGATTTTTAGAAGTGTCTTATAAATGTCTGAAACTGCTTGGGGGATCAATTCAAAACTCATGAAACATCATCTGGAGAATCAGCTGAACGAAGTTTTTTCAAGGGAACCTGATTGGGCAAATTTTTAGGCAGCATGTTGGATGGCCTAGTTTTCGGGCAATTAAAGTTTTGTCCATAGAAAGGTGATACATAAAAGAGGCCCGCCGTGAATCAATCAAAATTTCGCCCTCTTTGGCAACCATCTTGGATTTTCTGACAATTTCTTAGAAAATCATATAAAATACTACTTAATAACATTTGGGTCAACTTTAATGAAACTGGGCTAGACCTTCTTCATAGAAATTGATAGATATTCAACACTACATTTCTGTTGATGTACTACAATAAAGCCTAGGAAATAAGTAAATTATATGTCTGTTTATTATATGGCCCATATTGTCTAATAAATCATAATCCACCAGGTAAGCTTGCGCGATTACGTGGTTAAACCAAAAATTGTGATTATATTTTAAATCGTGAATTTATATGATTAAAAATAAATTATCGTCTTTGTAATTTATATCCAAGCTGATTAATCGAGTAATCACGATTATTTTTAAATAATCGATCAGCAACACTCAACGCTATAATCGCACAGGCCTACCACCAGGATTGTACCTCATCCATGATGTGGTTTTGTTCGTCACACATACAATCTGATGATTTGTACAGTACATTTACATTATACCTTTGTTTTCCAGCTCGAGGGTGAGAAAAACAAGCTTGATAACCTATTAAATAACAATCTGATGAAGAAGCGTGATCGTTTACTCGCAGACATTGAGGGCGATAATGTCAAGGATCGGAATCAGAAATTAGAATCATTTAAATCTGATATGATCTCAGTTGACCAAAGAATGCTGGATCTAAAAGAACAGGGAAAAGGTAGGAATTTTTTATGTTTCTTTCCACACCAAAGCATTAAATAATAACCTATTCTTTCAGTTATCAGTTTAACCCTTTAATGGTCAAATTTGGTAAATAAAATTTGAATTTTCTCAGAAAATGTATATTTGCGGACCAAGAAAAGTATATTTTTGAAAATGTACCACTGGAATGACTGGCTCCATTATCGAGCCAGTCATTCCAGTGGTAAATTTTCAAAAATAGTCTTGTCTTGGTGTGTAATTGGACATTTCTGAAGACCACTGCAGTGGCTGATTTTGACTGAGTTGACCAGTAAAGTGTTAAACATTTTATTGATTATTTTGAGTTTTTTAAAAATGTCATCAAGTACTACTAACTACTTTACTGCCTCCGCCAACTTTACATTATTCGGGCAAATTCCACGACCAGAACACGCTGAAATTTGCTATGCGCCCGAAAACAATTTCGCAATGGCACTCGTAGTTTTTGCTCGTGCCGAAACGCACTCACGTTAAAGTTTTAAAATGCGCTTGTAAGAAAAACTACATTCTAAGCGGGCCAGTAAATGTGGTTCGTGCTATGATTTGAGTAATACAGACTATGTTTTGGCACACCATAACTTGTCAGTTTAATGATATATATACGTACTTACCGTAGTACATGTACATGTACCGATATAACAAATGTAGTCAGAAGCTGACTCTACACGTTGTTGATAATGCGCCATTCTTCTTTGTCCCAAGCCTTGTGTTTGGAACGAAAAACGGTTAAAAAATCACATAGTTTTGCAACCATAGATATAGATATATTGGCTAGATTGCTCATGCACGTACCCTCACTATGGACCTATTTGTTGCTACCAGCGGTGACATGGGTTCAGTAAATCATGACTACGGAATAGATTTAGTAACAAAAACATATTTTGGTGACTATACATCCGGGGAGAAAATACTGAACTCTAAATTGCCACTTGAGAGTGTCATGAGTGATCTAACCCATATGTATGCGATATCTATGTTTACAAAGGCTAATCTAGAGTTATCGAAAAGCTGTTGTTTCGTATTATTCTAAACATTCTGTTTAAAATAATACGAAGTGACGGCTTTCAGATAAGAAGTTCGTCTCTTCAATACATTATTAGCTCACCTGGCCTGAAAGGCGACCGTCCATCCATCCGTCCGTCAACTTTTCCTTTAAACGAACCACTGGACCGATTTCAATTATATTTGGCAGGAAGCATCAAATGAACCCGATCGGCGAATTTGGCCGGAGGCCATCTTGGATTTAGGCCAATTTAAGGAAATGTCAACGTCTCCGAAGCCGCTTAGGGGGAAATTGATGCAAATCTCATGAAATATTATCTATGGCAAGAGCTGAACCAAGTTTGTTCAAGGGAACTTGGTTGGTCAAATGGTTCGGCAGCCATCTTGGTTGACCTAGTTGTAGCAAAAATGACCTCCAAAACCACAGAAGGGATCGGGCCGAAATTTGGCAGATGTGATTACGGCCTAAGGGCCATTGAAGTTTGTTCAAGAGAAGTTGCTCCGTCAAAAAACATGGCCGCCGTGGGCCAATCAAAATATAGCCTGTTTGGTGGCCATATTAGATTTTTTTATTTGATGGATTTTGATGCCGAAATTGGTTTTGTATGTGTTTTGTGGTATTCTGATCAGAAATTTGCAATTTTCGAAACTGTCGGATAAACGGTTTGCCGACCATCTTGGATCATTTTCCCGCCAAAAGCTCCCGTACTAAAGCAATGGGAAATTTAACATGTTTTCTTCTCGAGAACTGCTTGGCCGATTTCAATTATATTTGGCAGGAAGCATCCTTCGGGTGTAGAGATTCAAGGTTGTTCAAACGAGGCCAATCGGCCAATTGGGCCGGTGGCCATCTTGGATTTTTAGAAACATCTTTAAAAATCTTCTCTGAAACCGCTTATGCGATTGATGCAAAACTGATGAAATATGATTTAGGGCAAGAGCTGAACCAAGTTTGTTCAAGGGAACTTGATTTGTCAAATGGTTTGGCGACCATCTTGGTTGACCTAGTTGTAGCGAAAACGACTTCTTTTCCAGAACTGCTGACGGGATCGGGCCGAAATTTGGCAGATATGATTAGGGAACAAGGGCCATTAAAGTTGTACAAGGGAAGTCGATCCGTCAAAAACCTGGACACCATGGACCAATCAAAATATAGCATGTTTGGCGTCCATATTGGATTTTTTTATTTGATGGATTTTGAGGCCGGAATTGGTTTTATGTGTTTTTGGGTATTCTGATCACATATTTGCCATTTTCGAAACTGTCGGATAAATGGTTTGGTGGCCATCTTGTTGATAAAGAGAATTCTAGTTGAAATGCCTATTGTCCAGGTGAGCGATACAGGCCCCTTTGGCCTCTTGTAATAGAAATGTTATGAGTCTTATATTGCATGGCCGTTGTTCGGATTAAAGTTTAAAGATAAGAAGTTCGTTTTTATGACAAGTCAGTATAAATTTGGCCCATCTTATGTTCCGTGGTCGTCTAAATGCACGTTCAAGCTAAGAAGTCAATTTTTACGACACTTCGCAGTATAAATTTGGCATGTCTTATGCAACATGGGCACATGTATTATATGTATATTCTAGAATAACTGCGATAAGAAGCTTTCTTCAATTTGTTTATTATATAACGTAATTAATCCGAAACTCGATCTCGTTATCATAGAGAGATATGAATGGCGCGAAAGGTTAATGCCAGGAAATATTTCGGCTCTTTATGGCATTCACTAATGGTCCAATTTAAGGATGCGCGGAAACATTCGAAGCGCATACTGTTTTCATTTCGCGTTCGTGACAGTTTTGTTGACGTGTAATTACTAAATTGCACGATAATTGTTTTTCTGTAGCACGGGCAAAATAAAAAAGCGCCAATCCTCGCGTTTGTGATCAAACTCACTTAGCTTTTTTTTGTTCTAACACTTAATGTATGATTGGTTTTAGGTGGTACTGTAAGCATGTTATTGTATGGGTTAGTGCTTTAGTTGTCAAGCCACCCAAAACTGGCCTTTTTTGTTTTGTTTTGACACCTTGACCCTTACAGGTTAAAAAAATAGATTAGTACTTGAAAAAGCCTAAATTATTTTCATTGAGTAGAAATGTGTTTTCATGAATCATCAGTCAATATGAAGGAATTAGCATCTAATATTAAAATTTCTGCATGAGCAAATTCTCGGAGCCCCTTATAAGTTGTATTGTCAGAAGATCACATCCAAAGTTGTGGAATCCTAGGGTAGGGACACCCACTTTGTGTTAAAATTTGAGCCAAATCTGACCAATGGTTTCCGAGCTATCACATCTCCAGAATTTGATCAGATCCTGATCTGGGTTCTCTTATTCGGATCACGGCCGATGTGTGGAAATTCTGTTGCTTTGCAGGGTTCGATCTCTAGTTATGTCTGCTAGTCCGAAACTACCTGATTCTCATATGGACTACTTATAGTCTGTTGGTCACAAGTCCAGTGGACTAGTGCAAAATTTCTGTCAAAATTATCCCTTAGACTCGCAAAAATGAAATATTCCATGACATTGAGAAAAGTAATGCATAAATTTCTTGCAATCATGCAAGTTTACCCGCTTAAAATTACCGAAGACGCTATATATGTTAAAATCTACTATAGCAGTGCCTGTTCATAGTCGGCAACCATTCCGGAGCATTTGCATTTAATTCACGCTCAGCTTTTTTCCGTTTCTATATGATGATAGGACATAAAAGATCCGAAAACAACCGAATTGCGAAATCGCTTAATGTGTGCAAAAGTGCTGACATCGTAAAACGAATTACTTGGTCAATTCAGCTTAGAGGGAATTGCTCATTTCCTCGCATGCCGAGTTGCATGGCTTATGAATTGATCTGTAATTATGGAGAATTCATAAAATTGATTTTGACAGATCGGGCATATGTATATGGCTTGAAAACTACATATAATATAGCATAACGATTAAACCAACGTGAATACCTGTACACTCTACATTTAATAATTAAACAAGTATACTGATGACAGATTTTGTCGAGGAACATATACACTCCCAACATTCCCGACGACCTGAAACTTCTGGTTCATTTTCTCCTAGAGGGGGATATGAGAATTGCTATTATCTAGGAACATTGTCGTGTCAAACTAGGTAATGTCTATATCAACTGATTTTGAGGGACAAACGTTATGATAAAATGTATTAAATTGTCACTAAGCTACTATTAGAACATCGTGAACACGCTTTCTAGACAATACAATTCAATATTTAATCATTTCACGGGTTGAATTGACGACTTTTTAAAGATTAAATCGGGGTAGTATAGCGATAGTCCGAACTGAGACAATTATGCCATTACATGTACTCCAATTCGGTGACTGACCGTCTAAGAGTCTGTTTTAGATAAAAATATCATAGCGCATAGTAGCTACATGGCGTATTACACCGTGTAGTCTGGTTCCCAAATAAATGCCCCAGGGAACCAAGCTACCGCAACGGGTAAGGTGTACGACAGTTCTGACAGAATTAACTTCCTGGTTAGTATGCGCATGCGTGTCAAGATATTGCCATGACTAGCAAAACAGTAACGCAGTTTGAACACGTAATATGCTAATTCTTCTTAGATGAACCAAAATTTATGATCATGGCGCGTATTATTTTAAATGTGCAATGCGTTAATCCTGTATTTCACTCACAAATTTAAAGAAGAAATCTTATTTAACATGACTGCATATATATTCATATGCGTGATTTGCCGATTACTGGAACTACACAACAAATTACATGTGGTGCCTGGTTCCCTGTACAATATAATTTTATAGCGCTAAAAGAATTGATAGTGGTTCCAAACTAATTATGCAAATCAAGCGATAAGTTTACCAAAAACTTTGGCGGGAAATGTGAGTACCATAGGATATGTATTGTGTGGTATGTAGATTTTCCGAACCCCTTTAAAACAAGAGTAGTGCTTTTATCTGCGGACTAGTCTATTTTCAAAATCACTAGTCCGACGGACTAGTGACATAAAAACTTAAGATCTACCCATGCTTTGGAGATACAGCGCTGGATGGTTGGATAGATGGACACGGACCCGAATACCTCTTGACCTTACGGGCCTAGGCTAGAAACATCTGACGAGCAATAGAATGACTGATATTCTTATTGCCCAAGAAGATTTTGGGATGAATTTTTAGACCAAGTGAGCTTATCCCGTGACGACCATCAATGCATCATCCATCCGTCAACCTTTTGTTTAAACGACTTCTCAAGAACAACTAGTCCGATTTCAATTATATTTTTCAATTGTATTTGGAAGGAAGGGCATAGAGATCCAAGTTTGTACAAATGAAGTCAGTCGACCAATTTGGCCAGTGACCATCTTGGATTTTGGCAGATTTTTTTAGAAAACTTTAAAAGACTTCGCCAAAACCATGGGGGATCAATTCAAAGCTCACGAAACATCATCTAGGGCAACCGCTGACCCAAGTTTGTTTAAGGGAATTTGATTGGCCAAATGCTTTGGTGGCCATATTGGATGACCAGGTTCTTGTGAAAATAATTTCTCCAGAAATGCTGAATAGATAGGGCTGAGGTTTGGGAGTTACTATGGGCCATTCAAGTCTGTTCAATCAATGTTAGTATGTCAAAAAGCCTGGCTGCCAGAGTCAGAATTCAGCAGCTTCGGGGCCATATTGGAATTTTTATTTGATGTATTTTGAAGTGCTGATTTCAAATTTGCCACTCGAAATTGTCGGGTAAATGGTTTGGCAGCCATCTTGGATTTTTTTCCACACAAAAAAAAAAAATGAATCAATAGGCAATTTAAAATGTCTTCTCGAGAACCACTAGACCGATTTTCATGAAATTTACTAAGATACATCCTTGAGCCATACATGTAGGTATCCAACTGTGGCCATCTTGGATTTTTTTTTAAAAATTGGCAGGAAAAACGCTACTCCCCGTTTACATTTTAGCCGATTTCAACCAAGTTTGTCTAACAGGACCTTAGTGTGGTAGGCTTCCACACATCTATACAAAAATTTAATATTTGTAAATTTTTCCAGTGGCCATCTTGTTCAAACGAATTCTGATGTTAGGTTTTTTCAGTGACCAGTAATTCCAGGTGAGCGATACAGGCCCCCTCATGCCTCTTGTTTGGCAGGAAAAACTGTATACTCTCCAGAGGTACATTTATCTTCCCACAAAACTGGGTTTTAAAATGTATCGAGTGTCTTCACATTGTGACTGCATTTCAGCGAGATGTGTTTATATACCCCAGTGTTATTTTCTGTGAAAGACATAGTTAGGAATTTTTTTTACATTTAATTCCGTACTGTAAAGTGCATGTGTCAGTGACATGTGGCAGCAATAGTATAAATTGACTATTAGTGCTAAAAGAGTCAAATTAGTTTTAAAATTTTTTTGCCAGCTAACCTGTATTTGTGGCCTTGGACTAGAGATAAAGGGATTATTACTCTGAAAATACATCATCAAATTTGTACATACATTCACCTTTAGTATATATATCCACTTGGTGAGACTCAACCATATTGCATATTTCGTTTGATGTGTTTCAGAACTCGATAGTCAGCTTGACAAAATGAATAAGGAGCAGAAAGAATTACAGAATAACCTGGAGCACTGGAAGGTGAGAGAGGACAGTCTCTGCATGATCATGATTTATTCTTTTCTCTTATGACACCCACCTTCTCTAGATGATTTATGTAATAGATGAATCCAGTTTTGGCTATGCCCAGCCATTTCTAGCTTGGCTCCACCCACGTTTTGCCTGTGTTCGGATTGATTAATCCCTGCACATTGAATCTCAATTTCCAGTAAGCTATACAGGTAAGCTGTTGAATATTTTGAAACTAATTTGACTGGGTGCTGTTGCTGCCTCTGGCAATTTTCAAAACATAGCTTAGCCGCAAATTTGGCGGGAAGGATCCTATTGTTGTGTGCTCTAGAACTTCTATTAAAAATTTTAAGCGGTTAATATTTTTGTCGACAATCTTCGATTTTGCCAAAAATTTCTGGAACCATTTAAAAGGCTACTCCTCAATCAATGGCCCGATTTCAACAGAGCAATTCAGCGAAACTTGGGTGAAACCATCCTATTTTAGGTGCTGCTGGATTTTCCAAAAATTTTGCGTCTAGTTAAATACAAATGGTTGAAATGCTAATGGTCCAGGTGAGTGTCACAGGCCCTCTTATCAATGGCCTGTTGTAATGGACCTTTCCAGTTTTAGCTATGCCCCGCCCATCTCTAAGCTCCACCCACACCTCGCTCATGTTGGCTCACTCGTGTAGAAATTCATCGATCTCTGAACTCCCTGACTATCAATTTCCAGAAAACTATACAGGTGAGTTGTTAAATATTTTGAGACTAATATTTAACAGAATGTTTATTAAATAGTAAAGACATACAATTCGTACAAGGCATAATCCATCTTCAATTATACATTCGTGACCTATTTATCTATGTCATTCATGACATCATTGATTATGATGTCATTATACATGTCGCATAGTTGATTATGACATATGATGGATGGATAAACTGGAAAGGTCCATGGCATTGATCATTTGATCATTCAGTTTTTAGCTCACCGTCAACTTTTGCTTTAAAACACTACTCCTTATTAACCACTTGGCAGATTTCAACCAAATTTGACTGGAATGACCATATGGTGGTAGCCTCCAGATATTCCATTCGGAATTTTGATTCATCAATTTTTTGGGTGAAAATCTTAGAATTTATGAAAAATGTACTGGAAATTGTCAAATTGCTTCTCCTTACCATTCCGAGCGATTTCAACCAAATTTGGCTGAAACGATCCTGTGTTGATGGGCTCTAGGCCTTCCATTCGACATTTTGGGTGAAAATCTTTATGAAAAATTTACTGGAAATGGTCAAAATGCTACTCCTCCAGAGCTGCTTGACTATTTCAACCAAATTTGGTTAGATGGGTTCTATGGTGGTAGGCTCCAGAACTTCCATTCAGAATTTTGATTGAGCTATTTTTTTCGTGAAAATATTAGATTTTATGACAAATTTACTGGAGATTGTCAAATTGCTTCTTCAGCTTGTCAACTTAACTGATTTATGCAGCAAATATGGCCAAAAGGATCATGATCATAGGCTCTAGAACTTGCATTCAGATTTTTGGTTCATCAAATTTTTTGGCTAAAAATCTTAGATTTTATTGCAAATTTACTGGAAATAGTCAGATTGTTCCTTCTTACTACTTTGAGCAATTTCAACCCAACTTGGCTAAAATGATCCTATGACCAAAGGCGCCAGAAATTCCATTCAGAATTTTGATTGGTAGATTTTTTCCTGTGAAGATTTTTTCTATCTTTAATGTAACGAATCATGTATATTTAAATGCAAATGCTTCAAATGCTAATGGTCCAGGTGAGCGTCACAGGCCCTTGGGCCCCTTGTTTAATAGTACTTGTTCTATTATTTATACAGTCAGTTGAGCGTGATCACCAAGAGAAGATATCAGAGGATGCCAAAGAACTCGATAAAATGAGCAACAAGCAAAGTCTTCTACTGAAAAAGGTATTTGATTTTCTCATCACCTCATCATTGTCATTGACACGATATCACTCCAGTTTATATTACTTGCCCACAGGGATCCTCAATCAACAAGCGTTACTAAACTTAATTTCAAACCTTTCCGGAAACCTGATGCATTGCTTGTTGTCCTGAGGTGAACTGATGCGTCAGTTGAGTCTGGATGCCGATGTGCTGTGTTGTCTTTTACGCCAAATGTACCCGTTTGTACGCGGTTAGCTGTATAATTATACCCATTTACCCGTTTGGTCATCCTTGTATACCCGGTTGGGTGTGTAGATATTCTCAGTGTACCCGGTTATTTTCAAACCTTGTCTAATCGCATATATAATTTTTGCACAATAATTATCTAATGTGTATTATGGTCCGCTTTCTCAATGATTCTGTTAACCTTTTCCACAACAAATCCCTGAAAAAGTACATTCTGTGCGATTTATAGCATATTCTGTTGAATATTTTGAAATTAATATGACTGGATGTCATTGCTGCCAAAGCAGCAATGGCTTCCAGTCATATTAATTTCAAAATATTCAACAGTTTTCCTGTTTGTTTGCCCTGAGATTGTGATAAGAGGTAAATTTTTATATGAGGACTTGTGCAATTGTATCGCCTGCAACGCACATGCGAGACATATGTTTTGAATTTAGCAAAATGCTTTGGATTATATTTCAGAACTAGCTAATAGTCCAGTAAGAAATGACAATGGACCCGGACATTTTAAGTAACAACCAGATTTTTGCCCAGAACTCTTCCATTGTATCTAAATTAAGACCACAAAAAATTCCCCATGTATCCCAATTGGGGAAGATGCTTCTTTAGCAAAAATTCAAAATGGCCACCAAAATGGCTGAAAATTATACATTCTATATGGTTCAGTTACCATATAAGCTAGAGTGGTGATTAAAACCTCTAAAGTTAATGTTTTGGGGTCAAGGAATTGAATTCTGATATTATTTCTACAGAATAACACATGCTAATTATGGTAATTTATTAAAAATGGCGGAAAAACGTCAAAATGGCCGCCAAAATTATACATTTCCAGATAGTTCATTTACCATATAAGCTAGAGCGGCGATTGAAGCCTCTAAAGTTAATGTTTTGGGGTCCTGGAATTGAATTCTGATATTATTTTTACAGAATAACACATGCTTATTATGGTAATTTATTCAAAATGGTGGAAAAACGTCAAAAAGGCCGCCAAAATGGCTGAAAATTGGACATTTCTAGATAGTTCAGTTACCATATAAGCTAGAGTGGCGATTGATGCCTCTAAAGTTAATGTTTTGGGGTCAAGGAATTGAATTCTGATATTATTTTTACAGAATAACACATGCTTATTATGGTAATTTATTCAGCATAATTCACCTGTCAGGATGGCAGATATAACTAAAATTATGCATGGTGCAGAGTCAGCAAATTACGGCTGGCTCCACCAAGTAATATTCTGCTAAAGCTCAATGTGAGAATTTATACAATGCCCCTCGCATTTGCAGTGTATGCTGCATGGAATTCCTGTCTTGGCACAAGTACAAGATACACAATGCTCGCTCTTACAGGAGCATCTGATCTCTGCCAATATATCTGCTGGTGCTGCTGCTTTATCAGTGATTACTGGCACTACGGCATCACCTTCAATCTTGTATCCGAACTCTTCCTTTTGGAGACTCATTTGAAGATGACGCCATGTGCTTACTTGGTGATGTACACGTAGCAAGTGATAGTACATAGCTCTGCTGGTAGGTGGCATTCTCTCAAAAGGTACATATTTGGATGATACCACATTTAAATAGCGCAGTTCATCGAGTCCTTCAGCATTGGTTCCCCCTATGTACAAATTCTTTGCAAAATTTTCTCCTACCTTTAGAAGCACTTCTTTAGGTGTTTCTGTGTCACCAAAAACCAGCGCATCTGCGCGTAACTGCTGTGATGACTGGAGCAATTTCATGAGCTTCAGTTTCCCCACGCCATACATTCCAGATGTTGTATCATAGCCTGACATAGCATGAGCAAATGGCAAACACATATACATCTCTCTCCCTAACACCACCTTTGCAACGTTAATGGCAATGGTATGTTGTCTGGTCTGCATATAAACAGTTTCCCATAATTTGTGTGGTGGATCAACATTATCAGAATGTCTGTATCATCAGCAACAACAACAACAACATTTTCATATGTTTTTGCCAATTCCATTGCCTTCTTAACTATGCAGACATCACCATCACCCTCTTCACCAGCATGCTCTACATGGATGCCTGCCTTCTGAAGGTGCTGAGATAATAATTTGATCAAACCCTGCTTGTTCTTTTTGTTTCCAAGAAATGCCTTCATCTCCACAACAACATCTGGGAACATTTTCTCCTTTCGCCGTCGCTTTTGTTCCTGATCTTTTGTTGTTGCCACTTCATAGCTGTCAAACTCTACCCAAAGAGGAAGACCATATGAAGAATGGGAGACAACAGAGGACACATATGCATCAGAAACATCCTCCATAGTGCCAGTCTTGGCCTAAACCAGTTTGTGCAAAAGAGCACATCCATCAAGCACTTTAGTTGCTGGTCCAACTGTCTCTGATGTGATTTCTGTATCCATCTCAAGTATACATTTAGCCATATCCGCCTTATTTGCTTTCCTCATACTCCCGTCATCTTTGAACAGTGCAGGCGATACAGTTGCAAGTTCATGTGAAAACACACTTTTGTCAGGAGGGCAACCATTGACATATGACATGGACACAAATCGATGGTACAGCTCCTGTGATGACATTCGGACTTCATCACCAGATATTTTGAGGGGCTTTCGCATGGCAGCAAATGTTTTAGCTTGTTCTACCCTCTTAAACTTTACATCGCCAAATTTCTTCTCATTCAGTTTTTCTTGGATTGTGGTCCCAATTTGTAGGGCATTATCTACATTGATGCGCTCATCAGCTACTACTCTATTTGAAATGTTCCTGAGCTCACTATCTTGGCCAGATCTGAATGGGTTGTTCCTTAAAGGGAATTGCTTGAAGGTTTCCATGTCTTCCGAATCCTTTCTAATGTTTCCTGGATGCATCGCTTTATGATGTCCTGACCAGGACCCAGTAAACTTACTGGTAAGGCAACATAGCGCATCAGTGTACATAGCAACAACATGTGCAGTGAGTAACCAAATGTTTCTTGCAGAGTCTTTGTGGGTAATATTGATGAGTCCACCTACAGTCTTCCCTGATCTCATCAGTGATTGTTCTATGGTCATATCTGACCAGGTTCCACTCCAGAATCGGGTTTTCCTTCTTATCGCGAATTCTCCATTTTGTATTGGTTCTTCCAAACATTCACATACATTCTGACAATCTTGAAGATACAACCGGCAACATTTTGCATAGTTGTTGTGACCTGCAGCTGCTAGGAAGGGTAACATTCTCTCTATAGCCAAAAGATGTAACTTCCAGCAACCCGTTCTTTCAGCTCTAATGAAAAGCATTGTAATTTCAACCATGTCCATAAACATTAGCCATAGCTTTGCCGTTCGGTTGGATTCGTGAGATTCTTTTTTGCTAATCACTTCTTCATGCAGCTGAATCAGATCTTTATTTGCAGTTATTTCATCCAAGCAGATTTCCCCAGCTAATACGGAGCTGTAGAATGTTTTCAAACGTGACCAAATGTTGTCACTTTCCACAACAGTATATTGATCTTCACAACCACTACCTGGCATAGGAGTTGTTTGGAAATTGCTTTCACTATTCTGATTTCTATCTGACATATTAACCTGATGATGATCATCATCATTGTCAATCATGTCCATACAATCTGATGCTTCATTATCAGTGTCCATATGGCAGTCTACATCTACATTCTGAACACCACTGCTCGATTGTTCTGCTAGTTCTTCTGACAAGTCAGTGTCCTTAGCATCGCTAACTTCAGGCTCAAACAATAATAGATGAAGTGCTGCATTTGTTAAAAGGCATGCTCTTAGCTTCTTAGTATAAGATTTGCCCTCCATCATTTTAGGTAAGGAGTTTTTGGCATACACTGTACCCCACAACTCTTCAATACCACTGTCCTCCATTAGTTTACACCCTGCACCAAGGAAAGACATAAGTAAATGGTATCCTCTCAGCCGCAAGAACATGTTCTTAAATTCATTGTGATTGTCATTTCTTGATTTTGCAAGCACTCAAATACAATGGTAGGCCAAAAGTAAGTGTTGCACAGCACATTCCGACTTTCATGGCCTGCTGTTTTACATATACCATAGTACTATAAACAGCTTCATCTGTTGAAGGCTTCAAAGGTACCATAGGGTTGAACACCACATTTGTGCAGCAGTACTCTCCTTTACTTATGTCGGACATGAACCCCTGCCAGGTTGGTGGACTCGGTGAAAGCCTACTCGATAACAGCCACAGGGTATCCATTATTTGACATTTACGTGTGGAAATGTCTGTAGTGCTAAGAGTTCCTATCTTAACATCAGACATGCATGATTTCAAAGGACGCTTGTAGCATTTGATGATTGAACTGAAGTTCCCATCTTGCATTATATCTGCTGAAGAAGGATTCTGTCTAACAACTGGTTCTGGTGTATGCTCACATGAAGTCTCAGTTTGACATGCAATTATACCCATTACATGTGTGGTATCATGCCCTGATTTGGTATCTTCATTATAGTCAAAGTTGTCAGCTACCCACTGACAGAAACCGCCCCCTTTGCTGACTTAACTAGACCGGATATTAATGAATCCACTCGCTTTCCAACAGCTGCACTCTTTTCAAACTGCAGAATCTGAGTATACGATATACATAGACCTAAGGATGACAGAACATCAATGAGTATCCTTGATTGTGTTGTCTGCTTGATAAAGAGGCCAACTGATAACATAAGAGGTGATATGTATGACTGTTGGCCTGTTGCCTGCATGAGGACGTGGCACAATGAAGTTATCAGAAGTTGCTTCTTCATGTTGGCTGATTGACTTCTTGATTCTGAGAAAAGGTTAGCAACAGGGTGTGGAGTGAGTCTGGAATAGACGTTTCTAATTCACTCAATTCAAATTCTGATGGACTTGGATAAGTGTCATTATCATGTTCAATATTCAAGATATCTTCTCTAATTTTTGCACATCAGTTTTGTCTGTTTTAGGGTTTCTTCACTGTCTCCTAGGTTGTCTGCATCAATATATGACTGATGTAAAATGTTATCTGCAGCAGCTCTGAATGTAAGTATGTTAATTTTCCCTTCATTTTGTGCAACGCATACACATTCACCAAACTACTTCACAAGGCGATGCTTCAGATGCTTCTCTGTGTATGGCGGAACACCTTCTGGCAAGTATGTTGCGAGCTGATCTCTCAGATCCTGAAGGGAGAATTGACCCTGCATTTGCTCTGTTTGTTGTAACCAGTAACACAACTTGTTGAAAGCACAATCATTAATTGTGTCACGGTTTCTAGAATTGCCACATGTTATGTCAACACAATTCTCGCACCCTGGAACATCTTTTCCTAGCATAAATAATGTCATACAAGTTCGGTGATAATGAGTCTACTGCACGGAGATCTCCCGCAAAATGTATTCGTGCTTTTACATTTACTGCTAGATTGTCGTGGCCATTGTCACATTTTTTCATTAGTGACTCTTGGATGAGACTTCTTTTTTCTTTGCTTGATACAATCTCCACACTAGATATCTGAGATGCTCGGTCTGGATGGCGCTTGACATCATCAAAGTCAAGTTCCTTTGTACATATCAAGCAATGTGTTGGATAATCAAAAGGCTTGCTTTTCGCTTTCAAACGTAGTGTAACACCAGAACAATCTGGATCACTGGAAGTTCTCTTTGGTTGTTTTCCTTTTGAATAATTTGTATAGCAATTTTCATGAACATAGTTCTTCTCAATGGAAGATGTTTTCAAATGTATGTCATCACCTCGTTTCAATGAAACTTCGGTTAGGGTTTGTGTCCCTTTAGCACCAAGTTCTCTGCCATTGACATGTATCTGTACATCTACATCGCAAATGATACAGGGCATGTTCAGCCCGGCCATCGCTGTTTAGCCCGCACAAGCTTCACATTCAGATTAGCAAGCCAAAACGGGTGAATAGAAAATAACACACAGGCTATAAGATCAACAATGCGCGAACGAAAAGAAATCAAAGGTCATACAGTGTAAATCGTGAAATTGGAGAAAGTACGAGCATGAAAAAAGAACAAGTGCAATCTGTGCTTGATCCGAGTTTTACTTCGTCTCGCAACGAGACAGCACAGACAATAATACCGAAATATATCAAACATGCAATATAAACACGAGGGAAAGGAAAGGGATATTAAATCAGGCGCAACCTGGGGTTCATATGGCATATATTCAACTTTTACTATGTCTAACAAGCAGATGACAAACAAATTCAACCGTATAAAATATGTGGTTTATATAATTTACTTAAATTGCCGATTTCTAAAATTACCCCGGAACCTATATTTCTCAAACGATATGTATTTAACAATATGCTAAAAAGGGTGCAGAAAGTTATCCACTGTGACCTTGGCATTTGACCGTTTGACTCCAAATTTTGGAGACATGAATATGACTATGTGGACAACAATCAAGCAATGATTCATCGAGGTATTCCCAGTGAGACGTGAGTAAGCAAATTTTGAAAACTGCTGCCGAAAATGCTTCAAAAAGATTTTAGGTCGCCTTGACCTTTGACCTTTTCATGAAAAATTTGGCACATGTTCAGAACCTAACTGCTAACCTCCCACCCAAATTTGGTTAAGATACTACCAGTAGAACCAGAGTTATTAAAAGAATAGCTTATGAACCAACAAAAATCTGTTTTTAGAGGTCGCCTCTTTGACCTTGAAATAACCTATTTTCCCCATGTGGGAATCATGGGGAATTTTTTCTGCAGACACTGGTATATATAGGCAACTTTGAAACATTAATTTGCTTGTTACTTAAAATGTCCGGGTTCGACCAAAATCATGTCAATTCTTACTGGACTATAAGTATATCAACGTTTTTGCATTTAACAAAACTTCTCAGGATTGGTTAACTGTATTTGAACATAGCTTGGATACATGGTTGCCTATCAGCCTGCACATTAGACATTAAGGTCACAAGGCCAAAGGTAAAGGTCACTGAGCTGTAATGTTTGCGATAATGAGGATCCATTTCTAGCTATGCCCCGCCAATTCCAGCTAGGCCTCAACCATGCTTTGAGCGTGTTGAGATCAATTTATATGTTTTGAATCCTGAATTCCTTATGGTAGCGACAGCACCCAGTCAAATTAGTCTCAAAATATTCAACTGAATGTTTATTAACCCTTAAATGGTCACGATTTAAAAAAAATTTGGAGGCCAAGATAAGGTAAAATTTTTTCATTTATCACTAATGACTGGCTCGATTATGGAGCCAGTCATTCCAGTGGTAAATTTTAAAAATTATCCTAAGCCTTCATATGGCCATTCCTCAAGACCACTACAGAGGTCAGTTTTGGCCAGCTTGACCATTAAAGGGTTAAATAGTAAAGACAAAATTTGTACACTTGACGGACTATTCAACGTTCATGACAGACCTAGATACGGCATTCATTATGCATATTGATAGTGATATCAGCATACATGTGATGTAATTTATTATGATGTCATATAATTGAGTGACAGATCAGATCTCTCAATTGTTATCCTCTTGGAAATGCTGGGGCTTAATTAACCCTTTAAACTTTACAAACCAGAAACGACGCTTTCTTTTTAATCTAAGGAAAATCATGTTAATCATTTTTAAACTAATTTCACTGGGAGCTGTTGCTGCTAGCAACGGGTTCCAGTCAAATTAGTTTCAAAATTTTTACCAGCTTACCTGTATAACGGAATTAAGATCTTGAAATTTCAGTGGTAACAGATATGTCTATAATGGTTACAGTAGCACAGTACATTATATTTCCGTTTTACAGAAAGATGAATGCATGAGAAAGATCCGGGAATTAGGTTCTTTGCCAAGTGATGCATTTGAAAAATATCAGAATCTCAGTCTGAAACAGGTAAGCACATTATAAATTAACCCTTTAATCCTCGAATTTATACAAGAATATTTTAATTTTATCTTTGAAAATGTCCATTTGCAGAGCATGGGAAGACTATTTTCTAAATGGCTTTTGGCTGGATTGAGTGTTTAATGTTTAATATAGTTTATGATTATGCCTTGGTGCAAGGTTCACATATCTTGGAGAATTTAATATACATGTAATAATTCAATATATAAATGGCAGGGTTCTGCCCACACTGGTCGGGATTAGCCACCACTCAACAATTTTAACCAGCACTAAAGACTAAACTCTTTTTTAACCACCACTTTTCACATATTTTGTTGAAATTAAGCTTTATCTTAAGGGACTTTGTAAAATTTCCATAAAAATGTCTGGCACTAATTTCATCCTTGGCAGAACCCTGAATGGAGACTCACTACTCATTTGATTTTTTAAATTATCTAGGGAAGAGCACCGGCCCTCGTGTCAAGCAGTAGAGGTGCTTGTGCGTGTGTGTGTGTGTGCGTGCACGTGGTTATGTGCGTGCAAACAAACCACCAACAAATTTCAATAAAAGTTTTCAAAAAATGCAGCAGGTCCAAATTTATTTCCCATTGAAGTTATTGTCTGTTGACTTGCAGCAGCCAGCCAATTAACTATTGCGGAGCTGCAACATGGCTCTAACAATTCTTGGTATTGTTTATCTAGCTATTCAAAAAACTTGACCAGTGCAATCAGGAATTAAAGAAGTACAGTCATGTCAATAAGAAGGCTTTGGACCAGTTTGTGAACTTCTCCGATCAAAAAGAAAAACTGAACAAGCGGCAGAAGGAGCTTGATAGTGCTCATCAGTCGATTGTCGATCTCATGAACGCGTTAGATCATCGAAAATATGAGGCTATTCAGCTCACGTTTAAACAGGTAGAGTACATCTGAATTCTTAAGGGATATTTGTAAATTAAACAGTATCATTAACCTTTTAATGCTCAAATATGTCATGAAAATTTGGGGGTTTTACTACAAAATGTCTGTTTGCAGGTCAAGAGAAGACTAGATTTAGCTCGACTTTACGAAGTAAAGCATGCTATTGCGATACCCTGCACATCCTCCAGCGGCGGTGGCGGCGTCGTCCAATTTGCGTTTAACTCAACTTTTCTGTTTATATCTCCGGTTTGGACCCAAGCTTGGGCACATTCTTTCTTTTAATGACACAGCTTCTCACAATGACATTGTCGTCAAAGGTCGCGGTCAGTATGACCTTGGTGAAAACCTTTGTTCTTTCAATATTAACATTTTGCAGTTAGCTCAACCTAGCAATTTATATCTTATCCTTACTGAAATGATCCTTGGACACATACTTCCTTGTAATTGGAGCGCATCATACAATGATATTGGGGTCAGAATGGCAAAAGTCACGGTTACTGCAACATTGCTAAAAAAAAAAAAAAAAAAAACCTGGTATTTTTTCAACATTGATATTTTGTGTTTGGTTCAACTTAGCAGTTCATATCTCATGTTTACTTAATCTTCCAGGACCCAAACTTGTATGCGTACTTCCTTATAATAAGAGAGCACAACACAATTACCTTTGGGCTAAAAGATCAAAGGTCAATATTATTGTGATATTGGTAAATGCCTGGGTTTTTTTCAGCATTAACATTTTGCATTTAGCTCAACTTAGTAGTTCATATCTTATGTTTGGTAATCAAATTGGACCCAAACTTAAACACATGATTCGTCAGCATCGTTCCTTATAATGAGCAGAGATGAAATTTTCCCTATTTTTATAGGAAATCCTATATTTTGCTAACCAGATTTATAGGAAATCCTATATTTTGCTAACCATATTTATAGGAAATCCTATATTTTGCTAACCAGATTTATAGGAAATCCTATATTTTGCTAACCAGATTTATAGGAAATCCTATATTTTGCTAACCAGATTTATAGGAAATCCTATATTTTGCTAACCAGATTTATAGGAAATCCTATATTTTGCTAACCAGATTTATAGGAAATCCTATTCTTTTCCTGTTAATGGTTACAATTGGTCAAGAAAATCTAAATTTGTGTTTAGTAAATATTCATTTGCAGGCTGAGAAGGTAAATCTTGAAAATTTATCACTGGAATGACTGGCTCGGTTACTGAGCCAGTTATTTCACTGGCAAATTTAAAAAAAATCCATTCGCTTATCCTGCAAATGGATATTCCACAGGACAATTGCATAGGCTGTTTGACTCGTGTGCCAATTAAAGGGTTAATTGGTTTAGGAGATCGTGACAATTTTTATGTCAAGAAGGACTGACACTTCGCATCGAGCCATTTCCTCTTTTTTTCTTCAAGATCGATCACATCCCTGAATGTGAGAGCATGACACAATGTCCTTCTGGGTCAATGGATCAAATGTCATTGTGGTCTTAGGAAAAACTTTTGTTTTCAATAGTAATGTTTTGTGTTTAGCTCAACTTCACTGTTTATATCTCATGTTTACTTAATCATACTGGAGCCAAAGTTGGACACATGCTTCTTTATCATGAGTGAGAATGACACATGGCACGTTGGTACAATGTAGCAAAATGTCAAAGATCAAGGTCATTGTGTTCTTTCTGAAACCTAGTTTTTATGCGGAAAGTTGATAGTAAATAAAACATGGCCGCTGTGGATCAATGAAAATCTCCATCTAGGATTTTCTGGAAATTTCTGACAAAATCATAAAAGACTACTTATTAACCACCAAGCCAATTTTAATAAACTTGGCTGAACCTTAACAGAAATTACATTGGTAAACTTTTTTAGTGGTCATCTCGTTTTGTTTGCTTGCGCCAGTGGCCAATAATTCCAAGTAAGTGATACAGGCCCCTTGGGACCCATATTTTTGTGGGCACCTTGTATTTTCTAAAAGCTTTCCATGTCTATTTAAAGACATGGTTCGAATGCTAATAGTCCAGGTGAGCATCACAGGCCCTTTGGGCCTCTTGTTATCATTATCCCCTTGCTTTCTTACATGCGTCTATCCAAACCAGTGGAATTATGTTATCGCACTAAGATGGCCACCATTGCAGGGTGATCATTTGATGTATATCATCTAGTTTAAAAACAATTTGACTGGAAGCTGTTGTTGCCTTCAAAATTTTCAACATCTTTCCCGTGATGTTGTCTTGAAATTGAGATGCTGGATGGATAAATCTATTGGTGCTGACTGGACATTCAATGCGTATGTTTATTGGATGCGTGGCGTCTGTCCATCTGTCCGTCCGTTAGGAAATCTGTCCGGACCATATCTAAAAGTTTTTGATCTACGTTTGAAATTTTTATTTCAGTGAACATAGCCCCTAAAATGTGTCAAAGATTTCACCTCCGTGCCATATCTAAGAAAGTTTTTAATCTACATTTGAAATTTTTTTGGATGGATAAGCTAATTACAGATGACATATCATGGTTTTGTTTCAGCAAGATCCATCCGTATTTGTGAGAGTTATTCCCCCTGAAAAGAGTAAAATTTGTCCAAAATCTATTGTCCGAGCCAGATCTCAGGAAGTTTTGAATCTAAATTTGAAATTCTTTTTCCAGTGAAAATTTACGTAAAGGCAAAGTGGCATGATGTTGTTACCCCTGAAAAAAATTAGAACTCATTAAAGACAGGTATATTAAGCCCCGCTAGGCAGCGAGCGCTCTTGTTATACAATCTCCCATCAAGTTTATTATAAGCTACAGTACAGCTCATAAATAAGTTACAATGTTTCCAACATAAAAATAGAATCGTGTTAGTACAATTTTGAACACGGTGTAAGAAATGTTATATTAAATACTTGAACATAATTGGATCGAAAGACTGCTGACATTGCTGCCTAAGGCCTAATTAGCGTTCAAAATATTCAACAGTATAACTGTGTTAAGTTATTTGTAATCTGTACTGTATATACCTGTGTATTGCTTTCAGGTATCTAAGTATTTCAGTGAGATATTCAAGAAACTGGCACCACAGGGTCATGCTGTCCTGGTCATGAGAAAAGGGGACATGGAACAAACCGTAAGTACTACAAATAGAGCCTATGATTAGTGGTCAATCTAACCTACCTTAGGCAAATACCATAGACAGCAACAAAATGGGGATTTCTTAATTTCAGATTCCATATGACTCGTGCTCTCATTGGTACCTAAGCTATGGTAATTGACTTATTTGCAGCTATGGGGTCTATGAAGATAAGTTTGATCATTTTATTTTTATTTTTATTTTTTTAATTGATTCTTGAAAATAACCCATTTTCATACGCAATAAAATCACATCAGCTATTTTGGTCTCCATAAATTGACCAACAGTTTACTAGGCAGTTGCACATACTCCACTTGAATGGCCTGTCCGGGGGAGAGACTGTGTTATTGAGTAACAGTTTACAACATTCATTTCCTAAGAAAATAATTTACATAAATCAAAATTGATATCAACGGTCAAATTTCCATTGTTTAATGCTGGTCAGGTGGTATCTTTTATTAAAGGACTTGCTCATGAGGTATTTAGGGCAGTCCCTTAGAGCAGGTGGTCACTTAATCCAGGTAGTCACTAGAGAAGGGTTGACTAAATTAATTTTTATTACTTACCTGTACATCTGATTGAGCATGTAGAAATATAAATTTTTCCTTAATAAATGTCCATTTGCAAGTTAAGAAAAGACTATTTTCTGAAAGGTTAGGACTGGAATGACTGGCTCAGTTATTAAGCCAGTTATTTCAGTAGTAGAATTTTTTAAATAGTCTTCTTGACCTGCAAATGTGCATTTCTCAAACCATGTTCAGGGGCATGTTTTAGCTGGCTTGATCATAAATGTGTTAAGAATTTGCTTCCTGTCTTTGTGTACAGAGTGAGGAGGGTGATGGCTCACATCATACATCTCAAGAAATACCCCTGATAGAACAGTTCACCGGTGTTGGTATCAAGGTAAGAAAATCTTATTTAACTGTCTGACTGCTGAGTTTTTGCAGACAACATATTCCAAGAGATATATCTCTGGACTGGCTAAATATTTTGAAAACACTGACTGAAAGTTGTTGGTGGCTAAGCCACCAACAACTTTCAGTCAAATTGTTTTCTCCAGCAACTTCGGAGTGTTTGCTCATTGAAATTATTGTCTGGTGGCTTGCAGCAGAGAGACAGTTAAAAAATTATAAATGTTCTCTTCTCTTGTCTTTAATTCAATAATACCAATGTATGTTTCTTTGCTACCACTATCCATTTATATTGCCCATGGTAGATCCTATTCATTTTCAGTATCGGTCACTGAAGCTTTTACTTTCAATATACTCTGTTCTGTCAAAATATCACAAATTTAGCATCTGAATGATCGACACTGACTAATTACCCTCGCCCTGTATTGAGGTCTGTCTATCCGTCGGTGTGTCTGTTTGCGGGGGCTGTATCGCAAAAACTGTAATCCGAATTAGGTCTCCGATAAACAAAACAAAGGATCTTACTGTGACAGGATTTTCAGACTGGTCGTAATCCTGATTTAAAAACGGATCCAGATCGGTTCAAATTACGGATCTATGAATATCTTGGTAAAGCTTAGCCACCAACAACTTTCAGTCAAATTGTTTTCAAAATATTCAGCATATCGAGAGTTAAGCGCCAAAGAAAATGTAGTCTGCAGAAATTCAGCAGGCTGACAGTTAACCCTTACTTACCACTCTGATGTCAAAAATTTTAATAATTAAATTAAAAGATTAACTGGTGTTCATTTTTCAACAAATTTGGTGGGAGATGGTGCTGTCGTAGAGGTGCCGTCATAGACAGCAACATCTTCCACCAAAATTGTTGAAAAATGAACACCAGTTTCTTTGATAGTAACACAATAAAAGATAGAATATTGACATCAGAGTGGTAAGGGTTAACTGGACTTTAGCTTAGCCATTAGCTATGACTTTACAAGTCATGCCCAAATGAAATCTGCCCATATTAGTGAGCCCAAATTAAAATCCTACTGGCTGCTATGAACACTAATTAACTGATTTACAGTCAGTTAAATAAAGAGATGGATGTTGTGGCATTTTATGGCCATTCAGAGGTCTTATAGTGCTATTAAAACTAAAATGGCTCAAAATCAGTCATATTTCTAAATTTTTTAGTTTCTAGGAGCATTGATGGATCCCGGACCAGATAGGTGGTGTGCCCAAATGAGGTAAATCTAAAGCCCTGGGTTAATATCTATTTTCTTGTTTTACCAGGTATCATTCACGGGGAACAAGGCGGAGATGCGTGATATGGAGCAGTTATCCGGTGGTCAGAAATCACTGGTTGCATTGACGCTAATCTTTGCTATTCAGAAATGTGATCCCGCTCCATTTTATCTTTTTGATGAAATAGACCAGGCATTAGATTCTCAACACAGGAAAGCTGTAGCAGGTATAACAATGTCCGAAATTAATCCTAGCCTGTTAACCCGAGGCTAGTCAAAACTGAGCAGGGCTAATAGAATTTGTGACAACCAACCTCATTCAGTGATCATCAGTTAGACATTTTTAAATGATTTGAAGCTGATGTATTAATCTGGAATATTTCGTACAATTTTTTCCCTAGCCAAATCATAAATATTTTAGCCATATCTTCCAGTGTCTACAATCTGTTACCACCAATTACCCCTTTCAACTGAACATTATCTCCCCAATCCAGGCTTATGTGGCGTATTTTTAAACTAATTCCCCTGGAGGCTGTTTCATCTGGATGCATTTAAATTGAGATATGGATCTCAGGGTTAATTTCTTCAGTGTAAAAAATATGTACTATATAGTACAGTGACACAATAATATACAGTAATATATATATATATATATATATATATATATATATATATCTTGATGTTCTTCACAAGTAATTTTACTGATAATCATATTAGGAAATTATTTATATTATGCTTTTAATCAATAGCTAAAGATGTACACAATCCTCCTTTTGAGTAGCAGGCTTCAATTTTATGATCATTTTTCTAATGGGTACATTACTCCCTGCTAAATATTAATGCATGTACCAGATTTTCTCTAGGGAAGTGGAGCACGGGTCTGAACCATGCCCGATGTCCGACAATCATGTAGAAGGTTTTTCAAAATGTCCTTACGCCTCAACATGCGCATGTCTATGCCTTTAGTGTTTAGCGCTGGCCTTAATTCCCTTCCTATGAACCTATTTCCCTGTGTTCATGTCCTAGGCTCCTATTGCTCTCACAATGAGTCACTATACACATGTATATAAATAAAATGCTTACGCACTGACGATGTTAAGAGTGTAGAAATTTGCTTGAGAAATTAGAACAGCGGGTATGAGTCAAACCTTTAATAGCCAAAATTGTCAGGAAAACTTTGTCACTGATCCAGATAAAAAACAGACCATAATCTGATAAAATTCTGGATATATTGCTTAGTGAATGTCCATTTGCTGGGCAAGAGAAAACTTGAGAATTTACCACTGGAATGGCTGGATTGTCTAACTTGCATAAAGCTTAATCCATTCATCCCAACAGGACAGCCATGAAAACATAAAAAACCTATTCTCTGGAATATTTTGTAACTTACTTGAATTGGAAGCTATTGAGCAACATGTCCCAATCAAATTAATTTTAAAATATTCAGGATCCTTCAGGACATTTAATGTTGTTTTCAACTTGATATACTGGGACGTATGGCTGTCTACTTTAATGTTGTTTTCAACTTGATATACTGGGACGTATGGCTGTCTACTTTAATGTTGTTTTCAACTTGATATACTGGGACGTATGGCTGTCTACTTTAATGTCTCTTCAACTTGATATACTGGGACGTATGGCTGTCTACTTTAATGTTGTTTTCAACTTGATATACTGGGACGTATGGCTGTCTACTTTAATGTCTGTTTTCAACTTGATATACTGGGACGTATGGCTGTCTACTTTAATGTTGTTTTCAACTTGATATACTGGGACGTATGGCTGTCTACTTTAATGTTGTTTTCAACTTGATATACTGGGACATATGGCTGTCTACTTTAATGTCTGTTTTCAACTTGATATACTGGGACGTATGGCTGTCTACTTTAATGTCTGTTTTCAACTTGTTATACTGGGACGTATGGCTGTCTACTTTAATGTCTGTTTTCAACTTGATATACTGGGACGTATGGCTGTCTACTTTAATGTCTGTTTTCAACTTGATATACTGGGACGTATGGCTGTCTACTTTAATGTCTGTTTTCAACTTGATATACTGGGACGTATGGCTGTCTACTTTAATGTTGTTTTCAACTTGATATACTGGGACGTATGGCTGTCTACTTTAATGTTGTTTTCAACTTGATATACTGGGACATATGGCTGTCTACTTTAATGTCTGTTTTCAACTTGATATACTGGGACGTATGGCTGTCTAATTTAATGTTGTTTTCAACTTGATATACTGGGACGTATGGCTGTCTACTTTAATGTTGTTTTCAACTTGATATACTGGGACGTATGGCTGTCTACTTTAATGTCTGTTTTCAACTTGATATACTGGGACGTATGGCTGTCTACTTTAATGTCTGTTTTTGTTTTTTTGTTTTTGGTAATTCATTCTACACAAATGCTATTTTTGAAGATTTAACCCTTTAAGCCTTAAATTTGTTCAAGAAAATTTATATTTTCTCAAAGAAAATGTCAATTTGCAGATCATGAGAATACTATTTTTGAAAATTTTCCACTGGAATGACTGGCTCTGTTATTGAGCCAGTCATTCCAATAGTAAATTTTCAAAAATCGTCTTTTCTTGGTCTGCAAATGAGCATTTCTCAAGACCACTGTAGAAGCCGTTTTTGGCTGATATGAGTGTTAAAGGAGTAAATAAAATGACTTGTTGATGTCAAAGGCTGTTTTCATTACAATTTGCAGATATGATAAATGAACTGTGCCAGGATGCCCAATTTATTACCACAACCTTCAGACCTGAGATACTCGAGCATGCAGATAAATTTTACGGTGTAAAGTTCAGAAATAAGGTCAGTCTGTTTATCTTCCTCTTGTTGTTGTTGTTGTTGTTTTTGTTTTATTTTTCTCAACTTTGTCCAATTTGTCATATCTGTGAATCGCTGGCGTGATCTACATGTATAAGCTAATTAACCATTCCGTTTTGGCAGAAACACTTAACCACAGGCCTGAAGGTCATGTATCCATCAACTGGGACATTAGACTTTGAATAAAAAGCATTGGTGATTAGCTTTTAGGTACACATTTATTTGTCTGGAAGCATGCAGTTGTTTCCAGAAAATTCAAATCATTTGTTCTTGAAATTCGTGAAATTGATATTAATACAAAGAATTTTGGACAGAAATATAAAAACCTGATAGTGAAATCTGAAAACGTTGACCGGAAATGTTTTGATCAGAATGTAGGCGATAAATGTCATTTTATGTGCTTAAACTGCTCATAAATGTAAAATAATCTCTCATGTTATTTAAAGGACTAAAAACCATCAATACACAAACAGTTGCATTATATAAATGATCATTCACCTTAATAATGCTCCATTGGGGGAAGGGTATTGCAGTAAGGTCTGTGTGTCTATGTGGGTGTATCTGAAAGACTGGCACTTTGATTTGATTTTAACACAACAAAGGATCTACCAGTGAAAGAAGATTTTCAAACTTTGTTCGGTGATGCACATGCACGCGCAGAAGATAAGGGTATTTATTAGCCACGCACATACCAGTTTAGTTTTGTACATGTAATTGTACTGCGTCTGGTTAAGTTAAGTGCATCCAAGATGATGCATTCCTATTCGGATGAACATATACGCAAAGTGAATGATATATGTTAGAATTAGCAATTAGCAGATTCTGGTTGCGATGAGCACATGCAAGTGCAATTTCCAGTCCCAACCTCTACCTGTTACCGGAGAGACAGGATAATGGGAGACCGGTACAGCTCTGAAAGAATTCAGTTAATGCCTTACACCTGAACCACTTAGAAAAAATTGTTGTCAAAATTACACCAGTTCTCATGCAAGTGAATACTTTCAGCTCATAGTTAATCTTGTAATGGTCAAGCTAGTCAGGACCAGCCTCTGCCATGTTCTTAAGGTATATCCGTTTGCAAGAGACAAGAGAAGACTAATTTTGAAGATGTGTCTCTGGAATGTCTAGCTCGGTCATTCCGGTGATAAATCTTCAAAGTGGTCTTCTCTTGGTGTGCAACTGGATATTCAATCAGCCGAATGTTCATCCAGCTTAATACTTTAATGGTCATGACAATCTAAATTCTGCTTGATGTCCATTTGTGGGCAAAGCGAAGAATATTTTTGAAAATGTATCACGAATGACTGGTTTGGTTTTCGAGCCCACCATCACGAGAATAAAATTTCAAAACTCTTGGCCTGCAAATGGCCATTTTTCAAGGCCACTTCAAAGGCGGATTTTGTCAGACTTGACCATTAACACTTACCACTTTGGTGTCAAAACTTTAAATGTTCAGATTAAATTAAAAGATGGTGTTCAATGTTCAACAAATCTGGTAGGAGATGGTGCTGTAAACATCTTCCACCAAAATTGTTTAAAACTGTACATCAGTTTCTTTGATATTGGCACAATAAAAGGTGAATATTGACATCAGAGTGGTTAAAGGCTTAATTTCAAGACACCCTCGATCCCACCCTAATAATAAGAGTCATATGATAAATATTTTTCTTTGTTTATTTCCAGGTTAGTCACGTAGAATGTGTGACAAAGGAAGAAGCAGAGGACTTTGTTGAGGATGATGCGACCCACAGCTGAGCAGGCTGCCCCTTGAATGAAACACAATACAGACTGCTGAGTATTGTATCACTCGCATAAAGTACAATACAGCCTGAACTGTATGTCTGTCGCCATGTGAGGCTTAGTGACAACACACTAGTGCACGAGCATAAAGCATCTTACTGTCCTGTTACTCAGTGTCTATTTGACATTGTACGAGTGTGTTTATTAACTACATTGATGGGATTTTATCTCAGAAAGCATTGGTTAAGTGACAAGGTGATACAAGCTGAACTGGTGCAACTCAATAGTCAGAAGCAGTTCAATGGTGCTAGGTGAAAAAAAGCACACACTAATGACTGATAGCATATATTGTCATAAATATCATCTTGGTGTTGCAGTAGATAATGATGTGAACTGTAAATTAAAATCTGTCACAAAATGTACATTGAAAATTTACTGACTGACAGCAGTAATTGAGGAATACAGTTTCTCAGTTAATCATACGATGTCATAATCAACTATATCATATGAAGGCTGATGTCATAATCAATTACGTCATGAATGACTCGATTTAGTCCGTCATACACGTTTAATAGTCCGTAGAGTTGTACAAATTCTGTGTCTAGTTAATAACCATGCTGTTGAATATTGTGAAACTAATTTGACTGGACGTTGTTGCTGCCATAGGCACCCAGTCAAATTAGTTTCAAAATATTCCACAGCTTAGCTGTATAGTTTTCTGGAAATTGAGATTCAGATAGTGCAGGAATGAATTGATGCCAACACAGGCAAAGCGTGGGTGGAGCTTAGCTAGAGATGGGCGAGGCATGGGTAAAACTAGATTCCTCCATTAGTAGCTCACCTGGCCTGAAAGGCCAATTGAGTTTATGGCGTGGCGACCGTCCATCATCTGTCTGTCCATCCGTCGTCCATCAACTTTTGCTTTAAAACGCTACTCCTTAACCAATAGCCGAATCTTATCTAAATTTTGGTCAACGGATGCTATTGTGCTCGGATCTGGATATTCCATTTGGAATTTTGATTCATAAATATTTTTTGGTCAAAATCGTTTACCAGAAATTGTTAAATTGCTTCTTCTCCTTACCCTTTTTGACCGATTTCAATCAAATTTGGCTGAAAGGATCCTATGGTCATAGGTTATAGAAAAACCATTCAGAATTTTGATTCGTAAATATGTTGGGTGAAAAACTTCGCTATTATTAAAAATTACCGAACAATTGTCAAATTGCTTCTGCTCCCTAGAATTTTACCGATTTCAACGTAATTGAGCTGAAATAATCCTATGGTCATAGTCTCTAGAACTTCATTCAGAATTTTGTTGCATAAATATTTTGAGTGAAAATCCTAGATTTTATTAAAGATTTACCGGAAATTGTCAAATTGCTTCTCCTTACCCATTGGACTGATTTCAATCAAATTGTCTGAAAGGATCCTATGGGCATAAGGTATAGAATTTGCATTCAGAATTTTGATTCGTAAATATTTTGGGTGAAAAACTTAGATTTTATTAAAAATTTACCAGAAATTGTCAAATTGCTTCTTCTTACCATTTTAACCGATTTCAACCAAATTGGGCTGAAAGAATCCTATGGTCATAGGCTCTAGAACATCCATTCTGAATTTAGTTGCATAAATATTTTGGTTGAAAATGCTAGATTTTATTAAAAATTTACTGAAAATTGTCAAATCTCTACTTCTTACCATTTTGACAGATTTCAACCAAATTGGATGGAAAGGATTCTATTGTGATAGGCTCTAAAACTTCCATTCAGAATTTTGATTCATCAATTTTTGGCGTGAAAATCTTGAGATTTTATGAAAAATTTATCAGAAACTGTCAAAACGCTGCATCTCCTTAGTTGCTTGACATATTTCAAACAAATTTGGCTATGATGACCCTATAAAGGTAGATTAGAATTTCTATTCAGAATTTTGATTGTTCAAATTTTTTTTGGGGTGGGGGCGGGGGGAAACCATCTTGGATTTTCCGAAAATTATCCATCATCTATTTGAATGCAAATGGTTCAAATGCTAATGGTCCAGGTGAGTGCCACAGGCCCTTGGGCCTCTTGTATGATGTTAGGTGGTTAGTATTAAGTCTGTATTGGCAGGCATGTTATAGAGGTATCTATTTCTCGATATGACTCGCCCATTTCTATCTAATTTATACAATGAATACTTTGAAGCGAATTTGACTGGGTGCTATTTCTGCTTATGACATATATTGTTGCTCTAGGTGTTTTTGTCATTGTGTTAAGATGTTTAATGTGAATGTAAGCAGGAAAATAGGCCTATAATTACATGAGTTCCACTCCAATATAGAATTGTTAACATAAGGCTAGAAAGTGTAACTAGAAAATCTATACAAGACACCATATTATAAACTAAAACAGTGTTTAGGAAAACCCTATGTTCATCACCCATTAATGATTTTAATTGAGTAATACATTAGCCCATGTATCAGGTGTTTATAAACATCAGTAGTTGTGTGTGTGTGCGCGTGTGTGTGTGTGTACCCTTGGTATTCCGAAATCTTGTTTTACTTTTATGATCCATAGGTCGATATCATAGAAAATGTTGTGGCAAAATAGGTCAAGTTCTACTAATGGAATCTTGAACAAACTGTGGCAGATGTTTGCCCTTTGTGTTCCCAAAGAATCCTCTTGATGTTGTGTTAAAGGTCATAGAAAAGGGCTAGCAGTGGAGTTTAGGACCCTGAAATGTGTGTGTTAAATTGCCTCTCCTTTAGATATTGCAAGTTTCATCATTATAACCCTATAACACACAAAGCGGCGAAAAATGGCGTCTGTTGTTGAGTAATACAACAGGGTAGACCTGTATTGGGAAATGTCCATCTGTAGACCAAGAAACCATTTTCAGAGTTGCCAACCATTACGATTTTGGCGTAATCATTACGATTTTATCATTCGTATTACGATGTTATAGGCGTTTATTACGCTAACATACATTTTTCATTTTAAAAAAAAGTTTCATTACCGCCGTATCGTATCTCCTACATAGTGAAATCACATTAAGCTGGTACCCGACTCCAATTACTCATAATCACAATAGTATCCTAAGCAAGACGCCAGCGAAGGAATGAGGAGTCGGGTACCAGCGTAAAATCACATGAAATAGTGGTGTTACACAAACTAAAAAATCTGCCAAAATTTGCCTATTCCATTCCCTGGCTACTATTTTGCAAACCTTATCTTCAGACAACGTTCCCAAATAGTAGCCGGGAACCAAGCTAATGTTGGCAGATTTTTTAGTTTGTGTAACAGAACTATCTCAGTTCCCGTTGATATTTCATATGAGCGATATGATTGGTTCGTTCAATCTATCAGCCAATCGTTGATCAGATAACAAATCGTGTTCAGAATGTTTATATCCCAGGTAAATTTGTGTAAAAAGTGGCGGATAAATGTAAACATTCGCCCTGTCGGGAATCGACTAAACCAGTACAAAGGCTGTGGATCAGAAATTTAAACAAGATTACAGTGCAAAATTTTGGGTTTTAACAAAATCACGACTAAGCGACTATCACGCGCACTGTCAAACATGTGGAATTGACTCCTCGGTAGCTCACGGTGGACTGAATGACTGGTCAAAACATCTAAAGATGCTCGGCCATAGCAAAGGTAAAGCAGCATTGGAATCTAGTAAAATTACAAGTTTCTGTGTACGTGATACAGACTATGGATCAATACAAGCGGAGGTGTTATTTACCAACTTCATAATTGAGCATAATTTGCCAATTGCTGTTGCAGATCACGTAAGATAATTATTTTGAAACTAATTTGACTGGAAGCTGTTGCTTCTGCAATGGCCTGGAGAAATCCCATTTGCAGATCTATAAAACATTATTTTGGGAAATACACCACTGGAATGACTGGCTCGACTATCGCGAGTTATTGCAGTGGTAAAATTTCAAAAATAGTTTCTTGCTGTGCAAATGGACATTTCTCTAGGTCATTGCAGAGGTCTTTTCCTGTAGTACTTACTAACTAGGAAATCATTGTGTCAACTTTGCCTAGGGTTAGGGTTAGTATACCGCTCAAAATGATAATTGTTACTCTTAGGACCATCAATCATACTGAGCCCTCACAGCTGAAAAAAATGTCAAGTTATTGTCTGTATTCAGTTTTAAGCAATAACGATTAACATGACGTCTTTTTAGTCATACAGCTGAACATGGTGGCTGCTGGCCCTAACACTAACCGGTTCTCATTTTGAGCTGTACATGACAGAAAAACGTTTTGTTCCAGCGTGTAACTAGTATAAATGTCTGTCTGTTGGTTGAGCGGTCAGTCAGTCTGGCCGTCTCAAAATTTTTAACAAAGCTGCCTAAGTCGCAACTATAGCATGTTCACACTTTTAAAAAGGTGATTTGAATGGTTCTGAAGCGCATAACATGGTTGAAGGAAAGGGGAATTTGAGTGCCAGAATGAGCTTAGAATGCACCACAGAGCATCTAAACGCATTAAATTTCTGGGTGCCTGCAGCCCCCAGCAATAGGAATTAGGCTTCACACTAGCTCGCTATGCTCACTCGCGTTCGCCGCATTGCTCATTACTATTTGCAATCTTCAAAAGTTGGCACCTCTGCATTTTTGAAAATTTACCACTGGAATATCTGGTTCGATAATTGACCCATTCAGTCCAGTGTTAAATATTAAAAACTGTTCTCTTAGTCTGCAAATCTTCATGAACAAAATGACTAGGATTGCACAATCTATAAATGATTAACAAAATTAAAAATATGCAATATCATTTTGATCATCAACTCCATCATCACACTTTCTATACCATTGCGATTGTGGTCTTATTTAATTGTAATTTTTTTTCAAAAGAATCCAGTGTCATCTTAGCATCCTATAGAAATGAGTCGGTTCATCTTGTACATATTCCAATGATTTTAGGCAATGAATATTTTTAATATGCATATCTCAGTCATTTAATAGCTCATTTGTTCTCATAGTGTGTTATAAATTAAATGATCTGTACATATCGTGTTACATAAAATTCCTAATAGAATGTTTAATCTATGTCTATCAACTGAATACATGTCTATCATCCGTCTGTCATAGTCAGTGTAGTTACATGTAGCTATATTAGCTGACCACTTTACCGCCCACTCCATCCTACTGTGACCATCACAGTCAGTGCAGTTAACTATAGTAGCTGACCACATTACCCCCCCCCCCCCCTCGTACTCTGACCGTCATAGTTGTAGTGCTGTGGAGCTGTATTATCCAGCCACAATATAGAGCAACAAAAGGTGGTCACTAATAACAACAACTGGTCATTTAACCCCTTACTGGACTAATTTGCCATTCAAGTGGTAAGTTTCCAAAAATACTCTTCTTTTTATCTGCAAATAGCCATTCCTCAAGACTACTTCAGAGGCCAGTTTTGGCTGCCGTGACCATTAAAAGGTTACTCATATGAAATATCAGGCTTTTCCGAATAGACTATGGAGATTCCATATGATTCACAATCACACATGGTGCTCTATGTATTTTATACCATATTAATACTGGCTTGTAGGTGCTGCTAGCTGTCATTATGTCTCCACAACCCTTTGCTGACCAGGCTTTTCCGAATAGACTATGGAGATTCCATATGATTCACAATCACACATGGTGCTCTATGTATTTTATACCATATTAATACTGGCTTGTAGGTGCTGCTAGCTGTCATTATGTCTCCACAACCCTTTGCTGACCAAGCAAGCCAAAACTTACCTCTGCAATAGTGTAGTGGTCTTGAGGAATGGCCATTTGCTGGTCAAGAAATTGCTCATAAAATAACTATATTGAATAATTTGAATACATTGTAGCTGTGTGTGTATGCGTGCGTGTGTGGGTCGGTCAGCAGAGTCACAAGGACGACATGCTTTCTGACACTGAATCCAAACTTGATGGCTTTCATGGAATGAAAGAATGTATCAATTTACCTATAGATCCTTTAATGCTCATGTTTGGTCAAGAAAATAAAGAATTTTGTTCAGAAAATGTTCATTTGAAAATTTTCTACTGACCTTTGAAAATTGACCCCTGAAATTACTTCCTCGGTTATCGAGCTAGTCATTCTAGTGGTAAATTTTCAAAAATAGTTTTTCCTTGGTCTGCAAATGGACATTCCTCGAGAACACTTCAAAGGCTGTTTGTGGCTGGCTTGACCGTTAAATCGTTATAACCAAATATCTTTTTGGATGATAGAAATTTGAAAATATTGTACGCTATTTATGTATCGAGTATGCTATCAATTATAGAGATGTATACTATATAGATGTATACAAATTTATATGGTATATCCCAACAAATTTAGCCCTTTAAGGGCAAAACCAGCATCTGCAATGTTCTTCATGGATGCAGGACAAGAGAATACCATTTGGGACAGTTCACTTCTGGTTTGACTGGCTCGATTACCTAGCCAATCTTACCCTTTAACTCTCAAATTTGTTGAAGAAAATTTAAATTTTCTCAGAAAATGTCCATTTGCAGACCAAGAGAAGACTTTAATTTATCACTGGAAAGACTGGCTCGGTTAGCGAGCCAGTCATTCCAGTGGTAAATTAAAAAAAATAGTCTCTTGGTCTGCAAATGGACATTTCTCAAGACCACTGCAGAAGCCATTTTCGGCTGATATGAGTTTTAATGGGTTAATCCCTCCACTACAAAATGTACACAATCTTGTGCTGTCAATTGTCCTTATTCTGTCACATTAACATGCTCTCTGTACAGTCTTATATACTACTTCTTGACTGAAAGTAGCTATCCTAGAATCTGTACTTGTTCAGTAATAAGTATTTGTGTTAGATTTAATGTACATTTTCATAGTCGAGTTCTCAACATGTTTTATCGAGGTCTCATGTATTATCTTACACACAATTTTTTGCATTGTTATTTATTACAGTTAACCGTCTGATTGCTGGGTTTTGCAGACGACATATTCCAGATGTTATATCGCTGGACATACTAAATGTTTTGAAAACAATTTGACTGAAAGTTGGTTCAACTTCCAGTCAAATTGTTTTCAAAATATTCAGCAGGTCAAGTGTTTATGCTCATTGAAATTGTCTGGTGGCTTGCAGCAACGAGACGGTTAATGACCAGATCATTTTCAATATGTTATTTAATGTTTTATGAAATCTGATGTCAGTATTGTGTGAACAATGTTAGCGCTGTACGGGCCAAAACCCGCATTTGTGGTGGCCTTGAGTAATGTCCATTTGCAGGCTATGAGATGGCTATCTTTGAAGATGTATCACTAGATCACATAACCATGACAGTCATTCTCGTCATAAATATTCAAAAATTGTCTTGACCTGCAAATGGACATTAAAGGGGAAATATTTTAGTTTTTCTGACTAATTTTGACAATTAACTCTAATGGACATATTTGGTCAAGAAAATTTTAATATCTGCATATTCAATGTCCATTTACAACCCAAGAGAACTAAATTTTTGAATATTTATCACTGAAATGACTGGCTCGGTTATCGAGGTAGTCATTCCAAGGGTACATTTTCCAAAATTGTATATTCTTGGCCTGTAAATGAACCGTAACAGTGGCTGGTTTTGGACAGCATGACCATTAAAGGCTTAGCGGCCAGGTACAACAGCTTCTTAAAGCCGAGAGATTCTGTTGGATACTTTGGAATTACTTATAAAATTAATTATTTTCAAAATGTTCAACAGCCTCTCCGGTATGGGGCTTTCCTGTGAAATTGAGTGAACATAATTTTATTGCTGAAAGGCTTTAATAAGGTAATTGGCAAATTCATCTGATATTCTATTCTGAGAAGAGTATACCTTAAAATAATTGACCAATGAAATGACAATGATTGACAAGAACTCTTCTCAAAACGGAATAGCAAAAGAATATCTATGTAATAATATTTATATTCATGTTGGATGTTATTATATCTGGTGAAATTTTGGTGCAAATTGGACAATGTGATTGGGCAGGCATCAAATGTACTTGTCATGAATTTATAACCTTAGAAATTACGGTCCAGTTTTAAGGGTGTATGGCTGCTTCCTGCCAGGCCATTCACATTATGTTGCATTGACACTTGACAGGTACCCATAAAAGCAATGTTATCAAACAAAAAATCTAAAATTTACACTCACAGATGCACACCGGATCAGCAAGATGAATGGAAGGATAGACGGACTGACCTAAAAAATAATTCGCTTCCTCTTATCCCCATAGCCACTATACATGTACCCAAAATGTCTCCAGTATATCCCAACAACAATTAACCCTGTAACAATCATATCAGCCAAAAATGGCTTCTGCAGTGTTCTTGAGAAATGTCCTTTTGCAGACCAAGAGAAGACTATTTTTGAAAATTTGCCACTGGAATGACTGGCTTGATAACCGAGCCAGTCATTTCAGTGGTAAATTTTAAAAATAGTCTTCTCTTGGTTTGCAAATGGACATTTTCTATGAGAAAATTTTAATTTTCTTGAAAAATTCGAGGGTTAATGGGTTAAGACAGGAAATCATGATAACTGGACACATTTTAGGTGGGAAAATTCTGTTATTTCCTATATTCCTATGTTTTTCACAATTTCCTATATTTACTCCTATAGTTTTGCTGAGGATGGCTTATAGGCCTGCATTGACAATGCTAAGCCTTCACCATTGTAGTCTGTTCAATTCTTGACCTTTAGCCATAGGCAGCAACAGCACCCAGTCAAATTAGTTTCAAAATATTCAGAGCTTACCTGTATAGTTTTATGGAAATTGATAGTCAGGGATCGATCGATCCCAATAAGGGTGGATGAAGCTTGGCTAAAGATGGGCAGGGCATAGCTAAACCTTGATTCCTCCATTATCACCACATATTTTGAAGAAAGGTGGGGATTATGTCATCCTGTCTGTTTGGCTGTCCATCTGTGCAGAAATTGATGGTAACGCAACTCCTCCGTAACCGTTGGATGGAAACACATGTTACTGCGGAGTGCAAGACAACATTTACATTTGGCTCCACCCCTAGAGGGATGGGAAAGGGGTCGAATGATCAAAGTGGTGAATGTGCACAAAATTAATTGTAACGCAAGGCCTCAAAAACCTTTGAATGAAATTAAACCATGTTTGGTATGTAAGTCATCCATATGATTGGTGAGTGGAAGATGACATTTACATTTGGCTGGGGTCGAAAGGTGAAAGCAGTCTACTTGGTGATTTGCGATGACGCACCATCAACCATCCAATCTGGTTAATACTGGCAGCAAAAACTTGCCACGGCAATGACATGAAAAGGGCTTATGTGTAGTAAATGCTGTGTGTATATATTGCCTGTTGATCATGACTTACATTAGTATTTTTCTTGTACATAGTTCATACAGATGTTTCATCATTAATCATTCATTAAACATTCAGATTCTCACCTCATTCCATGGCCTTGTTATTATTACTATCATATTATTATTATTATTATTATTAGCTCACCTGGCCTGAGATTCCAAAACTGAAGAAACCCCCCCCCCCCCCCCCCCCCCCCCCCCCTGTAAAAGTGTCCAAGCCTACTATTGTTTTTGGTGACCGTGCAAAAAATAAGATTTTTGATCATTCAGAATGTAGGAAATGGCTTCTCAGAGTATCTAATTTTCAGATTTTTTCCGGGGGAAGACCCCCTCACAGACCCTCCCCATTTATGCCCCCCCCCCTAACATAAATTCCTGGATCCGCCCCTGGAGTCAATCAATCAATGACGGAAGGAATGGACACTTAATTTTTTATAGAACACAACCAAACCGCAGCCACCATCATCACCATTACCAGCACCACAACTAGTGCCACCACCAGTAAAATCACCCCACCACTACACCACTAACAAAGCCAATACAACGAAGCCACCTCCACGAATACCACCACTGCCCTCCGTCGCTGCATCATGACTACCACCACCACTGTCTCTAACGCAAACTCAATGAATCCACCTCCACGACCACGACCATCACTACCGCTACCACCAATACCACCACTGCTGCCACTACCACCGTCGCTGCTGCAACCACGAAGCCGCCATCACCACAACCAACACCACCATCGATGACGGTGATGACGACAGCAGGAGCAAAAACAAATTATAGCTACCGCTACCTCGACAACTACTATGACCACGATCACCACAAACGAAGACAATGGCGACGATGACAGTAGCAAAAACAACAACGCACACTATCGCCACTGGCACCACCAACAACAGCAGCTGCTACTGTACTGCTGTTGCTACTACTACTACTATGTATTTTTTGGTCTTCTAGCCTTGTTGTCCGTCTGAACAATTGAATAATACTCAATAAATCTTATGATTATATTATGCTCAGAAGGATTGTGTGTACGTCTGAATATTAACTGTTGGATTTGAACTTCCTGTAAGACGTCCATAGGTTGATGTCCTAGAACCATGGCTAATAATAATCATTACATTTATTAGCTCACCTGGCCAGAATGGCCAAGTGAGCTTATGCCATGGCGACTGTCCGTCCGTCAACTTTAAACGACTTCTCAAGAACCACTGGGCCGATTTCAATTATATTTGGCAGGAAGTATCCTTAGGGCATAGGGATCCAAGTTTGTACAAACAAAGCCGATCAGCCTATTTGGCCGGTTGCCATCTTGGATTTTGGCCGATTTTAGGAAATGACTAAAAATCTCCGAAACCGCTTGGTGGATCGATTCATAACACACGAAATATATAGGGCAAGAGCTGAACCAAGTTTGTTCGAAGGAACTTGATTGGCCAAATGGTTCGCCAGCCATCTTGGATGACATAGTTTTCGTGAAAACGACTTATTCTGCAGAACCACTGAACGGATCGGGCTGAAATTTTGGGGATATGATTATGGACTAAGGGCCATTAAAGTTTGTTCATGGGTAGTTGATTGGTAAAAAACATGGCCGCCGTGGACTAATCAAATTTTAGCGTGTTTGGCTGCCATGTTCAATTTTTTTTATTTGATGGATTTTGAAGCCCAAATTAGTTTTCTTAACTCCACTTACTTGTCAGTCAGCTGTTGCATAGCGATGACCCATCCGTCTTCTGTATGTCCATCTGTCTGTCTGTCTCACCAACAATGGCGGCTCATTTTGTTATTTCTTGACGGATTGACACCAAATTTGGTCACAATGTTAATGTCGGCATCTAATATCTGTGTTGTGAAAATGAAACTGATAGGACGTCAAATGCCAGAGTTACCACTCCTTAAATATTTGCAGTCTCACTTTCATTGGGCAAATACAGGTTTGTTTCCACCGTCCATTGATTTATCACTATGTCAGATTTTATTGCCAAACTACATATTAAATTCCAATTAACGGATTAACCTTTCCAATACTGCCGAAATATTTAAGATATGTATTGTGCTCTGACATCTATGCTCTTAAAAATATTTTGAAATGTATTTGATTGAAAGTTGTTGCTGACTTAGGCAGCAGTGAAAGTTGTTGCAATGATTTCAGTCAAATTATTTTTTTAATCAACTCCAGCTCGCCCTACCTCTGCTGCTAACTTGGTGATTCAGCCAGATGCGCATGTGTTAAATAGATTGTGTGGTGGTGGGGAATAACCTGCTATAAAGACCACCTACCTGCCTTTAGAGACAATTTACTTCAATTGTATTTAAACCTAATAACCGTCTGACTGAGCTTTTGCAGAGGACATATTCCAAAGGTTATATCTCTAAACCTGATAAATATATTGAAAACAATTGGACTGAAATTGTTGGTGGCTAAGCCGCCAACAACTTTCAGTCAAATTGTTTTCAAAATATTCAACAAGTGAAGAGCTTTTGAAAATTGAAATTATTGGCTGCACTGGCTTGCAGCAGTGAGACAGTTGAGAAACCAGCTGTAGTTAGCACTGATATCATCTATTTTTACTTAAACATTGTTCAAAATCACTAATGCAAAAAAACAGTCCAGAGATTGCTGTCAATATCTCGAAAGCTAAACCATTTGACTGAAAGTCATTGGAAGTGACACCGATGGATGTAAAACTTAAGTAAGATTAGTTGAAATGCCAATGTTCCAGGTGAGCGATACAGGTCCATTGGGCCTCTTGTCTCATATTGTAGATTCCCGCATTGGTCCATCGAGTAACAACGTATTGAAACAAAAATCTTGTATGCCGTAAGCTTATGATAATGCCAAAAAAACTAAAAATTATCTCTGATGTTTACCATTATTCAATGCCTGTGCTGTTTGCTACCCACAAATCTTTCTCACAGTAATACAATTCTATGTGATAACAAAGATGCAGAGCTAGTCTTGATGGTAGTGGTGGTCGTGGTCGTAGAGGTGACCTTGTGTTTGGCGTTGTTAGCGACTGGTGGTGGTGCTGCTGCTGGCGGTGGTGCTTGTTAATAATGGTGCTGGTGGTTGTGGGGGTGGTGGTGGTGCTTGTGCTGGTGGTGTTGATGTTAATAATGGTAGTGGTGATGGTGGTAGTCGTGGATTCGTGGTTGCAGCATCGGGGGTGGTGGTGGTGTTCGTGGAGGTGGCTTCATTGTGTTGGCATTCTTAGTGGTAGCGGTGGGGTGGTGATATTGCTGGTGGTGGCTCTAGTGGTGGTGGTGGTGGTAATGGTGATGATGATGATGGAGGTTACTTTAATTGAATGCCTGTCTTTAATGACAATATTATGCTCATGCCATGTCTGTTATCGACAGGTTCAACTAAACAAGAGGACCAAGGGCCTTAGCACTCACCATTATCATTTCATCTAAAACATTTGAACAGACATAATACTTTAAATTCAGCGGTAAAAAGGCATAAAATCCAAAATTGGAATTCAGTAGAAATGATATTTAGTGGGAAATTAACGATGGACGCTGACCACACAAACAGATTGAACCTTTGGTCCATGACAACCATGTTTTATCAAGGAAAAAATTCTCTTGAACAAACTTTAACCACCCTTAGGTATCGATGAAATTAAATGTAATGAGTAACAGAGCCTGCTCTGTACAGAAAGTCCCGAGATGTCTGTTTTGAGAACAAGACAGTTACTTAAACCAGAGGTTAATGAGAAGTAACATTGTAAACGATTTCCCGCCATGTTTTGGAAAATCCAAGATGGCTTTCAAAAATGAATGAAGTTTTGTTTGTTTTGTATACCAATTCTGAAGTGTACCATCCAAGAGTCCTTCCAGCTGAGTTTGGTTGAAATCGGCCAAATGTTTAATGGGGAGTTGGGTTTTAACTAATTTTCTGAAATCGCAAAATCCTAGATAGCCACCGGAAATATTGACCAAACAAAATTCTCGTTAGAAGTGTAGAAGCCTACCAGTGTAGAATTAGTCCACCCAAGTTTCGTTGAAGTCGGGCCATTTATATTGGAGTCAAGTTTTAAATGATTTCCGGACATTTTTTGGAAAATCCAAGATGGCCACCAGAAAAATTTACCAATCAAAATTATGAACAGAATTTCTGGAGCCAACCACCATAGGGTCCTATAAGGCAAATTTGCTTGAAATCGGTCAAAGCATAAATGAGATGTGATTTGACGGACGGATGGGCCAGGTGACGCTCACATGGACCATTAGGATTTGAAACATTTTCATTTAAATATACACGATGCTTTACATTAAAACAGATGGCCACCGGAAAAATTGACCAATCAAAATTCTGAATAGAGGTTCTAGAGACTACCACCATAAAATGGATCTAGTTAAATTTGTTTGAAATATGTCATGCAGCTAAGGAGGAGTAACATTTTGACCATTTCCGGTAGATTTTTCATAAAATCTACGATTTTCATACACAAAATTGATCAATCAAAATTCTGAAAAGAAGTTCTAGAGCCTACCAGCATAGAATGCATCTAGTCAAATTTCGTTTAAATATGTCAAGCAACTGAGTAGCAGCATTTTGACCATTTCCGGTAGATTTTTCATAAAATCTCAGACTTTCACCCAAAAAATTGATCAATCAAAATTCTGAAAAGAAGTTCTAGAGCCTACCACCATAGAATGCATCTAGTCAAATTTGTTTGAAATATGTCAAGCAGCTGAGGAGTAGTATTTTGACCATTTCCGGTAGATTTTTCATAAAATCTCAGATTTTCACCCAAAAAATTGATCAATCAAAATTCTGAAAAGAAGGTCTAGAGCCTACCACCATAGAATGCATCTAGTCAAATTTGGTTGAAATATGTCAAGCAACTAATGAAGAGTAGCATTTTGACCATTTCCGGTAGATTTTTCATAAAATCTCAGATTTTCACCCAAAAAATTGATCAATCAAAATTATGAAAAAAAACAGCAGCTTAGGCTCATTTCAGCCAAATTTGGTTGAAATCGGTCAAACCGTTAAGGAGAGGACGCAATTTGACGGGCGGATGGGCGACGGATGGACAGCCGCCATGGCGTAAGCTCACTTGGCCTTTCAGGTCAGGTGAGCTAATAAAAACTGTTGAAAGATGAATAGGCTGGAATTTGTTGCACGAACATATGCGAGTATGTGATATATGCAAATCTGTCACCATGTACACACATGTGATTGCATTCTAATACAGAGCTGACTTACATGTAGGAGCAGTTCTTTATAATTCTTAGCACTTTTGGTCAGTTTTTATAATGGAGCAATCCAGTTTTAGCTATTCCCCACCCATCTCTAGCTAAGCTCCACCCAGGCTTTGCCAGTGTTGGGATCTATCTAGCCCTGAACTCCCTGACTATCAATTTCCAGAAATCTATACAGCTAAGTTGTTGAATATTTTGAAACTAATTTGACTGGATGCTGTGGCAGCAACAGTGCCCAGTCAAATTAGTTTCAAAATATTCACCAGCATGCTGTTGCTAAGCTAAGATAAACTGCTACGGTGAGCTAAATGCAAAATGTTAGTTTTTATTTTTAAAAAGGTAGATTTTAGCAAGGACACAGTGACCATTGACATTTGGACTCCAAGGTGTCATTCCAAGGTGTCATGTGTCATTCCCACTGGTGATAAAGAAGGACGTGTCCAATTTTTACTCCAGTATGATTCAGCATACATGTGAAGTTGAATATTTTTGAAAATTTACCACGAATTACTGGTTTGATAACCGAGCCAAGCATTCCAGTAGTAACTTTTCAAAAATAATCTCTTGATCTGCAAACAGATATTTTCTATGACAAAAATTGAAATTTTTTAAAACAAATTCAAGGCGTAAAAGTGTTAAGCTAAACACAAAACGTTACTGTTGAAAGTTTTCCCAAAACCACAATGACCTTTGACCTTTTGACCACGAAGGACATTGTGTCATGCTCTCATTATAAGGAAGAACATGTTTGGGTCCAGTATGATTAACCAAACATGAGATATAAATATAAAAGTTGAGATAAACGCAAATTGGCGAGGCCACCACTGACGCCGCCAGACGACATGTAGGGTATCACAAGGGTTTCAAAAGTATGTTTGTAGTATAGGAAAACTACTTTAATTGTTTGAACAATAAAAGCTCACCGTCCTATCTATGCTGGCCACATAGATTTCACAGATGACACTGGTAAAGGCTTAGTGGCCACATAATAAAACAACAATTATGTTTTTTTGCTGTGCCAATGATTAAACGATGTACTGTATGTAAACACAAACATCACCATAAAGATATAGCAAACTGCTTCACCATCCCCTCACATTAGCAAGCCACAGTCAGCGAGGCTGATATGTACAAACATTCACACCTATGATAGGGAGCTAAACAAGCATTAATTGGTACCTTTGATGAATACAAACATGCACACTCACAGGCCACAAGTGTCAGATAATCCCATTGAAGCTGCACACTATCTATGCTGACAATGCTATGCACAAATATAACTTATTTAATAAAATCCTTTAACCCTTACCACTCTGATGTCAATATTCTATCTTTTTACTGTGTTAATATTAAAGAAACTGGTGGACATTTTTCAACAATTTTGGTGGAAGATGTTGCTGTCTACGACAGCACCATCTTCTACCAAATTTGTTGAAAAATAAACACCAGTTCATCTTTTACTATAGTTTGAAAATTAAAATTTTGACATCAGACTGGTAAGGGTTAAGTAGAATGTTCTTGGACAGATAATCAGAGTAAAGCTATCATGACGTCAGAAAAATAACAGCTACTGTGCACAAAAAAAATATGAATGAGTACCCTTAAACCCAACCAGGTGAGCTACCACCACATTGTTTGCGGTTCATCTACTGTGGCTATTTCCAGTACACCCGCCATCGCTTACTATAAAGGATGATCCCGAAATGGCAGCAGTTAAGCATTGATGATACATGCGAAAAGCACGCTGACTGAAATATATATATATATATATATATATATATATATATATATATATTGAGTTCACTGGAGTCCATTGAAAACCTCAGGCTATAGAATGTAATGATTTGTGGGAAAATATGTTTCATCTTCTGGCATCAACACTGAATGGAATCTCATGAAAGATACATTGCTCTCTCAAACCAGATTTTTGTTATAGCCATGTTGCCTGTATGCTCACTACTTATCTAAAACTATTAAAAGTATTAATCAGCCTTCTTGTTCAACTATTCATCAGTATAGAATCAATGAAGATGGAACAAAGAAACCTTTCTCATTCTTGAAAATGATGTGCTAGGCCCAGCAACTATAGAAATAGTCAACCGAGCCGTGTATGATTGCCAGTGAGCGGAGATGCATTCAAGAGTTTTTCGGTTAAATTATTTAACTTAAATTTTTAATCAAATCCACTTGGGATGAGGTGTTAAATTATTAAACTAAAATTATGACAGAGGCGCATTATTATGTAAATAAAACTTTTATTAATGAAAATGGATTCAATGCCACACGATAATTGATGGAATGTAAATTTTGTCACAAATATTTTGCAATAGAGTTGTCCTAAAGCAATACACTAACATGATCTATATGTAATATGCTGTTCATTTAAGTCCGCGAAATCTGACAATCAAACTCCTCAAATTATCTTGATGTTCACATTTTACAGCATTGAAAGTTCTGCTGTTTATCGTCTGTTGTTGCAACAGTTTTCAGTCAGTTCTAAAAAATGTTTGCGTGTTTCACTTGAACCACAGGTGGTGTTATGCTATAACTCTACTAATTATTATAAATTATTTAGACAATCGCTGGCTCCTCTGACAGGCAAGTAGTGAAATGAAATATTGATGAGCTGATTGTGCGCTTTTATAGTAGAAATGTTTGCGCAACGAGACAAGAGATTCGTAATAAATGCCATCAATTTATTTGATTTAGTATGCCGTCTTTACCAGTCAATCCAGCCTCTAAAATGATCTTAAGAAATGTCCATTTGCATGCCAAATGCGAAGATTTATCAATGAAATGACTAGCATATTATCGAGCAAATCATCCCAGTGGTAAATTAGCATGTAAATAGACATGCTCTGAGCAAATCTTCCCAGTGGTATATTAGCATGTAAATAGACAGGTTCTGAGCAAATCTTAACCATTGAAGGGTTAAATAGTCTCAATTTAGAAATCTGTCCATGTAGCACATCACATATAGATATCACTTACTATATCGCTTCACAATAACTTTTAAGCTAAATGAGATATTGACATGATAAAAAAATCAAGTTTAATTATACAAATAAATGCTTCCTAAAATTCAGAAAAGCTGAACTCGATAGGAATTGACAATTTTCTTTTAACTATTCCAGAAAAACCCACTAACATTATATTGAGATAAGTTTGATATGATAAATTAAATCTTCTTCAAATAAGAACAATACTGGGAAGCTTAAAAAAATACTATCATTAATTGCTACGCTCACTCATAGGGCCATAGGGGGTGAATTTGGGGTTGGTCCGTTTGTTTATTTGTAATGCAGGGCTGTCGCTCAGAAAGCACTCAACCACTCTCATACTAATGTCAAAATGTTAACTATTACAGTGCCAATAAAGGTACTTAAACACCAGGCTGTACACTTTGGAAGCAATGTTATTGAAAGCTGTCTTAGGAAGCAAATAGCTACAACAACATTGTTTACAAAATGAACATGGTTATCATGTTAAATTTGTTGTCACCCTCCAGGTCAAATATACATATAGATAGGACCAAAGAATTTGACAGCCATTTTTGCCTTCGCCCCACCCCCTTGGTATAAATTGACGTAGCATGTGAAATCGAATTCCTATTGCTCTATGGTACATTGAATAACTGACTACTTCCTCTGGACAATATGTCCATCCTCTGGACAATATATCCATCCTCTGGACAATATGTCTATCCTCTGGACAATATATCCATCCTCTGGACAATATGTCTATCCTCTGGACAATATGTCTATCCTCTGGACAATATATCCATCCTCTGGACAATATATCCATCCTCTGGACAATATGTCTATCCTCTGGACAATATATCCATCCTCTGGACAATATGTCTATCCTCTGGACAATATATCCATCCTCTGGACAATATGTCTATCCTCTGGACAATATGTCTATCCTCTGGACAATATATCCATCCTCTGGACAATATATCCATCCTCTGGACAATATGTCTATCCTCTGGACAATATATCCATCCTCTGGACAATATGTCTATCCTCTGGACAATATGTCTATCCTCTGGACAATATGTCTATCCTCTGGACAATATATCCATCCTCTGGACAATATATCCATCCTCTGGACAATGTCTATCCTCTGGACAATATGTCTATCCTCTGGACAATATATCCATCCTCTGGACAATATGTCTATCCTCTGGACAATATATCCATCCTCTGGACAATATATCTATCCTCTGGACAATATATCCATCCTCTGGACAATATGTCTATCCTCTGGACAATATGTCTATCCTCTGGACAATATATCCATCCTCTGGACAATATGTCTATCCTCTGGACAATATGTCTATCCTCTGGACAATATATCCATCCTCTGGACAATATATCCATCCTCTGGACAATATATCCATCCTCTGGACAATATATCCATCCTCTGGACAATATATCCATCCTCTGGACAATATATCCATCCTCTGGACAATATGTCTATCCTCTGGACAATATGTCTATCCTCTGGACAATATGTCTATCCTCTGGACAATATATCCATCCTCTGGACAATATATCCATCCTCTGGACAATATATCCATCCTCTGGACAATATGTCTATCCTCTGGACAATATGTCTATCCTCTGGACAATATATCCATCCTCTGGACAATATGTCTATCCTCTGGACAATATATCCATCCTCTGGACAATATATCCATCCTCTGGACAATATATCCATCCTCTGGACAATATATCCATCCTCTGGACAATATGTCTATCCTCTGGACAATATGTCTATCCTCTGGACAATATGTCTATCCTCTGGACAATATGTCCAGTTTCATTAACCATTTAACCCTCAGATTTGTTAAAAAGAATTTCAATTTTATAACAGAAAATGTCCATTTGCAGACCAAAAGAATATTTTCAAAAATTTACCACTGGAATAACTGGCTTCCTTATCCTGCCAGTCATTTGAGTGGTAAATTTTCAAAAATACTCTTCTCTAGGGTTAAGCTGACAATTCAGAAGGAAGAGGATTAAAAATACAAGGATATCAATGACAAATGAAAATACAAGGATATCAATGACAAATGAAAATACAAGGATATCAATGACAAATGAACAATTTTGATATGTAAAAAAAAGCACTAGTTATTTACAATGCCTAATGAAGTAATAAAAAAAGAGTGATTATACATGAATAGTAATCAGTGAATTTAATATGTGGTATGGGCCAAGGAAGTAGACCAAGAGAAGAATCTTTTAAAAACTTATCATTGGTATGACTGGCTTGATTATCCAGGTGGTTAATTCAGTGATAAATTTTTAAAAAGATTCTCTTGGTCTGGAACTGAACAAGCAACTTGACCCTGATTGCATTATAGGTAGGATATTTAACCATTACCACTCTGATGTCAATATTCTACCTTTTATTTTCTCAATATCAAAGAAACCGGTGTTCATTTTTCAAACAATTTTAGTGGAAGATGTTGCTGTCTACGACAGCACCATCTCCCACAAAATTTGTTGAAAAATGAACACCAGTTCATCCTTAAATTTAATTTGAAAATTTACAGTTTTGATACTAATGTTTTAAGCGATAAACATTATTAGGAATGCACCTACAATCACCTGACTATAAAGGCATGAATATAAAACAAAATTTTAATCTTTTACATGATAAAAAAATACTGCAGCCCTGTAATGTTTTCAGGGCTTATCTTTATACAGGAAATATTTGCTATATGTACAGATTGGTAAAGATTGCTTTATGTACAAATAAGTGTGTAAAAATGTACAACGTCTCGTTAACCATTTAATGGTCAAGCCAGTCAAATACACCTGCAGTAGTCTTAGGAATGTCCAGTTGTAGATCAAGAGAAATTACTTTAAAAAGTCTACCACAGGAATGCCCGGCTCGATAACCGAGCCAGTTATTCTTGTGGTAAATTTTCAAATATATGCATATTGTTGAGCAAATTTGACCACTAAAGGGTTAACCATGGATTAATGGAATGGTACAGCCCTGATACGAGAGAGAGTTAATATTTAACTTTTTAAAATAACAATTTCAGTATTATAAAATAAGACACATAGCATGGCAGAAAAAACTTTGTTAGAAAACTGCATAAATGTATAATCTTGTTTAGTTTTCATGATGTCTTCATTTTATGTGAAACAGTTAAAAAAAAACAAAAAAAAAAACCTTCATTGGAGTTGCTAAAGATTTTAAAAAGTTTTTTCAAGTTTTATTCTTAGAATATTTCACTACACCATGTCAGTATACATCCACAAGGAGTAATAGTGAGGTCAGTGTTCTTTATACATATATACAGAGATACTTAAAAGCAATGATTTTAGATTTAATGACAACAAGCACAGGCGAACATGCTTTCTAGTGTTTACTGTTTCTTTATGCATAGGCTGTCCTTTACTCCTTAAAGACAGCAGGGGCCGTATTCATGAACAGTATCTAACATACACTCCTAACTGACTGCACCTATTTAGAAGGACCAACCTCGCCATGTTCTTGAAGAGGTCGCTAAATACTCATCTAATGTAGGTGAGCCAGGCATTCCAGTGACAAATTTTCAAAAATAGTCTTCTCTTGGAATTCAAATCGACAATCCTCAAGACAACTACAAAGGCCAGCTTGATCATTAAAAGGTTAAGACAGAGGATTTTACCACTTTTCAAACGTTTAATGGTCAAGATTAGTCAGGAAAATTTCAATTGTTGCTTAGTCAATGCCCATTTGCAGGTCAATAGTATTTTTGTAATTTTACCATGCAAATGGAATTGAATGGCTCGCCTATCAAGCCAGTCATTATAGTGGTAAACTTTCAAAAAGGTTCTTGGTCTGCAAATGGGCATTCTTCAAGACCACTGCAATGGCCAGTTTGGGTTGGTTTGACCATTAAAGGATTCAAAACAACCATCATCTTTGTCAAATACATCTGGGGCTCTAGTCACATGAGTCAAATGTGGAACACTGATTGGTCCATTTCTACTTTATACGGCACATAACTGAGGGTCGTGGAACACCCAATGCATATTTCATATCAATAGATAGCCCTGCCCAATGGATGGCGTTATTAGCCTTGGTGTCGATTTCTGCAACTACTGTCATGATTGTGAGGTGAACACTACTTAGAAATGGAAGGGAATTTTGAAAGAATTCAGCAGAGAAAAACATCCTTTGTAGTCGTCTTGAGGAAGAAAGTCTTTGACAATTTAGCACTGAACTGGCCAAGCCAGTCATTCCAGAGATGTATTTTCAAAAATAGCTTTCTCTTGGCCTGCAAATGAATATAATTTTCTTGACCAAATTCGAGGACTAATGAGTTATTTAACCCTTTAATAGTCCAGATTTGTCAGGAAAATACAAAATCTCATGCAGTGAATGTTCATTTGCATGCCAAGATAAGACAATTTTGGAAAATTTACATGTGGAAATCTATTATCCTACAAATGTACATTTCTTGAGATCACTGTAGAAGCTACTTTGGTGTGGTTGAGCATTAATCCTTTAATGAGTAAATTTGTTCAAAAAATTAAAATATTTACTTATTGAATGTCCATTTGCAGGACAAGAGAATACTATTTTTTTTAATTTACCACTGGAATGACTGGCTCGATAACAGAGCCAGTCATTCCAGTGGTAAATTTTCAAAAACATTCATCGTTAAAGGGTTAAGAGATAAGGCGCAATGACATACCTGTCATAATCTATATGGACATGTTTTTTCCATTCAGCCTGTTGTAAAATATGCTTTGTATCATCATTCTTGTTCACATTACAATAAATGGAATGTTACGAGAGAAATTGTTGTTAAAAGTCCTGCTAAAATATGAATTGCTGTAAAGTGCAAGCCACTGACGGATGAAGGGTTATCCGCTTTTTCATCTGTGTAACACGTAAAAGGAGTAAGCCTTTCAATCATGCTTACAAAATCTATACCGAGATACTCGCGATAGCCTTGCTTCGCCGGTTCAATTTGTAACAATCGGATGGTAGAATCAGTGAACAGCAAGTCATTGTAGAGCAGACCAGAATCAAACATCGAGAAGTCACTCTCTCTGAAAAGTAAAATAACAACACCAGTCAATGCTTGTCGACTCGACTCGCAACTAGTATAAGTCTGTCAAATGTTTTACATTTCTCACAAAGCTACATAAGTCCTGAAACTATAGCATGTCACACTTGTTTTACCTACCTAATTAATTAATTAATTAATTAATTAATTAATTAATTAATTAATTAATTAATTAATTAATTAATTAATTAATTACTAAAAGGTAAAACCAAATATTAGTAAATTTTGATCATATTTTCCGCTGACATTTCTCCACATACAGTAAAGCTCATAAATAAGTTAGAATCTTTCCAAAACAAAAACAAAAACGATCGTGGTCATGTGACCTTATTATAAGAAAGTACGTTCCGAATTTAGGTCCTGCCTGCTTAACCCTTGAATTTGTTTAAGAAAATTTCAATTTTCTCATAGACAATGTCCATTTGCAGACCAAGAGATAATTTTTTTTAATTTACCACTGGAATGACTGGCTCGGTTATCGAGCCAGTCATTCCAGTGGTAAATTTTCAAAAATAGTCTTCTTTTGGTCTGCAAATGGACATTTCTCCAGACTACTGCAGAAGCCGTTTTTGGCTGATATGAGTGTTAAAGGGTTAACGAAACATGAGATATAAACTGCTAAGTTGATCTAAACTCAAAATATTAGTGTTGAACAGAACAACTAGGTTTTAGCAAGGACACAGTGGCCTTGACCATTGACTCCAAGGTGTCATGTGTTATACCCTCTCATTATAAAGAAGCATTTGTCCGACCTTGACTCCAGTAAGATAATGCAAACATAAAATATAAATGGTGAAGTTAAGTTAAACACAAAATGCTAATGTTGAAAAGAACATTATTTAAAGATCACAATGACCTTGATCATAAGGAAGTATGTATTCAAATTTTGGTCTAGTATGATTAACCAAACATGAGACATGAACTACTGAGTCGAGCTAAATGCAGTGTATATTTTGTAAAGTCGAGCTAAAAAACATCTTCTCGTGGTCTGCAAATGGGCATTTGTACAGACCCTGTCAGCAGCAAGTTTTACTGGCTTGACCATTTAAGGGTTAAAAATTATCAGTTTTGAATGATGTAATGGATAAATTATGACTCACTTATCCGTGGAGAAGAACATCTGTCCATAATTCAGTAGTTGCCAGTACATCTCACGTTCCTTTGCAGTCTTATGCCCTGTGAACAATAATGACAGTTAATATGTACATGACGGCATATTACTTAGAATCTCACCGCAACGGCAAGATTGGGATTACATTGGGTATGTATGTGCACAGCTTCAGAGATGTATGTAAAAAATACTGATCTGATTGGCGCAAATTTGAACACACAAAAGGATATTACTCTGAAAGAGGATTTCCACGCATTGGCTGTAAACAAACCAGATCCAAATCTGAGCATATTCAGGATCTATGGATATCTTGGAAACCACGGGTCCAACTTGGCTCAAATTTAAACACGAAAGTGTGTGACCATACACTAAAATTCAACAAGCTATGAAAAGAACCCTTACAATGTGACAAATATGGGATGGTGATGGTATGCAATCTCTAATTGCTCATTATCAAGGGAGGGAACTGGCTCCTCATTAATCAGTATCATATTTATAACCAGATTTGAAATAGCATTGAGAATACATCCTTTGCTCCTATGTAGATATATTCTCTAATTAGTAAAATTAACATCAAAGTCTCCAGATGACTTGCTGAGGCTGTTTTGGACTGGCTTGTTCATTAATCCTTTAACACTCATATCAGCCAAACACGGCTTCTGCACTGGTCTTAACAAAAGAGAAGGGTATTTTTGTAAATTTACCACTGGAATGACTGGCTTGACAACCAAACCAGTCATTCCAGTGGTAAACTTTCAAAAATAGTTTCCTCTTGGTCCGCAAATGGACAATTTCAATGAGAAAATTTAAACCTTCTTGAACAACTTTGAGTGTTAAATGGTTAACTGTAGTACAATGATGACAAGCCATGATTAAACCTTCATATTAATTCATGATCAGCATCAAGTAGCATATCACATCACGTGACATTACACATTTCTGGAAAATTAAAATCATTCACCTAATTTTGCAAGTAGGTCCTTACCAGACAACCAACTGTTGATCATATTCATATATGTGTAACTCCTCATAGGTGCCTTAACATGACAGTCAAACCTGTATATAGTGCCAGTGAACTCTCTAATTGTCGAAGCATGTGCAAACACAGCTTGAAGAGTAGCCATATGCCAGACAACAGCTGCTTATTTTCTTTAACCCTCAAATTTGTTCAAGAAAATTTTAATTTTCTCATAGAAAACATCCATTTGCAGACCAAGAGAACACTGTTTTTGAAATTTACTACTGGAATGACCGGCTCGGTTATCGAGCCAGTCATTCAAGTGGTAAATTTTCAAAAATAGTCTTCTCTTGGTCTATAAATGGGCATTTCTCAAGACCACTGCTGAAGTCGTTTTTGGCTGATATGAGTGTTAAAGGGTTAAACCTTTAATTGTCATGCCGGCCAAAAATTACCTATGTTTTTGTCTTGTAGAATGCAGATAACCGAGCCAGTCATTCCAGTGATAAACTTTCAAAAATTGCATTATCTTGTCCTGTAAATGGACATTCAATTGGCAGATATTTAAATTTTCTTGACCACATTTTACCATTAAAGGGTCAATTTACAACTGGAACATTTCAGTCATAAATTTTCACAAATACTCTTCAATAAGCTCATATCTGGATTTTCTGAATGAACTTTGAGCAATGACAAGTTAAGAATAACAATCAAGCCATTACCAAAAGCAAAGGATAGCAAAATAATGGTTAATATATTTGGTGATAACAAACTGTGCGTGCTTAACCCTTTAACACACAAATTTGATCAAGAAAATTTTGATTTTCTCATAGAAAATGTCTATTTGCAGACCAAGAGAAGACTGTTATCGAGCCAGTCATTCCAGTGGTAAACTTTCAAAAACAGTTTTCTCTTGGTATGCAAATGGACATTTTTCAAGACCACTTCAGAAGCCTTTTTTGGCTGATATGAGTGTTAAATGGTTAAGATTGGGTAGTCTTATAGTCAATCCAGTAGAACAATAATCTAAATGTCAACATCATTGCATCGTGCAGACTTAAATTGTGGGGGCGAGAACAAACAAAACAGATCTGTCCACATAGCTCGAAGAACAATAATTGTACTAGCTAGAGTAGATGTTAGAATAACATGCTGCAGTTTTGGATCGGGCGTGGGTAGCAGAGTTGCACAATTATTCATTATTTTGATATATCACTATGCAATTAAAACCGATGACTTCCAACGATGTTAGGCTACAAATATCAGAAAATTGCAAACAGTTTGCATGGACAGATTAATTATTTTGAAATTCCTCAGACTGGAGGCTATTACTGCAGCAGCAGTTTGCAATTCAAATAATTTCAAAATAGTTAACAGTTTAATGCTGGTCTTCATTGACACTATCACCAATGTGTACCAAACCATGCAGCTCACTCAGCCCACTATTACCAATGTATTTACCAAGTACCAACGCATGCAATGCACCCACATTATATATTTACGCACGCGCACGCACGCACGCACGCACGCACGCACGCACGCACGCACGCACACACACACACACACACACACACACACACACACACATTGTGTACTACACATTGTGACCTTGTCTAGAACAACATTGTGCACTCTGCAGTGTAATCTTTGTACTTACTTCCGACCACAATAGCATTAGCTGGGACAGATCCGAGATTACATGATTTCCAGTCCTCAATTGGTTTTCTGCTTCCATCCTTACACATGATTTCATAATCATCAGAACGACGATTACGTGCCCAGATTGCTTCATTTCGTCCATCAGTATTCTGTCGAATCGTCCAGTGACGGACAAACGCTACATCACCACCATCTGCAGAGAGAATGCACAGGTTTATTAACCCTTATTGCTCTGATGTCAAAATTCTAAATATTCAAATTAAATTAAAGGATGAACTGGTGTTCATATTTAAACAAATTTGGTGGAAGAGACAGCAACATCACCCACCAAAATTGTTTTAAAATGTACACCAAGAGGTAGTGATTTAAGCAGAGATAGCTCAATAGTTGCTTCTCCTGAAACTAAATATTTGATATGCCTCTCGCTGCTTCTGAGCATAGTAGCATTAATTAGCCTTCTGAAGCGGAGGTGCTACCTTCACCACTTCACTCTCATAAACTAAGCACTCAATGGAAACGACCTAGATTCAGTACCGCAGGACATTAAGTTTTAAAAAGGCTTTTACTATTAAAGTTTGTGTGTTCATCTCGAAATAGAAAGATAACTGATCAAGTTAGCATTAGTTCAGTCTTGCTGGATCAATAAACTAATTCCATATGTTTAAATAGTCTACATTCATCCGATCAATGTAAATATTAGATTTATTTGCACAGGTGATTCGGTTTATTTTCTTCATATTCCTGTCATACTTGCATTCTAAAGCAAGGAGACAGAATGAAGAATGACAATGTATGAAATGCTTAACTTCAAGTAAATTACTTATGATGCTATGGGTTACTACTACAATGTTTGCTGTCTGGCATAAGTTATTTTATAAAACAGGCTTAGCTGCATGGCCACACAATAATACTTACATTCTACAAGGCAACGGAATGCGCCTGTGGCTTTATAATATTGTTCCTGATTATTTCTCTGGCATTTACGGTAGCTTCCTGCGGCACACCCCTCGCACAGGTTGATCGGCTTACCAGCAGGGTTATAATGATAGTCCAGAGAACCTGGTATACAGCTCCGTGAAAACAGCTCACCTGTGATACACAGCGACATTGGTAAAGCAAGGAAAATTCATATCCTATACCTTTATGAATGGCCAAGTCAGCCAAAACTGGCCTTTGCAGTAATGTTGAGGAATGTCCATTTGGAAGCCAAGAGAAGACTATTTTTGAAACTTTACCACTGACATAACTGGTTCGATAACCAAGCATGGCTCGCTAACCGAGTTCATTATTCTAGTGGCAGATTTTCAAAAATAGTCTCTTGATCCGCAAGTGGATATTTATTAAACAAAGACTGAAATATTCCTGAACAGATCTTGTCCATTACCGAGTTAATCCGTAAACCTAATGAGAGTACATAAATTCCACTATGAAGGAATTGCTATGCTCATTCCAGCCAGCATAGTAACGCAGAGGTTTTGTAAAAAGGAAGATAATCTCTGGAAAATTACACATTTTCCCCCTGCCATAGTGCTAGCATATGAAATGTGCATATTGTTATGCATTTGAGAGAGCAATCAGAATGTAAAATCTAATAGTGTTCTCATGTATTTTTACAAATCCAACTAATTCATATATGCCACTAATGATTTAGTAATCATTGCACACATTCTAACCCAGAAATAGGTTCATGGCATTTATTCTCTCTTCAGATTTCCACATGTAGATCTGTGTCAAGCATCACTCTCATTCACAACATCCAAGATGCCAGATCAAATGATGAAACAATAAGCTAGAGTTAAATTCTGGTCTGATCTTCTAGTCCAAATAGGAAATATGATTTTACTGAATGACAATTTAATTTCAGATCAAGCATTCTTATTGAACCTATATCATACGATTTAGTAAAATGTATAGATCCAAAGTAACCAATCGATCAATCTAGTTTTAGCTGTGCACTGGCCATTCCTAGCTGGGCTCTGCCCATCCTTTGTCCATGTTGGAATCGATCGGACCTTAAACTCTGTGAATCTCAATTTCCAGAATACTATACAGATATTTTGAAATTAATTTGAAACATGGCAGCAACCGTGCCCACTGAATTTAGTTTCAAAATATTTCACAGAATGTTTAATAAATAGTAGACATACAATCCACAATTGACAGACTATTAAGCATTCATGGTAGACTTGGATACTTTATCCAATATGTAATTGGTTCTGACACCAACCTACCTGTGATGTAATTCATTATGACATCATATATTTGACTGACAGATTGGAATCATCCACTAGCTGGTAATACTGCCACCAAATCAGGAATTGCTAATACAACAAAGCCAGCCCATCAAGAGCAGGCTGTTATCTAACATGTCACTAATGATGGTGCTGCCATTTGTCATCCGTGGGGAGGTTAGAATTCATTTGCAGTCATGCCATATTACATCTACACGACAATTCTTACTCAAAATTTATGGTGTTTACGGTGCACAAAAAATTACAACTTCTTTTACGTTTAAATCTACACACAAAAAATATCTAGATTAAACACATTAATGCTCAACCTAGCCAAGATTTACTTCTGCAACCATCGTGAGAAATATCACTCGCTTAGAATATGACTTATGCTCGGACATTGAGCACATTAAAAATATACCATTAATCCTTATCACTCTGATGTCAATGTTCTATCGTTTACTGTATCAGTATCAAAGAAACTGGTGTGCATTTTTCAACAATTTTGCTGGAAGATGTTGCTGTCTACGACAGCACCATCTCCCACCATATTCGTCGAAAAATTAACACCAGTTCATCTTCTAATTTAATTTGAAAATTAAAAGATTTGGCACCAGAATGGTAAGGGTTAATGTTATTTATAAACTTAGATAGTACTGACCGACATTATTTAGTAGTGTGCATTCCTCTGGCCGGATCTGGACTGTCTCAATGAATATTGTGGCTGGAATCACCCATCCATCACCAGTATGGATACCGCCTTGACAGGAGCGTTTACCTTAACAAACACAGTCACACAGCCAATGTAGTAACAGTTAACCACTAATTTTAATTTTTTCATAGCAAGTGTCCATTTGCAGTGCAACAGATTATTTTTGAAAATTTATCGAGCCAGTCACAGTTATTCCAGTGATGAATCATCAAAAACTAGTCTCTACTAGTCTTATTGGTTTGCAAATAGACATTTATCAAGACCACTTTAGAAGCCATTTTGACCAACTTGAGTGGTAAATGAACAAAGCTTATTTAGGATCTGTTCGAAACACTACTAGCAAACACTGATAATGGTCGCATGAAAGGCAGCAGCTGCCTATAAAGCAGCAACAGCTTCCAGTCAACGCAATTTCAAAATAGTCAACATGTTGTTAAACATTTGTCCATAATATTCCAATTCTTTTAGGTCAGCATTGTCAAAAATTGTGATTTTTTAATACACAGATTTCTTGAAAAACATTTTCAACCCCCATCCCTCAACCCACCCCAAAACAAGCAGCAGAAATGAATTTGATAGAACCTTTATTAAAACGACAATTAGATTTCTGCATTGGAAGATCTAAACTCCAGTCCCTTTCATATAATAGATAGCACATTTAAATAATCATAAAGTTTCTAATATTTCAGGACTAACAGACAAAAAAAGACAAATGCAGGGAAGATGCGGAATATTCTGAAACTAATTGGAATTGGAATTTTTGCTCCATATCTCAGCAACAGGTTCCAGTGCAATTAGTTTCAAAATATTCAACAGCTTTCCTGTACAGTCATTTTCAAATTGAGAAACTGAAATTTCAATGGTTAAAGGATTAATTATGCGACGGTGCATTTAAAATGCAAAGGTAGGTATTGGAATAAATTATAATTTATCAATACCTTTAAGATTGAAGAGTGTCGTATAGGCATCCTGCTTGCGAGCGGCAGCCACAACTTTGAATGATCCTGTCATGTCTCCATAATCTTCTTTAGCTATTGGTACAAGGCCATAATCCCTGCAAATATCATGAAACACTTAAGCAACTAACCGTCGATTTTGTTCAACAAAATTTCAATTTTCTCATAGAAAATGTTCATTTGCAGATCAAGAATACTATTTTTGAAAATTTACCACTGGAATGAGTGGCTCGGTTATCGAGGCAGTCATTCCAGTGGTAAATTTTCAAATATAGTCTTCTCTTGGTCACTTGGGCATTTGTCAAGACAACTGTAGAAGCCATTTTCGGGTTAAGCAACTACCTTATGGAATACCCATAATTAGTCATCGTGAAACAGGTGACATAATACACAGCTCATAAATAAGTCACCGTGAATTAGGTCACATAATACACGGCTCATAAATAAGTCACCGTGAAACAGGTGACATAACACACGGCTCATAAATAAGTCACCGTGAAACAGGTGACATAATACACGGCTCATAAATAAGTCACCGTGAAACAGGTGACATAATACACAGCTCATAAATAAGTCACTGTGAAAAAGGTGACATAATACACAGCTCATAAATAAGTCACCGTGAAACAGGTGACATAATACACAGCTCATAAATAAGTCACCGTGAAACAGGTGACATAATACACAGCTCATAAATAAGTCACAGTGAAACAGGTGACATAATACACAGCTCATAAATAAGTCACAGTGAAACAGGTGACATAATACACAGCTCATAAATAAGTCACCGTGAAACAGGTGACATAATACACAGCTCATAAATAAGTCACCGTGAAACAGGTGACATAATACACAGCTCATAAATAAGTCACCGTGAAACAGGTGACATAATACGCAGCTCATAAATAAGTCACCGTGAAACAGGTGACATAATACGCAGCTCATAAATAAGTCACCGTGAAACAGGTGACATAATACGCAGCTCATAAATAAGTCACCGTGAAACAGGTGATATAATACACAGCTCATAAATAAGTCACTGTGAAACAGGTGACATAATACGCAGCTCATAAATAAGTCACAGTGAAACAGGTGACATAATACGCAGCTCATAAATAAGTCACCGTGAAACAGGTGACATAATACACAGCTCATAAATAAGTCACCGTGAAACAGGTGACATAATACACAGCTCATAAATAAGTCACTGTGAAACAGGTGACATAATACACAGCTCATAAATAAGTCACAATGAAACAGGTGACATAATACACAGCTCATAAGTCACTGTGAAACAAGTGACAATACACAGCTCATAAATAAGTCACTGTGAAACAGGTGACATAATACACAGCTCATAAATAAGTCACCGTGAAACAGGTGACATAATACGCAGCTCATAAATAAGTCACCGTGAAACAGGTGACATAATACGTAGCTCATAAATAAGTCACCGTGAAACAGGTGACATAATACGCAGCTCATAAATAAGTCACCGTGAAACAGGTGACATAATACACAGCTCATAAATAAGTCACCGTGAAACAGGTGACATAATACACAGCTCATAAATAAGTCACTGTGAAACAGGTGACATAATACACAGCTCATAAATAAGTCTACTTGTTTACAAAATCAAAACAGAAACATGTTAGTTAGTACAATTTTTAACACGATGTAGGAAATGGTCTTGAAAATTTTGAATATAGTGGAAGACACTGCTGCCTTTTTTTAAACGTCAAGTTATTTCTGAGCTGCAGTGAAAGTGACTTACTATATGATATGGTTGTTCATTATGAAATCTTGTCATTTGACAACATGCCTTAACCCTTACCACACTGATGTCAAAATTTAAAATTTTCAAATTAAATTAACAGATGAACTGGTGTTAATTTGTTAACAAATCTGGTGGGAGATGATGCTGTCATAGACAGCAACATCTTCCACCAAAATTGTTTTAAAATGTACACATGTTTGTTTGATATTGATACAGTAAAAGATAGAATGTTGACATCAGAGTGGAAAGGAATAAAGCTTAGTTAGGATCTGTTCGAAACAATACTAGTAGCATCACGTTCTACTCCTCCTAATCTTAGGTGCCTCTAGGGAATAATGCTGGAATTTGAGCCATATTTTATTTAACATGGCTTCAAAATCAACTAGAGTTTTAGTGAAGCAGTGCATCACAAAGGATCCCCTCACCTTCTGCTGAACCCCGCTTTTATTGGGTGAACCAGGAATTGATACTATAAGTAGAATGCATCCATACAACAAGATTGGTTGATGTATACAAAAGGCTCATAAAACTAAAGCCAAAGACAAGAATTGTCTATCATGCTCAGTAAACCGTGAAAAGTAGGTCAGGTTGACCGATTTTTGATATATGATAAAACAGTAACATACAATGTATCCATCCACCAAATTTGCTTACTGTATACAAACTAGATGGACCGCATCCCACATGTCGAGCCTTTTAGTTTTTCCGCATAGCACACATCATGTGTGGCAGTGTCGCGAAATAAGAATTAAAATAGTATACTCACTTGTTGAATCAAATGTTCAAACCATATAAAAATATAAACAATTTTTTAATTCTTTTAGTCTTGGTACAAACTGAATACAATGATGACAAATCTGTAACGTTTTAATGGGATTAGATACACCTTTGATAAATTAAGTCCATTGGAAAACTTTAACATTCTTATAATTCTTGGTCCACAATAAACAGAGTTTAAACCCCGGATAAGTCCTTGATGAATTAAATGTCTATTGAAAAACTAACATTTACCTAATTCTTTTTGCAAAATAAACTACGTCTAAACTCAGTAAAAATATGCAAAGAATTAGAAAAGCACTTCACTTCTAATAGAGACTGGATGGAATAATGGTATAGATCAAATCTCTAAAGTTTTATTAAGATTGGATAAGTCCTTGATAAATTAAATGTCCATTGAAAAACTAACATATACCTAATTCTTGTCACACCGAATGCTGGACACTGGATGTCATTTGGATCGCTCTGCCAAGATCCTCTGACGCCAGCCTACCCGCCAGGTGCCATCACATATTACTGCACCAATTCTTTGGCGGGATATAAAAAGTACATATATATAAACTGTATATCTTTGATAATGAGATTTCCTTTAAGAAGAAGCCACCATACCTGCCAGCATAATAAACATCGCCTGCATCGATGCTCATAATATCCGCCTCACCATAGCGGATCATTCGTACACACTCCATGGTGTTGCTACCCGATACGCAGTCGAGATCTGGCTTTAGGTCTTTGGCACGGAATGCCATTATCATGTCCTCGCATTTCTGCCGTTCCTGTTCAGAAATGATACACCAACGGATCAGCTTCAAGGGGCAATAACTCAACTTCTGTAACTGGTTACGAAAGCCGTCATCTGCAGAAGTAATGGCATAGCAATGACATTAGGTTCAATTACCATACAGCTAGGAAATAACGTAACAAATTTTCAAAACAATATAAAACACAATTTGATTATTTTGGACTTATTTTGATTGGAAGCCATTGCTGCCAAAGTCAGCCATGGCTTCCAATCAAACCAAGTCCAAAATAATCAAAGCACAGATTTCTTACATCGTGTTTAAAATTTTACTAACTAATGTTTCTGTTTTTCTTTTTGAACCATGTTAACTTATTTAGGATTTTACTCTAGCTAAGAGGTCTTCATTAACCCTTTAACACTCATATCAGCCAAAAATGGCTTCTGCCAGAGATTATTTTTGAAAATTTACCACTGGAATGATTGGCTCGATAACCGAGCCATTAATTTGGGGTAAATTTTCAAAAATAGTCTTCTTTTGGTCTGCAAACTGAACATTTTCTATGAGACAATTGAAATTTTCTTAAACAAATTCGAAGGTTAAAGGGTTAACTCTTCTATACAATTGGTCTAGAAACTAATGCTGTAATGACCAGTTGATTGCCAGGCAATAATCTATATCCTAAATATTAATTGAGAGATCTGATCAGTCACTCCAGTATCTGGCAGCATAATCAATTATGTCACATGTAGGCTGACATCATAATTATTATGACATATTATAACTTCGTCATGAAACAGGAAAGGTGTACAAATGTCAAGTGTCTTTGATGAATTTACAATTTAAGACAAATTCTGTTGAATATTCAGAAACGTTAATAGAGCCAGTCATTCCAGTGGTAAAATTTCAAAAATGTTTTCTTGGCCCCTACAAATTGACATCCAATAGCCAAAAATTTCAATTTTCTTGACATCTCTTGACCATTAACCAATGGACCTTTCCATTTTTAGCTATGCCCCATCCATCACTAGCTAAGCTCCACCCACACCTCGCCGTGTTGGGATAGATCGATCCCCGAATGCCCTAGCTATCAATTTCCTGAAACCTACACAGGGAAGCTTTTGAATATTTTGTAACTAATTTGACTGGGTGCTGTTGCTGCCTATGGCAGCAACAAACCCCCAGTCAAATTAGTTTCAAAACATTCAACAGAATATTTATTAAATAGTAAAAGCAAACAATTTGTACAACAACGCATAGATCGTCTCCAAATATGTGTTCATGACATACTTATTGACGTCATTCATGACGTCATTCATTATGATGTAATTCTACACATCACGCAGTTCATTATGATGTCATATAATGGGTGGGTACTCTGGAAAGGTGAGTTAAGGATCAAGATTTATCAAGAAAATAAAATATTTTTATTCCGCGAATGTCCATTTGCAGACAATGAGGATATTTTTTTAATTTTACCATTTTACAACTGGAGTGACAGGTTCAGTTATCAAGCCAGTCATTTCACTAATAAAATGTTAAAAATTGTCTTTCTCTTGGCCTGAAAATGGACATTAGTCGAGACCATTTGCTGAGCCAGTTTTAGTTGGCTTGACCCTTAAAAGGTTAATAAATGTCATTGATAATTTTTAAACTAATCTGACTGTGAAATCGGTCAGTCAAATTCGATCATTCAAGATATTCAAAATCTTATCTGTATGATTGTCCTGATACGGAGATTTTAGGATGTCAGGCATGAAGAGTTAACATGTATAAGGAGGATTACTCCTAACTTATATTGAATAACATCAACAGTAATTACTATACTCACCAACCCAATTGTAATAATTCGTGTCTTCCCCAACGTCTTCTAATGTTTGTGTACCATCTGTGAACAGCAGGTTACCACGTTGATACTGGGTGTAGTTAGAAGAGAAGAGCTTAAACTGATTATAATAGGGTCCATTTCGCTGGAACCATTTGTTTAGCTGGAGAAGGTAGTTCTTGTAAGACTGGACAGTTTTAGCAATCTTTGCAGCAGAGGTCATCACGGCATGTGCCGGGGCAGAGCCAAAGTTACAGTTGTCCACATCCTGGACAGCAGCTCTCTGACCATTAGGACAAATCAGTTCATAATCCTGTAAGACAATTTGAAGAAGTACATAAAGAAGAGTTCTAACAGAGGAGTCAGTAGCACTGCAGGGATGTCCAAAAGGACTCACACATAGCTCAGCACTTTACTTTCCCCAACACCTATGTAGGAGAAACAAAATGACTTCAGACTGAGGATTCAAGAGCACTAAGTACTACATATACCTAAATTTAGGATGGAGCATGTTTTACTGCACTCCCCAGGTTCTAAGAGGGGACCCAGGTGCAAACAGAAATACACCAATCAGGAGAGAAAAAAGAAGCATACAAGATATACTATCTCCACATCATGGAGTCTCTAGGCAACAGCCATATGGTTAAAGAGCCATTAGACAGTAGGCTGTCCCTCTCCCACGTAATAAACTCACAAAAATTATTAACTTACATAAATTTCTAAAATTGTAGATGTGTGTGCAAGAGTATATGTACAGTCAGGCATGTCAGGTGATCAATGAACTTACATCACTATTGTATATGCTTCCTGGATATTCAACCATCATCTGTACTGTATTGTCACGAACAAATGCAATGTCTCCAATTCCTTGTGCCATGCAGCGAAATGCACCATCATAGCCAGCGTATGGATCAGCGCTCGTGCAATGAGTATCCTCAAATCCACTACACAGTAAGCACACCTCGACAGGGTTATTACCTACATGTAAGGAATTTATGGAATATTAGAACACAAACAAGTACAAACGTATATGATGTCTAGTTTGCTTCAATAACAATATATTGACTGCTATATGTGTGAAAAGAGCAGTCTGAACGCCATCAATATACAATCTAGTCTTAGTGACTAACCATTTAAAGGTCAAGACAGTCAAAGCTGACCTCTGCTGTGGTCTTGATGAATGTCTACTTGCAGGCCCAGAGAAGACACTTTAAATTTATCACTAGAATTCCTGGCTCGATCAATGAGCCAGACATTCAAGTCATGAATTTTCAATCGCTCACTAACTTTCAAAGACTTGCTCATATGAAAAGATTAAACGAAGATTAATAAAGCTACATGACTACAGTTAAATTCTGTGTATATTGGGAACTTTTTTGCTCAAATTACATGTTATAAAAAGCTACTGCGCACTATATACTAGGATAAATATTTGTCACATATTTTTCCTTAGAATTTTTCGTCAGAATCGCAAAATTCAGGGCTGAAATATGATTTTATGGATCAGTAATTCAGTCGGGAATAACGATCGCATTCTAACATGTCTATAATGGTACTATCTCAACTAGATCGTTAAAATGTCTTACTAATGTCTAAATATTGTGTTATACTTTTATTAAATACCATATAGTATTGTAAAATTATCAAATAAACCATCATTTGACTTTTTTACAACGCCATTATTTCCTGTAATTTGTTCTAATTTATTTCTATAAAGGGAGGTTACTCCTGTCTTCCCAAGTTGAACATAGAGATGTTTAGAATCCATAGATTACTACACAGATACGGACATAAATGTGTTAAAAAAAGAATGATAGAGCCGATGTTTCTCAAGGTGATCTAGCATTTACATAGATATAGAAAGGAATGTTTTATATGTACTAAACGGCACAATATTTGACCAATCGGCGGGCAGGATGATTATGATTGACAGGTTAAGGTTAAAGGTCACAGCCATCAACGTATGAATAGTAACTGTAGAAACGAAAGGATGAGAATAGAAAATCATTTCAAACTGGAGATAATTCAATTTATTTAATAAACAATGCGTGGAATAAACTAGATTATAGCACTATATTATAATATATTATGATGATGATGATATACTATACTATATTATATAAATCCCCACCCCCACTCAAACAATACCCACAATTGATCACTGTAGATTTTGTAAACGGCAGGCGGTCAGCTCTATCACTTTGTTTATTGTACGTCTGACCGCGTTAATCCACCCACCCCGCCCTACCACCTGACTACACTGCCTGTGAACCGAGTCTTGAAACCACTCATCTACTGCATATATGATTGAACAAAATCTCATGGGCTCGCCTTTGATATAGTTATCAAAGTAATTACCGGCACTGTTAAAGTGAGCCAAAATGGATTTGAGTTTTTAAAAATTTAAATCAATTTTATTCTCAAGTATCAGCGCACAAAACTTCTAACGACCATTTATGTTAATGAGCTCTGCTCAAATCAAATTCGGATTCTAACCTGTTCTGATGGAAATTATATTTGTATTTTTATATCATTCAATAAAGTTTAATACAAAATATTTGCTAAAAGTGTAGGCAAATGATATTCCCATGATTAAACAACAGAGTAACGCACGCCACAAACAAGATTTTATAAGGAAAGCCTATTCGACATGCAGTAAGTCATTGATTTTTTTGTTACCAGTTTTCGTTCATACGTCTCTCAATCTTACTGCGCACTATACACGAAAACAACATTTTTTCAGGCCGATTTTGGTTAAATTTATGGGTGTGCACTATGCACGATAGCGCAATATACACAGGATTTAACGGTAATAATAGAATATCATTGGTTATGATTGATCATGCGACACAATCTGATCGTGAAAAGACAAAGTATGTTCTTGATGAAATGTGACACCCATACATGGTGTTCCTCATTATGGAACCATAAGCTGCAGGTCTCAAGGCTGAAACACAAAATCTTTACACTGCTCACTGGACATACACTGCAACTGCAAGCGGTGAAAACTTCATCATGCTCATTGGTCACATAGCTTCATACATACATGAGAGTGACTTCACCAAGCAGGGTAGGAAATTCAGTCATACCCCCTTGTTAAATTAAAATTAATGCAGATTTGAATGTTTCAGAGCGAATAGAGATCATTTAATTTTACAAAGATTTAATGACAGGGTAGGAATTCCTACCCTAGGCTGAACGCTCTCATGTATGTGCATAACATAGGAAAGTACTGGACTGTCGAGGCAACCCTTTATAGCGATATTGTAGAGTAAAGCCACCACGCACCTTATTAGAATCATCCTGGACATATAACATTACTAACAATGAAAACAAGACCCTCGAATTTGTTCAAGAAAATATAAATTTTCTCATAGAAAATGTCCATTTGCAGGCCATGAGAAGTACTATTTTTTGAAAATTTATCACTGCAATGATTGGCTCGGTTATTGAACCAGTCCTTCCAATGGTAAATTTTCAAAAACAGACTTCTCTTGATCTACAATGGACCTTTCCATTTTTAGCTATGCCCCGCCCATCACTAGCTAAGCTCCACCCACACCTCGCCGTGTTGGGATTGATCGATCCCCGAATGCCCTAGCTATCAATTTCCTGAAAACTATACAGGGAAGCTGTTCAATATTTTGTAACTAATTTGACTGGGTGCTGTTGCTGCCTATGGCAGCTACAGCGCCCAGTCAAATTAGTTTCAAAATATTCAACAGAATATTTATTAAATAGTAAAAGCAAACAATTTGTACAACAACGCATAGACCATCTTCAAATATGCGTTCGCGACGTACTTATCGACGTCATTCATTATGATGTCATTGTACACATCACGCAGTTCATTATGACGTCATATGATGGGTGGGTACTCCGGAAAGGTGAATTGGAGATTTCTCGAGACCAATACAGAATGTGTTTTTGGCTGATATGAGCGTTAAAGGGTTAACCCTCTAAGATCAGAAGCGACATATTCTTCATGATGTAAGCAATATTTGATTGAATATGTAAGTTGGCCAGGAGCTATTGCTGCCTTACAAGTTCCAGTCAAGTTAGTTTCAAAACATTCAACAGTAACCGAGACATTGGAATTTCAAAGGTTAAATGGTTACCTTTATTGTTAAAGAAAGCAGATGGAGAAAAACTGAATGACATATTGGACAAGGTATGACCATTAAAGGGTTAATTAATTAGGTTCATGGCAAAAATCTTGAAATCCTTCATCATGGTAACTGAAAAATAAAATCTCCACAGATCCAATAGCTGAGAAAAACTGAATGACATATGGGACAAATAAAAATCTTGTTTTCCTAGGTCAAGTTTGATTTGCGAACTTGAAATAGTTACGATAGCTATAGCTGGTTAAGTATAGTTGATCAGCCACCCGGACTCGGTCACAAATGGTTAGTATGAAATTGCCCCAAAATTCAAAATGGTGGATAGGCTTTTAATAAATGCATATTAGAAATTATAGTGTAAATATTTCACTAAACAATTTAAATTTGATGAAATTATACATTCCTATTGTCTGTTAATGTTCCCAGCTTCATTCCCTTCCCAACTTATCTTATACGGATACGTTTTGATATCTTGGTGAACAAAAATATGTCTTTTCCTAGCCCATCAAAACTGCTGATAATGAAAGGGGTAATCGAGACTGGCACATGGCTCCAAATTTCTGCAATAGAAATTCAATGGGGAATCGGGTACTAACTAACTATAGTTAACTATCCAGCGGTCGTCTGGGCATAGGAAATGCGCATGTTCAGTAAACAAACTGACTAATTTTAGCCAGTTGTACGTGACCTAATGTTCCTCCATGTGAATCGTAACTAATATAAGGCGGTCTTTTGGTCGGTCAGTCAGATATTTTAATCTCTGATGAATCTAAGTCACTGAAACACAACTAGTGTGTCACATATGTACTTGCTCATGGCTTAACTATAAACATTTGACAGAAAGGCTGTCAAAGCTTATGTAGAGAACAATTATACACTGTAAACATTTGTGTTTAAGTTTTATACAGCAAGTTCAACAATGTCATAGAAACGGTCATTACTTTTCAACCTCCTCTTAAATTAAACTTCAACATGTGACGAAAGCCATTGTACAATCTGAATGAAAACAACTTGAAAGTAAAATCCTTCAACAGAAGTATTTACATCACAACACATCTCAAATATTGAGGCAATCATAAAGAAACACTGTTGCTATCTGTGGAATTCTACGGGTTAGGCTACTGTAGGTCTGGCTATCTCCTCCGAAATAGTTAGGTGGAATTTAATCAAATTTGCACTATCTGTTACCCAAATGAAAACAGCCTGCAAGCCACCAGGTACATTCGGCTCTGCAGCTAGAGTAGGGGCAGGTTGAGGGGGGAGGAGGGGGAAGAAAGGCACCATTTATTGGATTCAATCACATTTGGTATGCGAGTTACTCATATGATTGTGGATTGTACGGTGATTTTACATTAAGTTCCACCTCCAGACTGAGTGGAGCCGAACATAAAGGTTGGCCAAAACATGGCGATTTGCGATGGCATGCCTTCGACTGTGCATTATTATTATTATTATTATTATTATTATTATTATTATTATTATTATTATTATTATTATAATTACCAAATGGGTTATAGAATGAGTTGAGAGATCCAGGTAAGCACATTCCTCCACTGAAAAACTTTGAGATGCTATCAACAGGTGCATTGCAAATATCCAGCTTGATGATCTCTTTTCGTAGCAGCTCACCCATAGGATATATCCACCCAGCACTTGTACCAATACCTGGGAAAAATATGTGAAATAGAAAATCATGATCAGCACAACAATAATGCAGTATGACTTAGAAATAACCTAGAACATAACTTAACATGTTTCTAAAACAAACTGAAATGTTCTGTTGAATATTTTGAACTTAATTTTATTGCAAACTATTGATGCCTAAGGCAGTAATGCCTTTCAATCAAAAATAGTCAAAAACATTCAATAGAACATTTCTTACATCGTACTCAAAATTTTATCAATTAACAAGTTTCTGTTTTTGAAACGTTTTAACTTATTTATGAGCTGTACTATATGATGAGGTAGATCCGGGGCTGATCAAGGTTTTGCAAAGCTTATCTAAGAGATTTGCAAACTACATTTTTTCTTAGCCAAAAGACAGCTAATATTTTCCAATGTCTACAATCTACCATTACCTGCTAAAATGTTCACCACACACTATATTAATGTTGAATATTTTGATTTGCCTGGAAGCTATTACTGCCTAAGGGAGCAACAATTTCTAGGCACATTAGTTTCAAAATATTCAACAGCGTTACATACAATCACGACAATGTATATATTCAGGGCATTTGGTATATTAGGAGTTCAGAGCTAATTTGTTCAGAATCAAGCACTATATAGGCACTAGTTACTGTAGTATTGATCTTAAGATGTTTTTTAATAATTCATTATTCTGACAATTATATGAGAAAATTATATAATATTATTAAAATAATAAGATTTTAATCAGAAATCAAATATTTAGCCAATCCTGCTTTCAATTCACCTTTCCAGAGGATCCATCAATGATTTGACATCATATGATGTCATAATTGGCTAAGCGGTGAGTAGGATGATGTCATAATCATTACATCATAAATGATTCTATTTGGACCATCTTTAACTCTTAATAGTCTGACACATCGCAAGGATTGTATGTCTTTACTATTTAATAAACATGCTGTTGAATATTTTGAAACTAATTTGACTGGGCGCTGTTGTTGCCATAGTTTTCTGGAAATTGATAGTCAGGGCATTCAGAGATCGATCGATCGATCCCAACACAAGCGAGGTGCGGATGGAGCTTACCTAGAGATAGGAAGGTCCATTAGCGAGATTTGGATCTAATAAGCATCTGTATAATGAGTCTAGATCAGTTCCTGCCGAGGATCTCAAATGAGTTCACACTTTATACCAAGGTAATCTCAAGAGTTTTATATCATTTGAACGATTACAGAGCAGAATCAGCAAATTCTTCACTCTGTTTAAAGAAGATGCCATCAAATATTTCGAAACTAATTTGACTGGTAGCAGTTGCTGCTGGTGCTACTGCTGTTCCAGTCAAATGAGTTCCGAAATATTCAACAGTTTTCTTCAATAGGCGTCTTAAAATTGAGGTACTGAGATTTAAAGGGTTGATAAACTTTACCGAGCTGTGAGTGTGGATAAGAATTTGCAGTAATTTTTCCTTATTTATGAAATATACCTAGCAATAATATATATTCTATGAATGGAAAATTGTATAGAAACAATTAGTAAACTAGTAAAACAATTTTTTTAGCAGATAATTTTACTTTCGATTTTTAGGACGGAGCTATACGTCATTATGACTGTGATGTAAACTAAAATGAGACACATTTGAGTAGAACATCAAATATTGAGTGACAGCACAGATCCCTCCATAATGCTTAGAATATTAGTGATAAATACTAAGCTGAACTGTCAGAATTGATTTTTTTGGCAATGAAGTCATCCGTGTATATCTAACAACTATTTTACCCAAGACAGTAACAGCTAGAACGGCTATCTTAACATGAGCTTTGCAAACGGCGCATAATACCCCGCCATTATGATGACCCAATGAGTGAGAGCTATTAGAAAATATTTATTTCTTCCTCAGACCCAAACCAGTCATCCTTATGAAGTGTCCAAGCGATGCGTTAAACGGTCAAGGAGGTATCGTCCGGAAACCAATTTTCAAGATGGCCGATGGAATGGTGGTCATATTGGATTTTGGATTATCATAAATTTCAAAAGGTTTCTTAACCAGACATATTCCAACCACCCTATGAAGTGATCCGATAAATGGTAACAGAGATATCATCCAGAAACCAACTTTCAAGATGGCAGCCGGTTGGTGGCCATCTTGGAGTTCAGATCATTGTCACTTTCGATAGGTTTCTTTTCCAGACCTAGTCCAACCACCCTATGAAATTTCAAAGCGATCTGATAAACGGGAACAGACTGGCGGCCATCTTGGATCTGGGATCATAGTTGATTTCGAGAGGTTTCTTCCTCAGAGCTAGTCCAACCACCCTATGAAGTTTGAAAGTGATCCGATAAACAGTTAAGGAGTTATCATCTGGAAACTAATTTTCAAGATGGCCACCAGTGGCTGGCAGCCATCTTGGATATCGGATCATTGTGAATTTCAATAGGTTTCTTCACCAGACCTAGTTCAACTACCCCATTATGTCTCAAAGTGATCCAATAAATGGTAACAGAGTTATCGTCCGGAAACCAATTTTCAAGATGGCTGCCAGTGGCTGGCGGCCATCTTGGATTTCGGATCATAGTTGATTTCGATAGGTTTCTTCCCCAGACCTAGTCCAACCACCCTATACAGTTTCAATGCAATCCGACAAACGGTAACGGAGTTATCATCTGGAAACCACGCTGCCGCCCGCACGCCCGACCGCCCGGACGGCGGCATTACATAACACTCCGTCAAATTTTCTGGCGGGGTATAAAAATCCAATACTGCGATTTTAAGGAAATGGTTAAAATATATCCTCATTATATAATATAAATATATGATCATTTAACCCTTTAAACCATACCACACTGATGTTAGAATTTTAAATTTTGAAATTAAACTAAAAGATGAACTGGAGCACATTTTTCAACAAATTTGGTGGAAGATGGTGCTGTCGAAGACAGCAACATCATCCACCAAAATTGTTGAAAAATGTACACCAGTTTCTTTGCTATTGGCAGGGTAAAAGATAGAATATTGACCCCAGAGTAGTAAGGGTTAATGGCGAATTTTGTTCAAGAAATTCAAAATATATGCTTATTGAATCTCCCTTCGTAGGCTAAGGGACTATTTTTTTTAATTTACCACTGGAATGACTGGCTCAGTTACAGAGCCAATCAATCTAGTGGTAAATTTTCAAAAATAGCATTGTCTTGGCCTGCAAATGGATATTCCCTAAGACCATTTCAGAAGCCAGTCTTGGCTGTCTTCGTCATCAAAAGGGTTAATGGACAACATTCTTCGAGATTATCAAAGTATTTGATCAATCAGGACAACATTCTTCAGAATATCAAAGTTTATGATCAATCAATGTCCATTTGCAGACCAAGACTCAACTTTTAAAAATGTACTACTCCTATAACCGACTTAGTTTTTTAACCAGTCATTCCAGTTGTAATATTTCTAAGCTAAGTCTTCTCTTAGTCTGCAAATGGACATTCCTCAAAACAAATGCAAAGGCCGTTTTTGGCTGACTATTGAGAGATTAAATGCAATTCACCTTTCCAGAGTACCCACCCATCATATGACGTCATGAACTGAGTGGTGTGTACAATGACATCATAATGAATGACATCATGAATGATGTAGATAAGTACGTCACGAACGCATATTTGATGACGGTCTATGGGCTGTTGTACAAATTGTTTGCTTTTACTATCTAATAAATATTCTGTTGAATATTTTGAAACTAATTTGACTGGGCGCTGTTGCTGCCTATGGCAGCAACAGCACCCAGTCTAATTAGTTACAAAATATTCAACAGCTTCCCTGTATAGTTTTCAGGAAATTGATAGCTAGGGAATTCGGGGATCGATCAATCCCAACACGGCGAGGTGTGGGCGGAGCTTAGCTAGTGAGGGGCGGGGCATAGCTAAAAATGGCAAGATCCATTAATCAGGTTTAACATATCCCGGTTGAATAACAGCAAAAACTGCACGTTGTAGTAACCTGTTCCAAGCTATAAGATCTATATATGCCGCTTAAAGAACCGCCATCTCATCGTTTAACTGTATATTCATATACCTGAGTGGCAAGTCTTCTTTCCCTGCAAATTACCAATGTTCATATTACTGTTACGTTTGACCACAGCAACAGCACGAAACTGCAGCTGAGCCATAGCATCTGAAATAGAGAAAAACAAACATGATAGTGTTACAATTTACATATATATATTGCATAGAATATTATATGGCATTAGATACATGTTAATTTCCAATATCGATTATAATGTACAAATACACACTCTGGCAGGTGATATGTGTGATTAGAATTTATGCAAAGTAACTTACAGAGTTCACCTGTACAGTTCTATGAAATTCCATACTTTTCCAGACCTAATTGATCAGTTGCCAGCCCCAATCAATGTCCATTTCAAACCTGTCATATTTTGTATAAAAACATCAGATCATCAAGATTTGGAATATTATCCAAATCTTAAGCATAAAATGTTGAATGTTTCATATTTTTCAAAGCCTTGAAAATGTGTTTCTTATAATTTCATACTTTTTTAATAATTAGATATGTAATCAACATCGTTAGGTCAATATGAAGCAATTTAATACATATTCTAGTCGCCACCTCCTAACTTACATGTATTTCCCCAAATCAAATATGTACATGTATTACACGTTTAATTGTCCAGATTTTTCAGGAAAATAGACATTTTTGCCATTGAATGGCTATTCAGAGAAAACTATATTTGGAACATTTACTACTAGAATCACTGACTCAGTTATCGAGCTAGTCATCCAGGTGGTCTTGTCGTGGCATACAAATCAACATTTCACAAGTCCATAACAATAGTGTAATTTAGCATGCAATGTTCATACGCCTTATTTTTAAAATTAATTGTCTATACCAACTCAGAATTCTCAAGAAAAAGGTCAGAATTCAAGCAATTGATGAAAATTCCCCCACAGACCCCCCCTTCCGGGTTGGTCTGTTGTTTTATTAACCACTATAAAAACATACTTACCATTCAATCACTACTTGCTAAATCAATTATCTGCATTTAGCTACCAGAATAAGATTTTTATGCTTGCATACACACCTCCCCCTGCCTATTCCTATTGATATGGACCCTCAACCAGGCTACTGGTTAAGTCCATCTCCAGTATATTGACTGATATAGACTGGCACCAGTCTGTACTCACTCTATAGTGATGCCTGCCTGTCACTAAGCGCGCTTGCGCATGTGCACTGGAGCCCAAATAGGAAACAGATTCACTTTTCTGAATTTAAGTGCCAAATATTATAGGTAAATTCTCAAATCATTCCACACGGGGTGGCTGAGGCCGGGTCGCAGTGATTGAACGGTATGTTTTTATAGTGGTTAATAAAACAATAGACCAACGCGCAAGGGGGGGGGGGTCTGTGGGGGGTTGTTATTACACCACAAAAACATCCATTACCGTTCAAGCACTACTTGCTAAACCCGTAGATTGCAGGAAATGTCAATTTCCCTTTCTCCGAGATCTAACAATACTCACCATTCTGTTACTTCTGATATACAGCTGGCCTTGACAGCGGCTCTAGGATTATAGACTTAGAAAGCTTTACCGACTCCTGGGAACCGGGTACTCGGCTCCCAACTGCCGAGTACCCGTTTACCATAGAGCTCATATTGTTTGCATAGCCACCAAACAAGAGAAAACTATGGCTTGCCTCCGTGGGGCTGGGAGCCTGGGTCCGTAACAGAATGGTGAATATTGTTAGATCTCGGAGAAAGGGAAATTGACATTTCCTGCATTCTCCTTCGATCAATACTCACCATTCTGTTACTTCTGATATACACCAGATTTGATCAGTAACCTGGTGGGAAGGGGCAAGCCATACATGCTAATTTTGCCACTTGGAGAAAGATTTTAGACTTCAAACTTGACTAACGGAGACCTAAAAGGACCATCAAGTTCACGGAACCGAATCACATTCGCGTCACAGCACCCCCCCTTTTTTCCTCCTAAGAAAAGGGAGAGAACTAACGAACATGTATCTCGCCTGAAAACACCAATATGCCAAGAGGGTTAACTACTCCCTGCATATTGCCTGTATTAGCCTGGGAATGAGCATGAATATATAAGATGAATGAACATGATACATATACATGATACAAAAAACTCTCACTTATTGAATTACCTTATGATAACAGGACTTCAGACGTACCGCCTCCAACCATTCACCGGTTCGGCCATCAGTGACACAATCTGGTTGACATCCTCTCGCTTGACCATGCCTGCTTTAGGTTCTTTTCTTACCAAAGTGAAAAAGGAGAAAAGCAGTGTGGTCACTAACTATCGTTTCAAAACAGCTAAAGCGAGTGGATTGGCTGAGTCTGACACATCCCTCATATAGTAATCCGTAAATGAGGACTCACAGTGCCATTGTGCAACAGCCATGATGTCCTCTAACGGAACACCATTGTAAAGGGCGGTCGAGGCGGCTATTCCTCTAACATCGTGTGCCCTTACGCCCTGCACCTGGTGCCCAGTCGCCATCTCGTGAGTAGTCTGAATGCATTCGACCACCCAACGAGAGATAGTATCCATGGATGCGGCACCATAAGGCTTTTTATGGCAGATCCACAGATGTCTATCGTTCGACCGTAACGAGTCAGTCCGGATCTCACTGCGCCTTCTAGCTGAGGAAGCTGCCAATAGAAAGACCGCCTTTAGAGTCAAATGCCTTAGACTAGCCGAAAGCAACGGTTCGAAAGGGTGTTTGGCCAGTACATTAAGCACTAAAGATAGACTCCAGGCTGGAATGACTACCGGTTATCTCGGGCGGAGATTGCTCATTCCCTTCAACATCACATTTAACTGGGCCACCTCTGGACTATCCCTGTTGGCTAGACAAGGGATAACTGATGCCAAAGCTGACTTGTATCCAGCAACTGTGACGGGAGCTAGTCCTGCAAAGAACAGCTCACAGAGAAAGTCTGCTATTTGCTGAATAGTGGATTGAAAGGTATCAATACCCTTTTCTTCACACTAGTCTGCAAATCTGTTAACCTTGTTGTTATATGACTTGAAGGTTGACCTCCTTCTCGCAGCCGCGATGAAATCAGCAGCCTGTCGAGAAAAGCCTTCCGACGTGGAACGTTGTTTGACAACATCCACGCAGTCAATTTGAACATTTCGGGACGCCCATGTAGGAAGCGTCCCTTGGCCTGGGAGATTATGTTCGGAATCTCGGGCAACTGCACAGGATTTTCCACCAGCAGATCTAGAAGATCCGTGAACCACGCCCTGCTCGGCCAATACGGCGCTATTAGCAGGACCAGACACGGCTCTTCCCTGACCTTCACCAATACCTTCGGTAGAAGAATGGTGGGTGGGTACGCGTAAGCGTGCATCCCTCTCCAGCTTATAGCCAGAGCGTCTGTATCGACGGCATTTGGATCTGGAATCGGCGAGACATACGTCATGATTTGAGCATTTTCCTTTGTGGCGAACAAGTCCACGTTGGGTTTGCCCCAATGCTCGAAGATCCGTCGCAGAACCGGAGGGTTGAGGGACCATTCTGTTGGCAAGATTCTCTGTCTGCGAGACAAAGCATCCGCAAGAATGTTCAATCGGCCAGGAATATGAGCTGCTTTCAAAACAGCCGAGTAATTCCTGCACCATTGAATCAAGTGCCACACCCTGATGCACAGAGCGGGCGACCTGGTCCCGCCTTGGCGATTTATATATGATACTACTGTCGAATTGTCCGACCGTATCAATATCACCTTGCCCCTGATCATCGGAAGGAACTCTTCCAACGCCAGTTCCACTGCCATCATTCCCAACAGATTGATATGCAGCTGACTCTCCGGGAGAGTCCATGTGCCCGAGACCTGGTGTTCTCCCAGGCAGGCACCCCACCCCTCCAGCGATGCATCCGTGTAGACGGACAGCTGGGGGTGGGGTAGGTGCAGAGAAACCCCTATTAGGAGATTCTGACGCTGTTTCCACCATAGAAGATGCGATATTATCGGCTCCAAAACTGGCACCAGTTTTGACAGGGGTTCTGTTCTCTGTTTCCACAGAGACATCAGATACAACTGGATAGGCCTTTGCATTAGAGCAGCGTACGGGATAACCTGCTCCATGGAGACCATCATGCCCAGCATCTGAAGGAACCGCCTCGCCTGAATGTGGTTTCCCACTCGAAAACTCCTGAGGATGGCTAACAGAGACACCACTCTGGGCTCTGACGGGTAAACCCTGCCCTCCTCGAGGTCGAATCGCATCGCCAAATAAACGAAATGTTGAGTGGGCGTCAACTCGGATTTCTCCTCGTTGACTATCCAGCCTAGATCTGAAAGTAACTTCAGAGTCAGAGCAGTATCCACGTTCAACCTGGCTGCCGAGTCTGCCTTGAGCAGCCAGTCGTCTATGTAGGTGTGTAGCGCCACGTTCTCTTTTCTGAGAAACGCTGTCACCGCAAGGACCACTCTTGTGAAAACCCTCGGAGCTGTCGACAGGCCAAACGGGAGAACTGTAAACTCCCATACTTGATTCTGAAACGCAAATCTCAGAAACCTGTGCCAACTCCGATTCATCGGAATGTGGAAATATGCATCTTTCAGATCGATCGATACACACCACATTCCTTTCCTCAATCCCGCCATTACCGACCTCGGCATTTCCATCTGGAACCGAGGCGTATGGATAAACCAATTTAATGGCCTGAGATTGAGTATGGGTCTCCATCCCCCTGTGCTCTTGGGGACAAGGAACATGTTTGAATAGAAGCCTGGAGTGTTCCGGTTTGCTGGTTTTATTGCTCCCTTCAGAAGCAAACCCGACACTTCCTTTTGAACGGCTTCTAACTTGTCTGGCTCCCTTGGTACGGGTGTCCAGACAGGTGCCAAAGACAGATTTTGTGGTGGAAAGTCCCACCACTCCGGCGTGTAACCCTGGGATAACCATCCCAGGACCAGACTGTCTGACGTCACACCTCGCCAGGCCTCGACGAAACGCATGAGCCTTCCACCCACCATAGACGCCTCGACGTCTAACGGGGTTGTCCGGCTCGCAGTCCGCCCCCCCCCCCCCCCTCTTTCTCAACGAGAGAGAGTGAGAACCATTTCGTTCTAGGCACGACGGGTATAACTGGCACCGCTGTTCCTGTCGCACAGGCGCGGTCCAGGCGGATATGAAGGGAGCTTGCGTACCCTCAGGTACGCTTCGGCCCCTTCTGTCCGCCCTTTGAGGCCTTACCCTTACCCTTCCCCTTGCCCTTCCCGCCTCTAGGGCGGTCAGGAGCAACATTGGGGAGGGTAGGCGCCTCTACAACCTTCCTGGGCTTCTTCGCCGGCGGCGGCTCCGAGAACCCAGCTGAAGCAGAAGTCGCAACAGGCCTGGCTTTCGCCTTGCTCTTATGCGTCTTCTGCTTCTTTGAAGGCTGTCCCGTTAGCGGTTTCCCCACAGCCCCTAGTGCGTGCGCTTGCCGCACTAGCTCTAGCTGTAGGTTTACCGCTAACCGATTCTGCGCGATACTGGCGGTGTCCTCTAAGATGGCCCGCGCTTGGCCACCAAAGATGCTAGGCCCTGTCAGGGGCGTCCCAAGAAGACGCTCCCTGACTGCCGTAGCTGGACGCATATGGTCAATGACCATTTGCCTCCTGGACTTCGTCACTCGCGCTTGCACCCTTGCCAATGCGTCCATTGACAGCACCAAGCCGTCATTAACACATGAAAGCGCCACAGGTGGCACAGGGTGGCCTGCCCCCGCTTCAGCCCACACCGACTGAAGGAGACGATAAGAGTGATTGACAGCGCTCATCGCTGCCCTCACACCCTCATCGCATAGGGACAGGACTTCTTCCTGGTGTACCTGGGACTTATCCACTAGTGCCGGACCGGGGCCACCCGACCCGGCACTCTGGACTCCCAGTACCCATCGGTCATCCTCCGTGACCGACGGGACTACACCATACCTGTCGTATTCACCCCGCGGAATACGACATCTTGCCCGCACCTCCCTGGAGGCCGCAGGGAGCTGACCCTTGGTCATTAGTTGTTTGCTATAAATAGCATCCAACAAATCTATGAACCGTGGATCCAGTCCCACTGACTGGATCCGGGCCGCGGGCAAAATCCCCGTCCTAATCGATGCAACCGACGGACGGGGCGCATCTTCATCGGCCGTGGCCGAAACCACAGACGGGTCAACCCTGGCTAGCCACGCCAGAGCATCTGACCAATCTACCTCCGATGAAGACACCCCTGCAAACACGTCACCCGTTGACGTGCTCACGGGTCTGCCAGCCACGGCCTCCCGGCAAGGAGCCACGGCTGACACGCCAGGCACTCCGCTACCACACGGTTCCGCCACCACCCCATAAAACACTCCGGTCCATGGGGTAGGTCCGCACGGAAAACCGTACGGACCCGTAACAGTCGCGGAACCATAGCCGGACACGGGCGCCAACGACACCCCACGTCTGGCTGCCGGACCAGGCGAGATAGGTGAGTACCACGCCTGGCCCGGCACACCCGTTCCCATGACGGCTGGTGACAAACCAAGCCGCGCGGAACCGATGCAAGGTAACGGATTGGCCTCAGCCGCAGGCGGAGCCGCTGACCTGGCTTGCGCCAAACCAGACAAATGGAGGCCGGTTCCGTCCAGGACGGAATCAACCTCCATATTCTCCACCTGCGGCTTCACAGGCCGCAGCAACCTCTCCTCCTCGGCCTCCTCGTCTTCAGACTCCGAAGAGCCGTCAAGGCCCAGACATAAAAGATGTAACACATAAGAGGCGAACTCGTGGATCAGGCGCAACTGTTGTACTGACTCCGCAAACAGTTGTAACTCTGAGTAAGCCTGATTTTCTTAGTAACAAGCAGAACAAACATCGGTTCATATCAATCTTAAGTTCATCTCTCGAACAGGCTGGATGCTTAACGATAAAGGCAAGCGGTGATGCTGATGTCTTAATTACACAAACGGCTATCTTGGCTTCAAAGTCAACAAATACTGCTCTTGTTGGAGATGATACCGACCTACTGGTGTTGCTTCTATACCATACTGATATGAATGGCTGTCAGCTATTTTTCAGACCAGAGCCAAAGCAAAATGCACAGAAACCCCGACTGTGGAATATCAAAATGGCAAAGGAAAAACTTGGGTTCTGTTTGTGCTCACAGCTGTTATTTATCCATGCTATCCTTGGCTGTGACTCAACATCTAGGCTTTATGGAATTGGAAAATCTGCATCCCTTAGCAAAATCCAGTGCTGCAAAGAACTCTCTCAAATTACTGAAGTGTTTACAATGAGTAATGCGAATAAAGATGATGTGCTAAAAGCAAGTGAGAAGGCAATGCTTATTCTATACAATGGCACTTCAATGGATAGTCTAGTTGCTTTGCGGTACAAGCGATTCAGGGAGAAGGTTGCAAAAAGTTCCAAGTATGTTGAAGCACGAGATTTACCACCAACACCCGCATCCGCAAAGTTTCACAATCTTCGCGTGTACTACCAAATTCAAGTTTGGAGAGGAGATGCTGGAGATATGGATCCAACAGAATGGGGCTGGAAAGTTCTCAACCACCAAATGCTGCCTGTTAAGACTGACATGCTGGCAGCACCTGACGATTTACTGTATTCATTTAGATGCAGCTGCAAAACTGGCTGTGAATCAAAGAGATGCACCTGTAGAAAACATGGGCTCAGCTGCACATCCGCCTGCGAAGACTGTAAGGGTCTCAGTTGCTCGAATTCAATAACGCTCATTGAGGAAGATGACTTGGATAATTGATGCAAGATGAAATTAGTAGAAACGAGGTACCTATGCCATACCATTTCATCTTAGCTTAGCTTAGAAACACACAATACCGTGACATAATAAAATATAATATGTATTGTATCAATATCAATGATGGTATTAGGTAAATTCATGCAAGTGGCATAACACAATACATTTAATTTGTGGAGAATATGTCAATCGTATTCATTTATTACTAAAAAAGTCCAAAAATACCCAGTCACACATATATTACATACCGGTTTTAAAGAAATAAAGAAAAATGGATTTTTCAGGTGAAATGGCCCAAATCTGGTAATAATTATGCAAATTTTACCCTTTCCCCTATTGGAATTTTGGAGGACTTTTGATATGTTGTACATGATGGCCCCCTATACACTGGGCGAGGTAAAAAAATTTTGTTGCAATTTGTTCCGGGTTAAAAAGAAAGGCCTGGAAAAATAATTCCAGGTCAAAAATTGAAAACTAAAAGTATGCCTCCCCCTCTTGGCACCTCTATATGCTCTGTCTCTTGAATACGCGTCTATTGCGTCACTACTCCTTTCCGGCCACGCGCCTACCCGGGAAGTCTATAATTACGGCCTAGCGTAATTCCATGTGTCAATCCGCAATGCGCGATCATTTGCCATGGATGTCAAACCAGGAGGGGATGGTGTAGTTCGGATCGACCGGTCGGGTACCGACCGTTCCAGCTAAGCTGGGTACGCGTCGCCCGTCCTGGATTCGTTCCCTGAACACGCCCCCTGGGTAGAGCCATAAGCGTATATAGGTCTATGGGAGAGATCGCGTTGCGAAAAACGACTAAGTTCGTTAAAGCGCATAGTGCGCATGCGCGCGCTTAGATGCTATTTTTGATGGAGCACGTAGTTTACGACCAAGATAGGATGACGCTTTTAGTGTACCGAGATGGTACCCTGTAATCCTTTTTGATTACCTGTTCCCGTTGAATCTGGCATTAATCAAGACCAGAATTCGACAGGCTTTTTAAATCTGTAAACCATTTCAAAATCGGTTAAGAAATGGCTGAGTTATCCACGGAAAACCCGTCTTGATTAGCTTCAAAATATTGCCATGACGTCATAACCACATGGACGCAGAACATTCGACTGCGCTATTATTAGCTACGCGCTGATTGGCTGTTGCTCGAACGATGATTGGTTGGAGCCTGCGCCTGTGACGTCACGAGGAGTATAAAAGGAGACGCCATCCAGAGATCGAGAGCACAGGTTGGCCCTGTACTAGCTGCGATCGTCAGATATTGCGCATATAACTTCGCTTTCTGTCGGTTTCTCTCCCGTAGCTAGCAGTGCCAATCCACCACACTAAAACAACTTTGTAACTCCCTACTTACGGGAGCAATTTGGATCTTTCTGATTACTGTTCACGAATATCAATATCTCTTTCGAACACAAATTTGCGGTGAGGCCTTTACAGCCTGAATATGTGAGTCTACAGATGTAGAGGCAGGATGGTCTTTGATGGATGACTCGCCGGATCTGTCGGTCACGCCTAAAAGTGGTATTTCAACTGTCACTGCACTAATATCGTGTAGGTTCTTCTGACTTTCGACTGCAGCGAATAAACTCTGCCCGGTGCATCTTCAGAGCTGGCTGACGTACCCAGCACTGTTAAGCTTTGCTTAGTATCTTCTGCTTGTGATCGGGTTGTTTACAACATCAATCCATGCCATCGGTGTACGGGAACTTTCTTCACAATAGTAGTACTATCGTCTCTTTTACTGACTGCTCATTAGACATCCTATTAGGCATACAGTACTGAGCGATGTACTCCCGCCATGACTGTTCTTGCGGGAATCTTGTTTGCGGAAAATAGCCGACCTGCGGGAACTTTCCAGCTTCCTGGGAATGCATCAACGCACGTCAACTACGGAATGACGCATCAATTTCAGTAACTATACTTCACATTTTAATTATTTCGCTATATATACTTCTCTAATTATATTGTATCCGTAAGAATGGTCCCGATGACTAAAAGGTACCGTAACGGTCATAGGACTGCTAGCTATAATTTCTGTATTTGTTTATAGTTATTCTCATTTTCTGTAAGGTGTTTTACTAACCACACCGTAGTAGGTTCGTTAACCTGTACTAAGATATATAATTCTGATCATTTGATACCGTATTGATTGTTCTGGTTAGATTACATGTTGTATGTATATATATATATGGCCAGTGGCCATCAGTTCATATGTTTTGTTTATTTATAGAAAATCTAGGACTGCAGTGCATGTAGGAAACACTATACAGCAACACTTATATGTGCAGCACTTTCTCCCGCCACCAACAATTTTTCACTGAGGGCGCTGTCCGTGCTATAACTCTGTTTAGCCCGGCATGCTACCGACTAAACCTTTTCTATTCAGCTCGATAGGATAGGTTCAAAAATGATTAGAGACACTTTCTTCATTACCTACTCGGTAATATACTCTTTTCTTCCGGTAGTGCGATAATCTAGCCCCGCACTCCGGTAAGACTCATAACTCCAAGATTTTGTCTCTCTTCATGCTCCACTCAGCCTTGTGGCTTCTTAATTGTTTGGATGTCCCTATCCGCCCCATGGGCTGATCCAACTCTGGCAAGACAGTTGGGTTTCCGAGCGGTGATGGCCAGGGTGTGGTATCACATACATTCCCCTTCGTATCTTTGGATACTTAGTAGTTAGCACTTTAGCCAATGTAGGAAAGCACTTAATTATTATTTTATTTACTGAACCATACTCCCGCGCCGCAGTGCAAAACTGGGCAACTTGTATATAAACCTAACGACAGGTTACACGGTTAGTTCCATAGAACTCTGTGACGGGCGAGATGCATATCCCCACCGAATTCCATAAGAATGTCTGGGCATGATATTTAGATCTGCCACGCCCTTACGGGAAGGACATTTACGGTAGGTATTCGTCTCTCACCCCCACCATAACGATAATGCTTTCGTGAAAAGTAACCTATGTCTTGTAACGTTTTATGTGGTTACGGAGCGGGATGTCCGGATTCTTATCCAGTTCGGAGATCTTACTAAGTAACATGTATGAGCGCTGTCTTCAGTATTGATGTCTTAGGGCATCTGTTCTCAATGACAGTCGTGTCTAATAGCTAGGTAGATACCAGCCATTTGCGGCCAAAAATAGTTCTTGCTTTGAAAACAACTAAACGCTAATTAAACAAAGCAGAATGCCCGCATAAATAAAGCAGCAACTACTAATTCAGCATACTAGGAATCACATAAGACGGTGACGAGGGAATCCATCGGGAATAGCTCATCCCGTCTTCACGTAAAACAGTACGCACCCCTATAGTCATAATCCCACTAGGTATGGTCTTTTCTTTCTCAAGCATTTTTGGTTGAAATATTAGTGGGCCCATTTTTGCCTACTACTCTTCTCCCGCTTTAAGCAGTGGCGACACCTTCCCGAGACAGAGGCCCACGCGAGGCACGGTCCACGCGAGGATAATACTCCTCACCCAAAATTAGCACTAGGAGTAGTGCCCGTGTGAGGCACATAACTTTTCGTCCGAGATAACCTTGTTCCTTTCAGCATAGAGGTATAATAACTTATATTAAGTTAATTAGTTAAGTCTCGTGTACAGGAGCCTCCCTTGCTGGGATACCTCTGCGGACCTACGAGTCTGTGTGGTACCTCCGGGAGCCCCATGTTTAAAAGTTCATCTACCTGTCTCCATGTCTCGTATTTTCGTATGCTCTTATTTTAGTTTTATCTAGCATATTTATAATTGTTTAGGTAAAATCATTGTATAGACTTATATTTTTAGTTCACCAAAATCAAATCTTGTAAGTCCATAGATCACGAAATTGCTATGGACAGGCTTACTGGTGACACAAATTCTTGGGATGAGACTGTTGTATTTAATGTTCGCACGGCCCCACCGGAACAACCGAGTTCCACCGGCGTTAGGAGCCGGTTTTTGTTATCCGCAGGGCAGTCTCGTACAAGGTCCATCACCCCGAGACCGGATGCTAACCAGCGTCATCATTCGTCGTGCACTTGCGGCGCGGCGAGTCGACATGGATTAGACACATTAGTTTTTGCAAAAGACACAGCTTTTGTCTTACCAGCAACGGAGGTAGGGGAAGATCGACCAGAGGGCAGCAGTTGTTTTGTGGGCAAATCCTTAAAAAAGGCCTTAGAAACTGACGCCGCCCACTCTTTGCATATCCCGCACATCGCTGTGGGGGGTGCACGAGGTGCATTTCGAACACACATGTCCTCCATACTCCGCAGAGTGAAGACGATCACACTTGGAGGACGTGCATTTTGTCTTATCGGTCGATTTAACAGACTCCTAAAAACAAAAAAGGGAACAATGAAGCACACAGCTTGGTATTTCGTTAAAAAGAGTCTAGAAACATAAAAAAGGCGGAAAAGTTCAAATTTGTTAACAAATCCCTAAAGACAAGAAACAAACTTTCATAGGGAATAAATGTAATTCCTTATAATGCACTAATTGAAAAGTGATAAAGGGCTCTTGGAGTACACTAGAGATTTAAGATGATGATGATGATGATATAGGCATAGTAAGATTGTTACCACGAAAATGTTAGTACCCCCATGAAAACCGGTAACATTTATATACATAGTTATAAAATCCAATATAACCACGAATATACTTCCTAAACGTAACTTAGGGAGGATAGACTTCATAGTAGGCATAGTTATCAATATGAAGTACTCTCAAAGTATAGCTGACACAGCGCAAAGCTATAAAAACTCTTGATAATAATTGAGCAGTTATTCTGCTTGCAGAATAATTGAAAAGTGAATCTGTTTCCTATTTGGGCTCCAGTGTGCATGCGCAAGCGTGCTTAGTGACAGGCATCACTATAGAGTGAGTACAGACTGGTGCCAGTCTATATCAGTCAATATACTGGAGATGGACTTTACCAGTAGCCTGGTTGAGGGTTCATATTAATAGGAATAGGCAGGGGGAGGTGTGTATGCAAGCATAATACTCTTATTCTGGTAGCTAAATGCAAATAATTGATTTAGCAAGTAGTGATTGAACAGTAATGGATGTTTTTGTGGTGTAATAATAACATTTGTTCACTAGCTCTTGCGGTGCAAGCACCAGGGCTGTGGTCAAATTTTTATTTGTATTTAAACACACAAATTTTGCAAAAGAAGAAAAAGCTACTGAATATTTTGACAAAACTTTCCCCTTATTTATGCCTAATCCAACCTTCTCTCTCCACCTTCGATGTGATAAGCACAAAATAGTTAAAGTAAAATCCGTTATCAACAGATGCATTTGGTAGTCATTCTGATTATTAGAATGTTTTACTAGAGACAGTGGATGCTCAGTACTTACATTCTGCACTCCCATATCATATAACATAACCCTGGCTATGATATATTAAAAACTACATTTTTTTCCATCCCATCCATGATTTCCCAAAGCAAAAATCGTGCAAGCCCAACAACATGCATGACATGATAGAATCCTTACCTTGACTAAGCTCAGTGCTTTCTGCTACTAATGGCAGCATATTGTGGAACCGACCAGCAAAGTAGCCTTGACCAGAGTCCAGATTAATTATGTCCGCCACACCATTCTCAATTTTTGACATGCAGTCGAATCTGTGCAAAAACACACATGACAGACATTCATCTACACGTATAAGTAGATTTAATTAGATGCTAGAACATGTAGGAAGTCCATATTCCGCAGCAAACCTGACAAATCTCTCCCCTTTGTAAAGCCCAATCAAACCACTCAGGCTTAGATATCTCCAGAAGACTTCTTCCACTACATGGCTCCAGACAATAGAGGGATCGTTTGCTAGCTATGCCCCGCCCATTTCTAGCAAAACTCCGCCCACTTTTTTGTGTGTTGGAATTGATTTGAAACCAGAATTCACAGTATCTAAAGATCTATGTACTAATAGAGCTAAGCTGTTGAATATTTTGAAACTAATTGAAACTATTATATACATTTGAAATTATGCAAAATAATAACTTTCTTAACCCTTTAATACTCATATCAGACAAAAACGGCTTCTGCAGTAGTCATGAGAAATGTCCATTTGCAGATCAAACGAAGACTATTTCTGAAAATTTATCATTGGAATGACTGGCTCGGTTATCGAGCCAGTCATTCCAGTGATAAATTCTCAAACATAGTCTTCTCTTGGTCTGCAAATGGACATTTTCTATGAGAAAATTGAAATTTTCTCGATTAAATTTGGTTAAAGGGTTAAACTCAAATTATAAAAATCACCATTTTGTATGCCTTGACGCTTATCTGATTATGTTTTCCTTGAACCATTTAATGGTCAAGATTTATCAAGAAGATTGAAATTCCTACTTAGTGTCTATTTGCAGGATAAGAGAAGACTATATTTGAAAATTGTACTACTGGAATGACTAACTCATTTCTCGAGCCAGTCATTACAGTGGTAAAATCTCAAATATAGTCTTCTTTTGGCCTATAAATGGACATTCTTGGAGACCACTACAATGGCCAGTTTGATCCTTCAGTCGACATCATTATAAACACTAATCCATGTAGTAGTATCAAACTTACACATCATGTCCCCGATCACAGACCGTACGTGGAATGGTTTTCATGTCAACTGCAGCTCCTGGCGGTACTGTAAGCGCATTGCGAATCTCTTCAACCTTTTGACTCAGTTTCTCACATTTATACTGCTCAGCGATACTAATGGTGCACCATACAATTGCTATAAACAAATAAATAAATAAATATATATAAATCAGTGTTACACTGATAGGACACGATGGGATATTGCAAAAATCTTTATGCATTTCCATTTGATGCAAATTTAGATTTGTATCAAGATCACAATGACCATGACCTCAGAATTCTTAATATCTTAGTGGTGCTCCTACTGGTTGACCGTTGAGGTAACTGTATGACCACACTTAGTTCTACTAATTTGGCCAACTTTGAAATAAATTTGTACCGTAAGTAGATTAGCAGAAGAATCTAATGGTAAGTCGGTAACTGTTAAAGTCTGCATTTTTTACAAGACAAATGGTACAATGACCTTGGTCTTTGGCCTCTATATCATTGTGCTTCACCCCCTTGATACAAGGAAGAATGTGTCCAAGTTTAGTCATAACTAAACATAAGTTGACGGATGGATGGCGGACAGCAAATGGTTGCCATGCGTATCAGTGATTTTGACCTTTTGGCCAGAACAGCATTGTGTGATGCCGTGTGATTATAAGGAGGCATGTGTCCAAGTTTAGGACCAGTATGATCAACCAAACATGAGATATAAACAGAAAAGTTGAGCTAAACGCAAATTAGACGCCGCCGGCCGACGTGCATGGTATCACAATAGCTCATTTTACTTCGTAGTTCCCCTGTTTAAGACAATATGCTCGGCCTCAACGTGGCACAGGGGTGTAACCCACTGGGTGCAATCCAGACATTGGGGGGGGGGGGCTAACGAGAGAATTATGCACAACGCTAATGAAATGACACTTGGAGATCGAATCAACCGAAATGGTGCTCGCCCTGTGAGGATCCGCCAGGCAGGTGCAGCGCCGGGCTCCATGCCTCGAAGGAGCCCACCCTCAGCTACTGGAGGTCCCATCAACTCGTCTTGTGGAGCCAGGGGACGAGGATGGAGAGCTACTGGGCAACCGAAAGAGAAGACCTAACCTAAAGAGAACCCCAGTATCAACATCATGCACTGGAACACAGAAGGGGTTACCAACAAGAAATCAGAGCTCGAACAGTTCCTGTACGAAAACAACATTGATATCTGCTGCATCCAAGAGACACACCTGCAAGAAGGAAAACCATTTAAGATCAGAGGTTACCAGATTTTCCGGTGTGATCGAAGAGGAAGAAAGAAAGGCGGGGTGATCACCTTGGTCCGAAACAGCGTGAATGCCAGCTAGATCAAAACCTTTATGGAAGAGGCAGAATATATCAAGATCAAGGTAACAACCAGCAGCTCTGTGATTGACATTGTCAATTATTACTGCCCTAATGACAAGAATCTCTCACTTGACACAATCCAGGTCCCGGACTGCCACTTCCTCATTGCGGGAGACTTTAATAGCCAGTCCCAGAGCTGGGGATAAAGAACACTTGATAAACGAGGAGAAGACATTGAAGCATGGCAAGATGAAAAGCACCTTTTACTTGTCAACGATCCCACAGATCAGCCTACCTTCTACTCGCGCCAGTGGCACTCGACAACAACGCCGGACTTGGCATTTTGTACAGAAGACATTCACAGAAACCTTAGTAGAGTGGTCGGATCACAGTTAGGAGGAAGCGACCACCGCCCAGTCCTCATCTCTCTTTCTGGAAGTATTTCGACAAGTTCACCTCAACATCCAAGGTGGAACTACAAAACGGCAAATTGGCGTCTGTTCGGCATTCGTTCCAATGAGCTTACCCAAAATATAGCAGTAGAAGGGAGAAACATCACCAATGTGGTCAAGGAATTTAACTCAAGTATCCTCAAGGCTGCCAACGAAGCGATTCCTCGAGGGTTCAGGAAAAACTACCGCCCCTACTGGACAACAGAACTGCAAGCAGCACATGATAAACTAGACAAGGCCAGAGAAGATGCAGAGAGTAATCCATGTCATGAAAACCACTTCACGCTACAACAAACTAAAGCCAGGTATCTAAAGATATCTGCAGAAGGCATTTGACAAGGTGTGGAAGGATGGCCTCCTCGTGAAGCTCCGGCGCACAGGCATCGGTGGCAACATGTTCCGATGGACCAAGTCATGCCTACACAATCGAAGAGCTAGGGTGCTGGTGGATGGACAATCTGGACAGAATGTATTGCTGAGACAAGGGGTGCCACAAGGCGGAGTATTATCACCAACTCTGTTCATACTATTCATTAATGACATTGTAGCAGAGCTGCCCAATGGGATCCAAGCAGCCCTCTATGCAGATGACCTCGTACTTTGGTGCACCGAGGAGTATTCAAGAAAATGTAATTAAGGTTTAAAGGCCCATTACTCGTAATGTTAAATTAGCCCCTCTGAAAATGGCGTATCTCCCAGGGTATTATGGGAAATTTGATTGTCATGACGTCATCGTGAGTCTATGAATATAATACAGGGTGGGAATATCGCCTCCAACAAGGGAGTACTTCTACTATTGCATTAACAATTTCAACCGACAAGAGAAAATAATAAATTTATTACGAATGTGTCAAAATTCTGGTGAATATTTTGAAACTAATTTGACTGAAAGCCAGCTTCCAGTCAAATTGCTTTCAAAATATTCAACATCATACTTGACTGTAAAAGTGGAATTCTGGGATTTCAAGTTCAAATGGGTAAAATGTGATAATTCATTGGTCTAGATTTGGGGCTTACTTCCCTGATAATGCAGGTTACTAGGCCAATATTGGCCCAGTAACCTGCATTATCAGTCTTCTTTTAGTAAATGTGATGTCACTGATAATGAGAAAGTTATTGTTTGTCGCAAGAGAGCCGCAGACACAAAATATATATATAATATCCATTTCGTTTAACCCCTGGTCGCGAAAAAACAATGTTGAAGATAAACAATCTGATAAACTCGATCATCGATGCGTGTCTTTGTTTACAATTTTCGAGATAACTAACTTCAAGCACTGTGAGTAACAAGCCTGAGTTAAGATGCCGAAGCGGTCAAATAGATAGGCATCACACTTTCTGATTGACAGTTTCGTTATTCCGTGTTATCTGTCTACTTTTTAGTCTGTGGCGTACACGAAATGTGCGTAGATTGATGAATTGCACACACAAAAATGTTATTTTCTAAACAGTTGACACCATCTTTGCTAAATCTCATTAAATTTTGCGTGTATTCTCGACCAATCAGACGGTGATACCCGTTTCCGAAAACGGGTAATAACGTTACGTACTCGGATACTCCTGGAGTGAGTTCAGGAAGGCGAATGTTCGGCGAACGTTCGCGTTCTACGCGGTACAGTGTTCAGTTAATAACGGAAAACATTTTTCGCGGTCCTGAACACACCCCCAGGCACGGGTAAAACAACTATGTACGCATGTGCATATCTATGTAAAAGCGGAGATTTTCGGCTACATATTATGTATGAACTAGCGAAATCGAAAACAACCGAATGTCAGGTTTGCAGATTTTGTAAATCGCTTCCCTTTCCGTTATAAATTTGGCATAACACTAGCCGCAACTGGTGCATATATTGTTCTAAAAAGTTATGCCTATTACGTTGGCTCAAATTAGACTATATTGTAATAAACACATTTCAGAGAATATCTTGGTTTATTCATCCAGATTTCAAAAGAAATTGTGGATTGAAAATTTATTAAAATATACACACAGTCATCACACTAGCTTCATACACAGTAAAGAATACCCAGGTGCGGAGTTCACACACGTCCATTTTATACAAAATCACGATTGACGATTACAATAATGACATTTCGACAATTATCATTAACAGCCACAAAAAAAGCTAAAGGCGATTTATGTACTTAACACATATACGGCTCCAATTGCAATTTAAATTTACATGTATGGGTCCTTGACAGACTATAGACCGATTCCACTTTATGTTTAATGACGCGTAGTAAGAATCTTTGTAGCGTTACTGAATACATTTGATTGCGCGTTTGACTTTTTCTGTGACGGGTTTAAAATATTTCATGATACGTTTAACATTTTGTACGATGGGGTAGACTATCCGTTAGACACGCCTATAAAATAAATTAAATGCGTTTGGTGTTTGGCCACGCCTGGAAACGCTACGAGGTTTTGACGCGAAAAAGACTCATTTTTGTTTCGTTTTTGCTTCGTCAAACAGTAAATCTAACTAAGATCTGTACTGTACTTTATTCTTTTCATCCAAAATTCCAAGCACTGGTTCTCAGAGAGGCGATATGAAATCTAGTAAATATTTGAAAACAATTTGACTGACTTGGTGCTATCTGCTCCAAATTTTGAAATTAACCTGCCTTGTATTATGCTTTCATACATGTAGTGATTTGTTTTTAAGTTGTTTTAAAATTGAAATTCTGGATGTTTGCCTGGAAAAAAACAATTGCTGTAGTAGATATGCTTATAGGAAATAAGATAACAAGCATTTGACTAATGACACTAATGAAACCTTTTAATCAAAATTTCAAGGCTGTCATACAGGAAACTATTGAATATTTTTTACATAAATTGACAAGAATCCATTGCTGCTTGAGCCAGCAACTGCTTCTAGCCAAATTAATTTCAAAATATTTAAAAGCTTCGCTGTTAAATGGGTTTGAAATTGAAATTCTGGATGTTTGTGTTGAAACGGGCAATTGCTGTAGGTATGCTAATAGGGAATAAGATTAAAGATTAAAGCATTTTAACCCATGCACTCTTAAAACCCTCTTTATTTACCTTTCAGGGCAGTCATACAGGTAAACTTAATAATTTGTCTGGAAACCAGAATTGCTGCTTCAAACCAAATAACTTTCAAAATGTTCAATCGAATCTTTTTTAGCAGCATAAAAATTTTCATTTCTGGTCATCTATCATTGAGTCTTGAGAGATGTAGGGCGGATTAGAACAGAGCTTGCACAAGAGCACAGGTTTTATGTCAACAAATACATGGCCTGGCAATTATATGCCTACTGATAGGGATACCATTCATGCATGATAGTCCTGACAATGAAATTGGACAAAGCCCATTATTTCAGGCTTTATAGACTTCCTAACTTAATAACCTTTTAATAACACTCAATCCAGAGAATAAAGTCTTCTGCAGTGGTCTTGGAAAATGTAAATTTGTAAACCAAGAGAAGGAATTTGTTTGAAATTTTAACACTGGAATAACTGGCTTAATAAGAAAGCCAGTAATTCCAGTGGAAAATTGAAATTAATCAATTTTAGTATTTCAAAAATTTATTTTAAGAATAAAGTTCAATGTAATTATGTTGAATATTTCGAAACTAATTTCACTGGAAGTGAATGCTGCCATCAGTAGTAATGTTTATCAGTTAAATTTATTTCAAAATATTCAACATTACTACATGATAAATATCTGAAATATATTATTTCTAATTTAACCTTTCACTGATGAAGCTTTATATATTATACATTCAGAGCAATCATGCCAGGAATTCAGCATATTCTTTATGAAGGAAATATTCTGTTAAGTATTTTGAAAATTATTTGACTGGAAGTAATTTCTGCTAAGTTAGGAGTAACTGCCAATCAAATTATTTTAAAAATATTCAACTAATTATTTCTTGTTGTAATAAATTTGTCATTTTCTCTGTATCCTTAAAAGCATTAGTAAATATTCTGCGAAATGATTTGACACTAATTTGGCTGCGAGCTAATACAGCCCATGGTAGCAACACCATTCAGTCCCATTACATGTACATCCAAAATATTCAACAAGGTACCTTTGTTTAGTATATAAATAGAGGGAAACATCACTATAGAAGATGTATTTTATATTTACGGACTACACAGCAACTCCACCCTATATATATACATGTACGTAGCAAGCATAACTTGGATGACATTTTTGTATTAACATGTACTTGTACTCGTACTCAAGTACATTTACAATGTACTCGCACTCAGCCTCAGTACAAGTGCTAAAAAGTACATGTACTTGTACTCAGCCTCAAGTACTTTGCCAAAGTACTCATCCTCAGCCTCAGTACAGCTGCCTGTACTCGACCCCAACCATGGCCTGACCATGTCTGGCATCACTACTTTTGCTTATCAAAGTTACCAAAAGGAGACCGAACAGTGTGGACACTAGACTAATGTTTCAAAACTGCTAAAGCGAGTGGATTGGCTGAGACTGACATATCCCTCATATAGTAACCCGTGAAAGAGGACTCATAGTGTGCAACGGTCATGATGTCCTCTAACGGGGCACCATTGAAGAGGGTGGTCGAGGCGGCTATTCCTCTAACATAGTGTGCTCTAGCACATTGCACCTGGTGACCAGTCGCAATCTCGTGGGTAGTCTGAATGCATTTGACTACCCAACGAGAGATAGAATCCATGGATGCGGCGCCATATGGCTTATTATGGCAGATCCACAAATGTCTACCATTTGACCATAGAGGCCGTCCATTTTTTGTACTTGGTCAAAGCACGGACTGGACAACAGGCACCGGCATCACGATCAAACCTAGTTAGCTTTGGTATAATGATCGGTTCGCCGGGATATTTCAAAGATTGATTCGTCGGCATAAATTCTGCTCTTGGCAGCAGTCGCAGACCGTCTCCAGAGACAATAAATCGGTCCCTCTCTGCTGAAAGCGCATGGATCTCACAGGTTCGAAAGGGTGCTTGGCTAGCACATTAAGCACCAATGACAGACTCCAGGCTGGAATGACTACCGGTTGTCTCTGGGTCGGACATTGTTCATTCTCTTCACCATCATATTCAACTGGGACACCTCTGGACTATCCCTGTTGGCTAGACAAGGGATAACTGATGCCAAAGGTGACTTGTATCCAGCAATTGTGGCAGGAGCCAGTCCTGTAAAGAATAGCTCACAGGGAAAGTCTGCTATTTGCTGAATAGTGGATTGAAAGGGATTAATATCCTTTCCTTCACACCATTCTGCAAATTTGTTAACCTTGTGATTATATGACTTGAAGGTTGACCTCCTTCTCGCGGCTGCGATGAACCTCACAGCCTGTTGAGAAAAGCCTTCCGATGTGGAACATTGTTTGATAACATCCACGCAGTCAATTTGAACATTTCGGGCCGCTTGTGTAGGAAGCGTCCCTTGGCCTGGGAGATTATGTTCGGAATCTCGGGCAGCTGCACTGGATTGTCCACCAGCAGATCCAGAAGATCCGTGAACCACGCCCTGCTGGGCCAGAATGGTGCTATTAGCAAGACCAGGCACGGCTCCTCCATGATCTTCACCAAGACCTTCGGTAGAAGGATAGTGGGTGGGTATGCATACATCCCTCTCCAGTTTATCGCCGGAGCTTCTGTATCGACAGCATTTGGATCTTGAATCGGCAAGACCTAAGTCATGATTTGAGCATTTTCCTTTGTGGCGAACAAGTCCACGTTGAGTTTGCCCCAATGCTCGAAGATCCTTCGTAGAACTGGAGGGTTGAGAGACCATTCTGTTGGCAGAATCCTCTGTTTGCGAGAGAAAGCATCCGCCACAATCTCCAAGGAATGTGAGCTGCTTTCAAAACAACTGACTAATTCCTGCACCATTGAATCAAGTGCCACGCCTTCATACAGTGTGGGAGACTTGGTCCCTCCTTGGTGATTTATGTATGATACTACTGTCGAGTTGTCCGACCGTATCTATCGTCTTGCCCCTGACTTTTGGAAGAAACTTTTCCAATGCCAGTTCCACTGCCACCATTGCCAACAGATTGATATGCAGCTGGCTTGGAGAGTCTATGTGCCCGAGACCTGGTGTTCTCCAGGCCCCACCCCCATCCCTCCAGCGATACATCCATGTACACGGACAGCTGGGGGTGGGGTAGGTGCAGCTAAACCCCTACTAGGAGATTCTGACGCTTTTTCCACCATACAAGATGCGACATTATTGGCTCCAAAACTGGCACCAGCTTTGACAGGGGTTCACAGAGACATCAGATACAACCGGATAGGTCTTCGCATCAGAGCAGCATACGGGATTACCGGCTCCATAGAGACCATCATGCCCAGCATCTGAAGAAACCGCCTCGCCTGAATGTGGTTTCCCAATCGAAAACTCTTGATGATGGCTAACAGAGACACCACTCTGGGCTCCGACGGGTAAACCCTGCCCTCCTCAAGATCGAATCGCATCCCTAAATAAACGAACTGTTGAGTGGGTGTCAACTCAGATTTCTCCTTGTTGACTATCCAACCTAGATCTGAAAGTAACTTCAGAGTCAGAGCAGTATCCACCTCTAACCTGGCCGACGTGTCTGCTTTGATCAGCCAATCGTCTATGTAGGTGTGAAGTGTCACGTTCTCTTTTCTGAGAAACGCTGTCACCACAAGGACCACTCTGATGAAAACCCGTGGAGCTGTCGACAGGCCAAATGGGAGGACCACAAACTCCCACACTTGATTCTGAAACGCAAATCTCAGAAACCTGTGACAACTCCTGTTCATTGGAATGTGGAAATATGCATCTTTCAGATCGATCGATACACACCATATTCCCTTCCTCAATCCTGCCATTACCGACCTCGGAGTTTCCATCTGAAACCGAGGCGTATGGATAAACCAATTTAATGGCCTGAGATTGAGTACGGGCATGTGCTCTTGGGGACAAGGAACATGTTTGAATAGAAGCCTGGAGTGTTCCGGTTTGCTGGTTTTATTGCTCCCTTCAGAAGCAAACCCGACACTTCGTTTTAAATGGATTCTAACTTGTCTGGTTCCCATGGGACGGATGTCCAGACAGGTGCCAAAGACAGATTTTGTGGTAGAAAATCCTACCACTCCGGCATGTACCCCTGGGATAACCATCCCAGGACCAGACTGTCTGACGTCACACCTTGCCAAGCCTCGACGAAACGCATGAGCCTTCCACCCACTATAGATGCATTAACGCCTAATGCGGGTGTCTGGCTCGCGATCTGCTCCCCCCCCCCCACTCTCGTGACGAGAGAGTGAGAACAATTTTGGTACGAGCTTGGTACATCTAACTGGCAGCGCTGTTCCTGTCACACAGGTGCAGTCCAGGAAGATATGAAGGGAACCCTCGTACCCTCAGGTACGATCCGCTCCCTTCTTTCCGCCCTTACCCTTCCCCTTCCAGCCTCTTGGGCGATCAGGAGCAACATTGGGGAGGGTAGGGGCCTCCACAACCTTCTTGGCCTTCTTCGCCGGAGGCGGCTAAGACCCAGTAGAAGCAGAAGCAGCACTAGGCTTAGCTTTCGCCTTGCCTTTGTGCTTTTTCTGCTTCTTAGCAGGTTGCCCGGTTAGCGGCTTAGCTACAGCCCCTAGTGCACGTGCCTGATGCACTAGCTGTAGATTAACAGCCAACTGATTCTGCGCGATGCTGGCAGTGTCTTCTAAGATGGCCCGCGCTTGGCCACCAAAGATGCTAGGGCCAGTAAGGGGCGTCGCAAGAAGACACTCCCTAAAGGCAGTAGCTGGACGCACATGGTCAAGGACCATCTGCCTCCTAGACTTCGTCACTTGCGCTTGCACCCTTGCCAATGCATCCATAGACAGCACTAGGCCGTCATTGACACATGAAAGCACCACAGATGGCACAGGGTGGCCTGCCCCGCTTCAGCCCACACAGACTGAAGAAGGCGATAAGAATGATTGACAGCACTCATTGCTGCCCTCACCCCCTCATCGCATAGGGACAGGACTTCATCATGGTGTACCTGAGACTTATCCACCAGCGCTGGGGCGGGGCCACACGCTCCAGCACTCTGGACACCCAGCACACAACGATCATCCTCGGTGACCGCTGGGACAACACCATATCTGTCATATACCCCACGTGGGATACGACACCTCGCCCGCACCTCCCTGGAGGCCGCAGGAAGCTGGCCCTTGGTCAGGAATTGTTTGCTATAAATAGCATCCAATAACTCCATAATTTATGTAATCCAGTAATTCTATGGTAAATTTTCAAAAATAATCTCCTGATTCTGCAAATGCCGTAATGGAGTTTATCTACTAAACAGATTTGAGCATTATTTAGTGGTCATCAGGCAAATGGTATATATGTATGACTAGAAAAAGAGCATATTATGTATATATCGAGCACTACATAATAACACAGGGTATATATGTAGGGCTATTATCCCTGTAATATACCTGAGATTATTTTTAAAATATTTTAATACCAATTTGACTGGAAATTATTGCAGCATAATGCAGCAAGAACAGCCAGGCAAATTAATTTAAATTATTTTAAAACTAATTTCATTGAGCGTTGTTAGAGATTCAACATTATTCAATTTATTACAGGCATAGATGTAAAGATTAATAGCACTAGCTATCTAGTATCATCACCATGGCATCATATGTACAACCTTATCTAGACAAAGAGCATATGTATATATTGAGCACTATATAAAAAATATTTACCACTGGAATGGTATATGTAGGGCTAATATCCCTATAATATACCTATCATGGCCATGAAATCATTTTACAAATATTTTAAAACCAATTTGGCTGCAAATTATTCCAGCCTAATGCAGCAAGAACATCCAGACAAATTAATTTAAATTATTTTGAAACTAATTTCACTGTGAGCATTAATATATAACTAAAGAGATGCAACATTATATAGGAAAAATTTCAAGGTTAACCCTTTAACTGACAAATCCCTGAAGAATTAAATTTTGTAATACTTATTTAGTAGCAGACTGTTGAATATTTTGAAATTAATTTATATTAATACTGTTTCTCGGTTTGGCTAACAAATCCAGATGTTTTGAGCTTTTTGAGTGGCTTTTCACCGCAGCTTCACCCATATTAGATACGTCGAAAGACTTTAGACAAAGCCGACATCGCGCTTTTGAAGCGATAGCATCACGTTCTATCCAGCCACTGTACTGCGCATTTGATAACCAACTACTGTTAAAACTGCACTTTCCGGGCATTTTTACCAATAGTTAAACTTTCTTAGTCATATTTTATCACGGAAATATCGCAAACTTAAAAATTAACACATTACGGCAACTATTTACTGTTAGCTTTACTTACGTGTGACACCCATATACAAAGCTAAAGATGTATCTGACTTTACTAATTATCGGCCAGTCTCGGTACTTCCACTTTTCTCAAAACTCTTAGAAAAGCTGTATTTTAGTAGAATTACTAAATATCTAAACAAAAACTCAATCATATATCCTTCTCAATATGGTTTCAGAGAAAAACACTCTACTATGCTTGCCATTGTGGATATGATAGAAAAATTATCAACCTCCCTTGAGAATAATGAACATACGCTAGGTGTATTCTTGGATCCTTCCAAAGCCTTCGATACAATTGATCATACAATTTTACTGCAAAAGCTTGCATACTATGGAATAAGAGGTACTGCATTGAACTGGATACAGAGTTACCTGTCAAACAGGGAACAGTGTGTACAATTCAATGGGGCTATCTCTGAATACAAAAATATAGTTTGTGGTGTTCCCCAAGGTTCAGTTCTTGGGCCCCTGCTGTTTCTCCTATATATGAATGACATACCCAAAGTCTGCAAACATCTCTCACTAATACTTTTTGCAGATGACACAAATGCTTTCTGCAGCCACAAGGATATAGAAATTCTATACAAAAATGTCAATAATGAAATGGCAAATTAATAGACTGGTTTAAAGTAAACAAATTGTCCTTAAATGTATCAAAAACTAATTATATACTATTCACAAAATCTAAGAAACTGAAAGAAATAGCTCTCTCAAACCTCTATATCGACAACCAGATAATTCAAGAAGCACAATATGCTAAGTTTTTAGTAGTATATCTGGACAAAAATTTAACATGGGAGAAGCATATTGAAATTATTACTACCAGGGTAGCAAAAAGCATTGGCATCATTCGCAGACTGAAACACCTAATATTATTAAAACCCTGTACTGCACAATGATACTTCCTCACATCACCTACTGCAATGCTATCTGGACTAATACATCTCAAGCTAGACTAAAAAAACTAAAATCTCTGCAAAAGCAATCTATTAAACTATTTTCACAAACAGCAGGTGGCCAGGATATCTTTAAATCAGAAAAGGTCTTAAAACTTAAGGACATAGGAGGGCTCCAACTATACACAATCTTAAGGGACTTCCACAATGGCAACTTACCCTCATCCATATCTAACATTTTTATGCTCAATACACAATTGCATCCTCACAACACAAGAACAAGAGATAACCTCCATTCAACACACCACCAAACAAAAGCAGCACAACAAAAACCCTCATACAAAGCAATTCAGTTATGGAATAATACAGACACAAGCACACGCACAGACATCATAAAGCTACAGTACTTTAAGCAGAATATCAAAAAGAAGATTATAGAAACCTACTAGACTCTGGAAAACACACACCATCATGGCATGCTATTCTCATACTTGCACCCAGTCACCAGAACAAATAATAATAATAATAATAATATTAATAATAAGAAGAATATCTGTCATAATGGTAACTACCAAACAACTAACTCTACCATCACAGCCTAAAAAATACTTTGTCATTGATAATAAGAATATGTAATATAGAATTATTAACTTAAGCAAGATAAGCACACATCCCTCTGTCATGTCTTTCCCTGTAAAAATGTAAATTGTCATACGTCTATTAACTGTTGGACTGCTGGAAGCGGACAATAACTCCAATTGGCAATGACTCTGGATTGGCTGAGTATTTTAGAAAAAATTTGACTGAAAGTTGCTTGTGGCTTAGCCACCGACAACGTTCGGTCAAATTGTTTTAGAGGTACTCAGCATACCCTGAGTTAGGCTCCATGGAAAATGTAGACTGCAGAGGCTTGGCAGCGAGACAGTTAACTATATGTATATATAGGACTATAACATGTTAACCGTATGTATTCAGTATTCTCATGTCCTATACTGTTGTTGTTATATGTTATATGTTATATGTAGGGGTCCACCGCCACATAGGCTCTGCCTTTGGTGGACTACCTGTTGTGAAACTGTAAATGTATATTCTATATCAAAATAAATAATCTTGAACTTGAACTTTACACAGCTGAAAATCCCAGCTTGATCGCAATTTATAAAATGACGGCATGTTTGTTTACGCTGAGAAAACAATTTCTTCCGGTAAAATTTATCGCAGACTTCACTCTCTTAGGTTCGTTTCGCATTCGCATTTATTACCATACTTCGTAGTAGTAGCCGAAACTTGCCGATCTGCATAATCGATCTGCATAATTTACTTTTCTTTTTGAGTTGAGAATCTCGCGCTTTCTCGCTAGCGCGAGACTACCGAGACTTGTTGGCAGCGATTGATCAATAACAATGCAGCCATTGTGAGCGAATATCGTGTTATGACACGACCAAGCCAACACCTTGTTTCGATAACCTGTCACACTTACAGCGGAATTTTATGCCGTTAGATTTTTTTTAAGCGAGATTTTCATTTTCCATGACTTTTCCATGACTTTGACCAAAATTACGATTTTTCATGACTTTTCCAGGCCTGGAATTTAGATTTTCAAATTCCATGACTTTCAAGGTTTTCCATGACCCGTGCGAACCCTGCATAAACCTTGGATCCAGTCCAATAGACTGGATCCGGGCGGCGGGCAAGATCCCCGTCCTAATCGATGCCACCGATGGATGGGGTGCATCCTCTTCGGCCATGGTCGAAACCAGATGGGTCTACCCTGGCTAGCCAAGCCAGAGCCTCCGACCAGTCTGTCTCCGAAGAGGACACTCCTGTGAACATGTCACCCATTGATGTGTACGGTTCCGCCGCCACCCCATGAAAAACACCAGTCCATGGAGTAATGGGTGAGGAACCGTGGCCAAACACAGGCGCCAACGGCACCCCATGCCTGACCGCCGGACCAGGCGAGATAGGTGAGTACCCGCCTGGCCAGCCACATGCGTCACTGTGTCGGTTGGCGGCAAACCAACCATCACGGGACCGGTGCCCTGTACCGGAGTGGCCTCAACCACGGGCGCCAAGCCAGACAGATGGAGGGTGACTCCGTCCAGGATGGAATCGACATCCATGCTCTCCACCCGCGGCATCTCAGGCCGCAGCAATCTCTCCTCCTCGTCTTCAGACCTGGCGGATGGCTCCCATGCCTGACGGACCGGCCACCGCTACTGGACCATCCGGAGGTGGTCGCAGGGAGACAGAACCCATCAGACCGGAGCCCGACGGGACTGCCAGGGAGCAGTACGAGACGGCCCCCTCGGTGGCCAGTCCAGAACCCTGTCCAAAGACAGGGTCCGTACCAAGCACGCGAAGACTGCTCTACAACTTTTGGAAGCAGGGACGACACCAGCGTAGGCAGAACGCTATGCAAGAAGCCTAGCATAGCAAGACCAAACCATGCCGAAAGAACGCTCCACGATTTGCTTTCGGACTGCCTGACCCCCCCCATCAAGGAACTTGACCATCATGTCGGACGACCACACTTCACATATGTTACACCTACTATCAAGATTACAACTTGTACAACGAAAGCAGACATGGTCCTTGAATAGAACCCTCATGAATTTATGGCACTCGTCACATGATGGCGGGGGCTGGCCTGGCCTATAAATAAGCACAAACCTACAATAAGCAAGTGGAACGAAACAGGAATGGAAGGCAGACAAATAATTTTCAAATAATTTGATCATAAATTAAATGTTAACCCTCTCGCACCCCACCCCGCAACGTGACAGCAAAGATCGCATTGATTATGACGACAAGAACGAAGCGGCCAAAATACACCAATAAACTTATCCTCAAGGATGTATAACGGAACCAGGAACCATATCGCATAGCATTCGGGGTATATTTACTAATCAATATAAATTATACTCCTAACGAAGGCCAAAACGATATATGAAGAAACAACAAAATGTAAACAAACTGCTGTAGCACACGGTAAAACCGCAGACCACACATCTAAATCAAGAGTTTTGAAACCACCGATCATTGCAAACAGATCGTGATAACACGCAAAACTTAAAAATTCCAAAGTTTTTCTGGTAACAATAAAGTACGCAGCACTCAGAATCAGATGCGTGAATTAATGAAATATTTTCTTTACATAAAATCTGAGACAACACGGGTGTGACGTCACCCGCTCGGATCTTACGGAGAACGACGTCAGCCGATTTTCGTGTTTAAACACTGTAAAGCCAACACCTTATTTCATATCTGCCGATAGCCTGTTGGGATTAAAGGAAGGCGATCAATCTGGCATATTTCGTTTTTAACACACGTCCCAGATTCGGGGTCAGAAATTGGAACATGCGACACAGACGAAATTTTGAAGACCTAAGTCTTTTAACTATAGAATAACATGGAAATATACGACCTGGTTATCATCGGCTCCTTCCACGGTAATACAATATAATCCTTAGAGAGCGCACAAAGCTATCACAATTCACAGAAAAAGACTTAGAAAACGTTAACACTCCAACTGCACAAAAAGCATGTAGCTCTTGTTGCTATGCAAACAAGAATGAGCTGCATGGCAAACGGGTACTCGGCAGTTGGGAGCCGAGTACCCGGTTCCAGGAGCCGGTAAAGCTTACTAAGTCTATAGTCCCAGGGCCAGCTATCCAGGATAGCTTGTATTAGAAGTAATAGAATGGTGAGTATTGATCGAAGGAGAATAATGGGTTGTCGGAGTATTGGACTGTCAAACTAATGGTTTGTCAGAGTATTGGTCTATAAGACTAATGTGTTATCAAACTAATGGGTTGTCTAAGTATTGGACTGTCTGACTAATGGGCTGTTGGACTAATGGGTTGTCGGACTAATGGGCTGTTAAATTATTTTCCTGTCAGACTAATGGGTTGTCGGACTAATGAGTTGCCGGACTAATGGGCTGTTGGACTATCAGACTAATGGGTTGTCGCACTATTTGCATCAGACTAATGGGTTGACTAACTATTGAGCTGTCTGACTAATGGGTTGTCAGACTATTGGACTGTCAAACTAGTGGGCTGTCATATTAATGGGTTGTCAAAATATTTGGCTGTTGGACTAATCGGTAACAGACTAATGGGGCTATCAGACAACAGGGTTGTTGGATTATTGGGCTGTCTGACTAATGGGTTGTCAGACTACTAATGGACTAATGGGTTGTTTGACTATTGGACTAATTAATGGGTTGTTGGACTATTAGACTAATGGGTTGTCAGACTATGGGGGGGGGGGGGTGGGTTGTCAGACTATTGGACTAATGGTCTGTCGGAATATTGGCTGTCACAATCAATGGGTGATGTCTCTCCCTGTCTCTCAGGTTTCAAAAACCCAGATCATCTTTTAATTTAATATGAAAGTTTAAAATTCCGGCAAGGATTAACACCGATTTGCGGAAATGCTGTGGTGCATATGGGTGTTCCCCGCATGAGCTGCAATGTTAATACCATAATAAATATGGGTGACATAGGATATTTTGTATTAAAATTAGTATGCATTACTAGTACATAAACCTGTTTACATACATAATACATTACAATAGGCATTACAAATTTTCAAAAACTTAATCAGTTAATGTCTCTTTATTGCATAGGGGCCGGGCCTACTTACTATTTTCTTGAACAGCATGTGTAAATTCAACTTGTCCATGTCCTGCCCTAATTGCTAAGATCGCAATTATAGCAATACTCTTGAAAATGACCTCCATTGCCTCGAAGTTAATTTACAACAGCCTTAATATTTACATGATCAATCTGCATATATTAGAAGCGACACATTTCAGGTCTACTTCCGGAAAGCCCTATACAGACTAAAGTTTACGTTACAACGCGAAATAGTGCGATGTAAATTATGCAATACTTATCAAAGGGAACGTTTGATCAAGTACACATCGATGTAAATTAAGATTTATAGTTACTATCTTGGGAAATCCGACATAAGTTAGAGTGCGTACGTATTATTTAATTGCTTTAATATATATCCATGAGTCACGCGGACCGATACAACTAGTTCAAAGCTAATTATTTCCGTCACCTGTCGTCAAATATGTGCGTTGTAGACAGGTAAACTAGGGGAGATAATTGTGATTACCTAGATTTACGGAAATCTCGCCCTCAGGCGAGCTCGCCACATTTATCGCGCCCATAGATAGTAGCAGAAGTCCATAATGGACTTCTGCTCGTAGTAATCTAGGCAATCTAGGTACCGTACTGAGCACAGGTAGTTAAACCTCTATTGTGGCCAGGCGGCCACTGTTCCTCGCTCGTCCTTGTTCTCGAGGTCCTGGTGGCCAGTCGCTGCTTGAGCTGTTGTCGCATCCTTCCAGATTTCTCTTGGGCCCCAGGAGGAAGCGCCAGTCGAGCAGAGGCAAGGTCTTGCCTTAGCATGGATGACGGGCTCTGCCACAATCATTTGCTGACCAGAGTGGCCAGCCACCTCGTCTGAGGCACCTGAGTCCAGCCGAGCATCGCCAGCATGGCTGATTGCCTGTATCAATGAATGATTCCTTGACATGGTGGGTTCCTTCCCAGCCTCATTCCATTCGCTGCTGTTCTTGGGGTGGGGTACATGGTGGCCACCACGGCTGGCTACTGCATGGTCTCCCTTGGTCGGTCAGTCCTTAATCCTAGCAGAGGAGAGCAGCCTGTACATAGACGTTCATTCCAGCGGTAGCAGGCAAAGCGACAGGCGAGGTCGAAGAAGGAGAAGTGAAGTGGTCGCTGGCATGGCGGAAGGGTTTCTGGCAGCGGTGCTGTCCATGGCGGTAGCCCTAATGGCGATAGAAATGGTGGTGACTGCGTCGATAGAAACTTCTGTGACGGTTGCAACCAGGGAGACGAAAGTGAATCTCCCTGGAGCATGTGGTCGATAAGGCGCCCCCAGGCCAAAGAAAGGGTCCTTCTAGTGAGAGGGTCCATTTGGATTAATCCTGTGGGGAGTGGGAGGTGAGTGCGGGTGTAGCACAAGCCAGGAAGAAAGAGGGTTTGTGAGTGGGGGCGCTGCAGGTGGCTCTCGGTCTTTCGTGCGTGCATTCGAGCAAAACTTTTTAAGTGTCTCTCTTGGATGCTAGTGTCTCGAGGAAGGGAGAGGGAAGCGAGAGAGAAAGTGCAGGGAAAAGCAGGTCTTTTCTCTAATGTTTAGCTTTTTCTAAGCTCCATGCATGGAATTTTTAGTCGTAGGCCGAAAAAGGTGCGCAAGCGAGTGACATCAGTAGCAATTTGTCTCCAGGTCCTATCCAAGCTATCGTCGCCTCGGAGGCCAGAGGGCCTGTGGAGCAGCGGAAAGGGAAAGTTGCTTGGTGGAGAGAGAGGGTGGTCCTTAGCAGGCAGGCGAGACAACAGTGTTTTCCTATCCTTATCCCAGGCAGTCGGTATGTCGCTAGTGATCACTATTCAATTCGTCAGTTGATACAACTAAGATTAGTTGGTCGCAAAGAGTCGTTAGGTACTGAAGCTTCTTACCGCTTTGATAATCATTGGCGTAAAGCGTATCCTACTTTGGTGTTCGTGGAAGGGGGAGAATGGGTAGGGTTGAAGATTTAGTAGTCACCACCTAGTTGATCCGATGTTCTCCGAGGTATTCCGAGGTCGTCATTCTGTGTACCTCTTCCTAAAGCCTTTTTTCCTTTTCAGGGGGATCCCGCATGAGGCAGTGTTTTTAGCTACCTTTAATGTGCATGTGGGTTAAGGCCTCAGTCAGCCGCAAAAAGGACGTGATTGGCTAGGTTGTTCGAGAACCTCTTCCCTCGCAGGGTCAGGCAAGCCTTCCACTCAAAGCCTAGGCCATCTTAAATGATGTCAAAATGAGCGTGATGCAGCAGATGGCGGTCCTTCCGAGTTGCAGACGTGTGAACAGGCCCATGTAACCAGTTGAACAAGGAAAGAGTTTAGTGGAACCTAGAATTATAAAATTGGACCATGCATGTTCCCTAAATATTAAATGTACGCACTAATCTAATTTGCTTTTCTCTACAGAAGTTAGATTTACTGCCTAAGTGCCTCTTTTTGTTACCTTCCCGCTGTTAGCAGCAGTTCCCTCTTTCTAGGGAAAGCACTGTTTGTTTGGATTCATGCCAAACGGTGTGCGAGAGTGCAGTCCACAGGAGACAGCTAAGACTAGGCTTCGGTAATCAGTGGCCGCAGTCCTGTCGAACGCGGTGTCTAGGTTTTGCTATTGCTCTGCTTTTAACCAACCTCGGTATCTGTATTCCGGAGGTACAACATCACTCGATGACTTAGTCAGCCTTAGATGGCCAAAGATTACAATAAGCTGAGTGGGAGATACTTCTGGAAAATGGAGGGAAGGTCAGTGGTTCCGCACAAGAAGCATGGTCACAGAGAGGTAGAAGAGAATAGTTCATCTAAACAAGGCAACACAAGGCGGCACAATGCGGAACAGCAGATTTCAGAATCAGCAGTCACAGAATAAGAAAAAGTTCCATCATTGTGGGAGGAAAATCTCCCCGAAAAGGATCAGGAACTCCTCTTGGTCGGAGCCGAGTATTGATCAGGGGTTTCTCCTGAAGTTCTCTTAGTAGTAGACGAAGCGTGGCAGATATGGTTCCAGGTGAATTTCTGGTGCAGATGAAGTTGGTAGTCTTGCTGGTATGCAGTCGAATCTACTTTAGTTTGGAGTCAAGAGGCAAGGTGAGGTTTTCAGATCAGCGGAGTCTTCGGAGCAGCCAAAATGACAGTGGAGATATCTGGAGGTGGAAGAGTTTTAGCTGTAGTTATTAGTTCTTAGTTTAAATTAGGCCACTTTTTCTTGGCAGCCTTTACACAAATAGGCTATCCCTCTCTAGATGTAGATGACGACCTGCTCCGAGCGGTCGGAGTCACCATGGTTCCGCATTGCATTTCCCCCATCATTTCTGTACCGAGGAGTGGAGGGACCAACCATTGAGCATGGTCGTTGTCCAGGCAGCCTGAGGACAACCTCTACATGGCTGTTTTCTAATGCAGAGTGACCAACTTTCATACTCTCTGCATCTCATTATCTTTTCGACAAAGGGGAAGCTTTCCTTAGTGAACAACAGCCAATCGACAGTCATTCTTACAATCATGCCAGCCTCCATAGCATCTAACAGGAGCCAGTGAGTTCAATGGAGAGTTATGTTTCAAGTTGTCTTCTCTCAGGGAATGTCCGATAATTCCTTGATTAAACGTCGTTCTTTTTCTGTCTTGACCCATCATTATCATGGTGAAGAAGTGGAAATCTCAGGTTTTCCAAATGTACCAAACATCCTCGGAAACCTTTGTGATCATGGCCATTACATGAGGAAGAAGTCATGCAAAGACCATATTTACAAGCTAAAGGTGTCCACTCAGTCAGAAACACCATTACAGAGAAAACCCTATCTATTACGGTGGTACTCCCAGTGGCCCGGCGCATCCATAGAGGGGATGAATCATGTCTTAGACATTTTCACCATCATGCACGCCTTAGGTAGAGGCATCCAGACAGCGGTTGCAGCTCATTCAGGAGGGCGGATTACTGGTTCAGAGTTGGGTAGTCCTTCCCATCACCTGATCACATCTATGCTCAGCTCTGTTCCTGTAAAAACACTTCCGGTTGGCGAATGCTATTCACAGTTATAATTCATCTAGAATATTAAGAAAATGTACATGTATACATTATAATAATATTCAATTCCTAGCAAAAAGAAAATACTAATAATTGTTATTTTTAAATCTTGTTATTGAGATATGTGTTGTGTAGTTATCAAGTGACAGGAATCCTACCATCATCCGCAGTATGCTGCCTACAGCAAGGATAGCCTAGCAGGTTATGGTGTCAGCCACGGTATGCTGCCTGCAGTGAGGATACCCTTGCAGGCTATGGTGTCAGCCGCAGTATGCTGCTTTGCCTACACCTGAGCCTGCCCACTTGACAGCTCAAATGTTCTAAATTATTTAGTTGTTTATTGAGTACTGTTAGTCATTAGCTTGTTGGATATATTGTGCAGGTAATCTAACATTTGTGTTTATCTAATCCTCTTCTATTGTGGCAATTGCTGATCCATCATTTCCTATTATCGGTTGTGTGTAGTCGTAAAGTGTCTCTTGGTTTTGCCATAGTCTTTCAAGCCCTTTCTCAAATGTCCTATCTGTAAGTGCTGAAATCACTAGGTCTGTTCCATAGCGTGCATACTCTTAATGAGAAGAAATCCTTCCTGAGGTTTGTCCTTCCTCTCTTCTGATACACCTTAAGGTTGTGACCACGAGTTACTGAGTTCTATAGCATGTAAAACAGGGAGAGACTCTCAGGGTTATAGAGCCCTGTTAGCATTTTAAATGTGTCGACCGTGCCCCCCCCCCCCCTCATCTGTACACCATTGTTGGTAGTTTCAATACCCGTAGGTGATCATTATATGAGAGGTCTTTTAGAGAGGGTACCAGCTTAGTTGCTCTGTGCTGAATGCACTCAATGGCGTTTATATGATCATCCATGTGCAGATGCCATACTGAATTTGCATAGTCGAGGTGTGGGCGAACTAGATCCTTATACAACAACACATGAGGGTTTTTTCTCGAGGTAAACAAATGTCTGCCTAATGACGCCCATGGCAGCATTGGCCTATTGACCTTGTTAACTTTTTCACAGATATGATTATCAAATATTAGTTTGCAGTCTACCGCAACCCTACATCCTTTTCCTCTGTAACATATTCTAGCAGTACTTTACCTCCATATTTTTACTTTATTTCTTATCTTAAAGTATGTTTTATTGTAATTTTGTTTCCTTGATCTCATGTAGCGATTCCACATACGGCGTTTGTCTCTAATGTTGTCTTTTGATGACTTGTCAATTGGGACTTTATTCTCATCTCAAGGTCTACTGCAAATTATTTTGCTGGGTACATACAGGTCCATATGTTATCTTATGTTCATATAATCCTCCTCGTGATAGGAGCACCCACCGTAGTGGTACTAGTTAAAATCAGATAATAACCAAATGAAAGTAAAATTAAAGTAATAAACAAGGGAAAATAAAATAAACAAATACAATATAAAATGGCACCCCAAGACTAGGCAGAGTAATTGAACAAGAGCAATACAGGATAAAACAACACACCAGACTAGGTAGAGTGGATGAACAAGAGGAATCTATAATTCTATCACTCAGATAGGCTTGCACGGTTATGCTTTTTTATAATTACAAAAACAGTTCTTTTATTTGTAAGCTAATGATTAAGTCTAGCCCCATATTAATGTATCACTGCACATCAATTATCCAGCTAATTCACACCAGTGTGCTGGTAAAAGACAATGCAGTGTTGATTGACTCAAGTTCAACCTTTAACAACTTTGCTAAACTAAAGCAGGCTTTAACAACTTTACTAAACTAAAGCAGGCAGATTAAAATTTACTAGAGATATTTAGAAGCAATGTTCGGCAAGAAAAGCCATTAAACGTTTTGAAAGTGATTTTATTGAAAGATGTTGCTGTCAGTATGGTGCTCTCCATACAAAATGTTCAACATAAATGTATTTGCAATTTTGATTTCAATATTTGTCAATTATTCAATTATTTGAATTTAGCATTGTCCACGATTATTTATTTTTTAACAATTGCGATTATCGATTAAGTTGAATAATTGTGCAAGCCCACGCTCAGACATTCATTTTTAAGAGTTTATCATAAGTTCAAAACATATTTGAGTTAAAATAAAGTGCAAATGTAATATTTGATGCTTCGATAGAATAAAGGTGCAAGGCGTTAATCAATTTAACAAAACATAAGAAGGTTTATAAGTCCAAAATAAATCCAGTATTAACTGGTTGATCGATCAGAGGTTTGTATTGGTACTAAAAGTAAGTTCGTCAATTCCATCTGCTACACCGGATGGTGCCGAAATAAACCATAGGTGAACCACACAAGATGATATATGTTCCCCTCGGACCAGGCATGGCAAGCGCCTAGGGGATGTGTGGAATAGTCAGAGTAATTCGACACAACACCCGCAGATGCATTGGTGGATCAATTGTGGGAATCGTTATGAGTTGCACGAGTATACATAGGCTAATCATCCTGATATAGTGTTGAGAATATGAACTATACCACAATGTATGCTGTAACAGAGTTTCCTGCTAAGTAGTTTAACATTATATAGAAGGTCAGAATTATACAGTAGTATTCCACAGGTAGACAATGTAGTACATTCTATAATAACTTTAGTAAGGAGGATATGGTCCATACTAATGATGTCCCAGTGATGGGAACTACAGCATTCGGTCACTTCAGCTTTTATACATTGTAAACTGTGTTTCCTATAGTTATGCAGAGCACCACATTGGATAAGGATGAGGTTATAGTCTTCGCTTGCGATCTGACACAAAGAACAGGTAGGATTGACTTTGTTATGGTTAAATCTGCTTAGCTTTGGCTGTACAATATATGTGCCAGTTAAGAGCGAGTTTTAAGTTTGTCAATTAGTATCTTCCATTGAGCTAATGACAGAATGGCCACTCATCCGTACGAGACTGAGCCTGTTATGGTGTAGTTCAGATCGACCGGTCGGATACCGGCCGTACCAGCTAAGCTGGGTACGTGCCGCCCGTCCTGGATTCGTTTCCTGAACACGCCCCCCCCCCCCCCCCTGGGTAGAGCCATAAGCGTATATAGGCCCATGGGAGAGAGAGCATTGCGAAAACGACTAAGTTCGCTAAAACGCATGATGCGCATGCGCGCGCCAGGATGCTCTTTTTGATATAGCACGTAGTTGCGACCAAGATAGGATGGTGCTTTTAGTGTGCCGAGATGGTACCCTGTAATCCTTATTGATTTCCCGTTCCCGTTAAATCTGGCATGGATCAAGACCAGAATTTAACGGGCTTTTTAAATCTGTAAACCATTTCAAAATTGGTTGAGAAATGGCTGAGTTATCCACGGAAAACCCTTCTTGATTATCTTCAAAATATTGCCGTGACGTCATAACCATGCGGACGCAAAACTTCTAAAATATTCTAGAAGATTCCACTGCGCTATTATTAGCTACGCGCTGATTGGCTGTTGCTCGAACGATGATTGGTTGGAGCCTGCGCCTGTGACGTCACGAGGAGTATAAAAGGAGACGTGATCCAGTGATCGAGAGCATCCTCGGCCAGGGGCCGAACAGGTTGGACCTGTACTAGCTGCGATCAACAGATATTACGGATATGGCTTCAGTTTTCTGTTCTTCTCCCGTAGCTAGCAGTAGCCAACCCACTGCAGTAAGAACAATTTTGTAACTCCCTACTTACGGGAGTAATTTGGAACTTCTGATAATTGTTCACGAATATCAATATCTACTTCGGAACACAAATTTGCGGTGAGGCCTTTACGGCCTGAATATGTGAGTCTACAGATATAGAGGCAGAATGTTCTTTGATGGATGACTCGCCGGATCTGCCGGCCACGCCAAAAAGTGGTATTTCAACTATCACCGTACTGATATCGTGTAGGTTCTTCTGACCTTTGACCGCAGCAAGTGAACTCTGCCAAGTGCGTCTTCAGAGCTGGTTGACATACCCAGCACCATGGAGCTTTGCTTTGTATCTTCGTTTGCCTCTAACAACCCCCGATTGTGATCGGGTTGTTTACACTTCCATCCATGCCATCGGTGTACAGGAACTTTCTTCACCACAGTAGTACTATCGTATCTTTTGCTGACTGCTCGTTAGACATTGTATTAGGCTTACAGTACTGAGCGATGTATTCCTGCCATGAGTATTCTTGCAGGAATCTTGTTTGCGGAAAACAGCTTGCGGGAACCAACCTGTGGGAACTTTTCAGCTTCCGGAGAACGCATCATCTCACGTCGACTACGGAATAGCGTATCAATTTCAGTAACACGGTAGCCTAACTTAAGAAAGACTACCGAGTATTCAAGTAACTAGAATTCGCAGTTTAATTATTTCTCTATATGTATTTCGTTAATTATATTGTATCCATAAGAACGGTCCTGATGACTAAAAGGAACCGTAATGGTCTTAGGACTGCTAGTTATAATTTCTGTATTTGTTTATAGTTATTCTCATTTTTTCTCCATCTGTTGCTAACCGCACTATAGTAGGTTCGTTAACCTGTACTGATATATATACCTTGATCATTTGATACCGTATTGATTGTTCTGGTTAGATTATGTATGTATATGGCCAATGGCCATCCGTTCATATGTTTTGCTTATTCATAGAAAATATAGGACTGCAGTGCAGGTAGGAAACACTATACAGCAACCCTTATATATGCAGCACTTTCTCCCGCTACCAACGATTTTTCACTGAGGTCGCTGTCCGTGATATAACTCTGTTTAGCCTGGCATGCTACTGACTAAACCCTTTCTATTCAGCTCAATAGGATAGGTTCAAAATGATTAGAGACACTTTCTTCATTACGTACTCTGTAATATGCTCTTCTCTTCCGATAGTGTGATAATCTAGCCCCACACTCCGGTAAGACTCATAACTCCAAGATTCTGTCTCTCTTCATGTTCCACTCAGCTTTGTGGCTTCTTAATTGTTTGGATGTCCCTATCCACACCATGTGCTGATCTGACTCTGGGAAACTATTGGCGTTTCCGAGTGGTGATGGCCAGGGTGTGGTGTCACATACATTTCCCTTGTATCTTTGGATACTTAGAAGTTAGCACGTTAGCCCATGTAGGAAAGCACTGCGAAAACATATATTAATTATTATTTTTATTACTGAACAAACCTCCCGCACCGCGGTGCAAAACAGGTCAACTTGTATATAAACCTAACGACAAGTTAAACGGTTAGTTCCATAGGACCGGTGACGGACGAGATACGTACCCCCACCAAATTCCATAAGAATGTCCGGGCATGATATTTAAATCTGCCACGCCCTTGCGGGAAGGACATTTACGGTGGGTATTCGTCTCTCTTACACCCACCATAACGATAGAACAATGGTCTAATAATGCTTTTGTGAAAAGTAACCCATGTCTTGTAACGTTTTATGTGGTTACGGGGTGGGATGTCCGGATTCTTATCCAGTTCGGGGATCTTGCTACGTAACATGTTTGAGCGCTGTCTTCAGTATTGATGTCTTAGGGCATCTGTTCTCAGTGACAGCCGTGTCTAATAGCTACGTAGATACCCGCCAGTTGCGGCCAAAAATAGTTCTTGTTTTGAAAACAACTAACAGCTAATTAAGCAAAGCAGAAGGCCCGCATAAATAAAGCGGCAACTACTAATTCAGTATCCCAAGAATCACATAAGACGGTGACGAGGGAATCCATCGGAAATCGCCTGTTCCGTCTTCACATAAAACAGTACGCACCACTATAGTCATAATCTCACTAGGTATGGTCTTTTCTTTCTCAAGCATTTTTGGTTGAAATATTAGAGTGGGCCCATTTTTGCCTACTACTCTTCTCCCGCTTTAAGCAGTGGCGAGACCTTCCCGAGATGGAAGCCCGCGAGAGGCACTTGCGTGATAATACTCCTCACCCAAACTAGCACTACGAATAGTGCCCGCGTGAGGCACAAAACCTTTCGTCCGAGATAACCTTCTTCTTTTCGCATAGAGGTTTAATAACTTATATTAAGTTAATTAGTTGCATCTCATGTACGGGAGCCTCCCTTGCGGGGATACCTCTGCGGACCTACGAGTCTGTGTGGTACCTCCGGGAGCCCCATGTTTAAAAGTTCATCTACCTGTCTCTATGTCTCGTATTTTCGTATGCTCTTCCTGTAGTATTATCTAGCATATTTATAATTGTTTAGGTAAACTCATTGTATAGACTTTATTTATAGGTCACAAAATCAAATCTTGTAAGTCCATAGATCACGAAATTGCTATGGACAGGCATACTGGTGACACAAATTCTTGTGATGAGACAGTTGTGTTTAATGTTCGCGACGATGGTCGCACGGCCCCACCAGAACGATTGAGTTCCACCGGCCTTAGGAGCCAGTTTTGTTTTCCGCAGGGAGGTCTCGTACAAGGTCCATCACCCTGAGACCAGATGCTAATCAGTGTCATCACTCGTCTTGCATTTGTGGCGCGGAGAGTCGACATGATACACCGGAACGGCCCGACACTACCCGGCGAGCTACAAGTGGGGCCCTATGTGGGGTCCGAAGAACATCATTAACCACCCGCAGCGAACTCACGCCAACACCATACAGTGAGCTTAGCTCAATATATTCTCCATTTAGCGATGACTCCCTCGATCAAGAGGTAGCGTCATATGATGGATTTTTAGCTCACATGCTCACCGACTATGCCAGAAATTCGGCGGAATCAACAACCCCGCACTATGACCTGTTTTCGCCTGTTAGCGATTGCACCTTTCAAGATGCCTCACAGGCGTGAACAGAGTTCAGAACCATATCGGACGTCCGCAACAGGCCACCACCAACAGGGCCGAATCGTGGACAACCCCGATAAACACCCGATTATGGGCATATCAACAGCCCTTCAGACTACTATCGTTCAACCGTGTCATCTATGGAAACTGTATGGCCGGGTGATAATCCACAATACAGACAACCTCCCACACCGCCCCCTTCTAGCCCAATGCTATACTCAAGGGGCACACCACGGCTTTATCGGGAGGAATCGGCACCACCATTTTGCTGGTATATCATTCATGCAACACATCACGACCGTCAGCCGACCTCACCACTGCCATATGTGGAACGTCAGTCCTCACCTCGGGAGGAACGACCGCACAATCTTCACAACAATCCGCCTCCCATCCATACACCTATGCCAGTCTATGGCTCTACAAACGGGGCAGACTCATTAAATTGGAGTATGCGTGTCCTGGCTCCTCTGCATCGTCATCGACGGGAAAGACCAACACCACCGCCACCTGCACCACGACCAACCTCAGCATATTCATCAACTTCCCAGATACCTGCACCACCCAGATTTCAGCAGCTGCATTCTTCCTGCGGTCTTGGCCGAGTCATCCTCCCTCCAGAATTTAGTGGGGAGAATGACTGGACCAATTATAAAATTCAGTTCGAAATCATAAGTCGGACTAACCACTGGAACGATCAGCAAATGGGTGAATATCTCGCCGCAAAGCTTTCCGGAAAAGCCCTCCAAGTTCTTGCGGATCTGGGAACTGATTACACACCCACCTACACACAGTTGGAACGAGCACTGACGGAGTGATTTGGCGACACAGCCCTCGGAGAAACTAGTCATCTTCAACTTTAAAATCTCCGATGACGCATGGGAGAAACTCTTCCCGAGTTAGCTAGCTGAATCAGGAGGCCAGTCACCCACGCATATCCGAGCATCAATACGGAGGGCGTGGTCCATTTGCATCTCGATACTTTCATCAATGTATTAAGTGGTGAACCCGCCCTGGAAGAAAAAAAGTTTCTCGGTGACCACAGAGTTTGGCCCAATTAACAGCAACCGCGGTTCGCATAGAGAACTTTCTGGAGCGGGAGAAGAGTAACCGACGCCAACTCCATTATATCAACGAGATAGAGGGTGCAGCTATTGCCCCGCCCGCTAGTGCTCCCCCCCCCCCCCCAGTTCATCGACACCGTCCACACAAACATCATCATCACCAGATGTGCAGAATTCCAGTCAAAATCAAGTGCCTGGAGGAAGGGGGTGTGCCCGTAGAGGAAATTGCAATGGGGCCCCCGAGCGAGGGAACCAGAGAAACAACAGCAACAACGGCAACATGAGAGAACGTATAGACGAGATTAACAAGCAAATCTCCGCACTCACCAATTTAGTTACAACACTTAGCACCAACCTCGCCACCACACAGTTTAGGACAGCAAACACCACCAGCACTGCACCGCCACCAAACACCTGTTTTGGATGCGGTCTCCCAGGGCATTGGAGGGAACGATGTCCTAACCGACCTCCCTCTACAATGCCTGCCTCTGACTGTAGCACACCGCAACCAGAGAAACAGTCAAGCTCATAAGGGCACCGAATCACATCGAGCCACTTCGGTGCCCGTATTCCCCTCCCGGCTCAACTGCAGCTTTCATGCAACAACGTGCAGTGGCCAACCATCATCCACCGGAAACAGCTTTTACACAGACACCAAAATGCGCGGCTTCACATATGTCAGTGCCTGCATTGCCTCCCACATCCGCAGCAATGACATCCCCCTCTTTCTCCGCCCACAACAAGCCTTCTTTCCTATGTAAAACGGCAGTATAGTAGGTTGTAGCACCTCCGCTGAAACAACGTTTTTGCAAGCACCACGTCCCGCCACCAAGACACTAGATTCTAGGTGTCCTCTGGTGGTATGCAGAACACGACCCCATCCAGCATCCTCTCCCGCATCCACAGACAGTAGCGACTCAGGAGAGACAATTCACTCCACCTCATGGATTCGCAAGCGCCGACATAGACGGAGAAACGCACGTCCGTGGCGACATCACTGTTTCTTCTGTGCTTCACCAAAACATCCTATGAAGCATTGCAGGAAATGGCCTGTGCAGGTGGAGCTCATCCGTCATCCCATACACGCCGCCATCTACACCAATACAGCCTATACAGAGACAGCAACAATTGCTACCCCCAGCTCTGCCTTCACCGCAGCCTTCACACCAGCGGGGACGACGAACTGGCCCTTTCCTCACTCAGCCATCTACAACATTACAAGAAGCAATATGGAAACAGTCGGAATACATACAGAGTGATGCTGCTTCAATGCCATTATCCCAGACAGCATCATTGAAAACTCTTCCGCAGGTACATCGCAAAGTAATATACAAATGTGCCTGTCTGTTTAGTGGCGTTTCCACCAGTGCCACCGTTGACAACAGTGCTTCCATCACAGTATTTAACCAGCGCTTATATGAGAGCATCCCACCTCATAAGAAGACTCCCCTTAAGCCTACAAACATTTACCTACAGATGGCTATGGGAGCGGATGTGCCCGTAGCCGGTGTAGTCAATTTAGTTATCCAAATAGAGGAGATGCAATTCATTCAGCGAGTTGTCATCTCCTCTATTCATAACGATTCCCTACTTGGCTCTGATTTTCTCAGTGCCAGCGAAGCCATCACACACTGTAGACAATAGGAACTCGACATACATGACCGACGGATACCTCTCGGACCAGCATCATCATTGTATGATACGTGTGTGGTAATATTATCAAGTACCGCCACAGCTGAGCCGGTACAGGAACAGATCTTATGGGCCACCGCACCACAGTTAGGAAGCAACACACACATCGCCATGCTGAAACCCGATCCTGATCATATGATCGCCTCACAATGCGCAAGTCCCCGTATAATAGTAGACACTACTAATAAGGAAAAAATACCTTTTAGAGTGTTCAATGGTACCGCAGAATCCATCACTCTGGAACCCGGAGTACGCTGCGGTCATTTAGTGTACATGATCTCATTGGAATCACCTGCACTTACTGACACACCACTGCAAATGACTGATGATTTACCCGAAGATTTACATGATTTGTACCTACGCGCCAACTTTGGATTACTGCAATCACAGAAATGAGAAATTCGGAAACTACTACATAATATCATGATAGTTTTTCCTCCGGAGACATGGATCACGGAGAGACCCATCTCGTATGATGCTCCATCGATACAGGCAATAATCGCCCCGTTTGACAACCATTATGATGTCTTCCCATTCATAAGGAAGCGGAACCACACCAACAAGTGAACAACATGTTGCGGATGGGTATTATTGAACCCTCAGCATCTCCATGGGCTAGCCCTATAGTGCTAGCAGGCAAAAAGGATGGAACCTTGCGGTTTTGCATCGACTACCACCACCTTAATTATCTTAGCGTTAAGGACGCTTATCCATTACCATGGATAGATCAGGCCTTGGATTCCTTGTCTGGAGCCAAGTGGTTTTGTATGCTGGACTTAGCTAGCGGTTACTGGCAAGTAGCCATGGACGAGGCTGACATGGAAAAGACCGCATTTGTTTGTAGGGACGGCCTTTTCCAATTCCGCAAGATGCCCTATGGTTTGTGCAATGCTCCCGGAACTTTTGAACGACTCATTGAGCAGGTATTAACCACCCTGCAATGGGAAATCTGTCTCTGTTACATCGATGACGTAATAGTCTTTGGACCCACATTTGAGAAAACTTTAATAAATTTGGACACCATGCTTTCAAGACTCTGCACGGCCAATTTGAAACTCAAACCGAAGAAATGTCATCTCTTTAGACAGAGCGTTGAGTTCCTTGGACACGTCATATCCGGTGATGGAGTGGCTACTCAGCCATCAAAGACTAAGGCAGTAGCTGAGTGGCCTCGGCCCTCTTCAGTTACGGAGACACAGAGTTGTCTCGGCTTATGCCAGTACTATCGCCGTTACACCCGACATTTCAGTGAGATTGCTTCACCCCTCTACAAGATCACCGAGAAAGATCGACCATTTGAGTGGACGAGGGACTGTGAAGGCTCCTTCAGGGCGCTGAAGGAGCGCTTGGCGACCACCCTGATTCTTGATCACCCTAATCCAAACCTCGATTTCATCTTGGACACTGACGCGTCAGCTTTCGCTATTGGCGCGGTTCTATCCCAGGTCACTGAAGACGGAACTGAGCAAGTATTGGGTTATGGTTCACGTACTCTGAATAAAATGGAGAGGAGATACGCAACCACCAAGTGAGAACTATTGGCGGTGGTCCATTTCGTCAAGTATTATGAGCACTTTCTGTACGGGTGCCATTTTACACTCCATACGGACCATGCCTCACTGCGGTGGCTCCGGAACTTAAAAAATCTGGAGGGCCAGGTAGCGAGATGGCAGGAATCCCTGCAGGCCTATAACTTTAATGTTGTTCACCATCCTGGCAAATTGCATGGGAACACCAACGCCCTTAGTAGAATCGGCATGGAAGCTGAACACGAAGAGGCCACCACCGTGACACAGTCAACACAGCCATCCCCGGAGTTCCCCGAATTGAGGTGCGCAGAGTGGAATCGCACACCACCAAACAACAGACGTGCAGACACGGAAAATATACGCGTGGATTCAGGAGGGGGTACGTCCTCCTAGGGAATCAGTAAGACCTCTATCCACCACGGCAAAATATTATTACCAACGGTTCGAAGAATGTCAATTAATAAATAACGTTCTATATATTAATGACCATTTGCTAGTCCCGGAAAGTTATCTTGAAATTATATTGAAACAACTACATGATAACGCCGGGCATCTGGCCATAGAAAGGACTGTTGCCCATATCAAATTGAGATTCCACTGGATCGGGATTCGCGATGGTCTCAAGGCATGGGTTGCCAAATGTATCCCATGCCAAAAACGCGCTGTTGGCCAACACCATATCACACCATCTCAAATTAAGATTGTTGGTGCACCGTGGGAGCGAGTGGCTATCGACGTGCTCGGACCCTTGAATACGACGGATGATGGAAATAAATGCATCCTCATGTTACAAAATTATTTTACGAAGTGGGTAGAAGCATTTGCTCTGCCGGACCAAGAGGCATCCACCGTAGCAGAGGTCTTGGCCAGAAATGTGTTCTGCCACTTTGGTATGCCTTATGATTTGTACTCCAATCAAGGAAGTAATTTTGAGAGCCAACTCATATCAGAGCTCTGCAAATCATTCCATATCGTTAAGACAAGGACAACTCCATACCACCCCCGGAGTGATGGGATGGTAGAGAGATTCAACAGAACTCTCGCGGAGATGCTTACCAAGGAAACACGCCTTGATTGTAGAGATTGTGACCTACGGCTCCCGTATGTACTCATGGCTTACTGCACTTCAGTTCAGTACATTCCAGCATGGGCTACACCCCTGCTCGGTTAATGTTAGGCCGTGAATTAACCTTACCCCTGGATCTGGCCATGCCACGAACAGCAGGAGAGAAAAATTCACCATCTCTCTATGTCTCTATGTCGAACTCTTGCGGCAAAGGATAGAACAAGCCCATGAGTTAGTGAGAGAAACCTTATCCACTGCACACCGGCAGCAAAAGACATGGCACGACCGGAGAATGCATGGAGATCCGTATGAAGCTGGAAGAATGGTTTGGGTACATGATTCACGACGGTCTGCAAACGTGCCAAGTAAACTGAGTTACCAGTGGAAAGGCTCCTATGTGGTAGTGTGTAAGACGTCGGACATGACCCACCATATCCGTGCTTCGGATGGCCTGACCTCAGTCATCCACTCTGATCGACTTAAACCGTGTGTCAGTGACGACCCAGCACCAGAGCTCGGACTGGGCATTTCTTGTGACACCGGTACCCATACAGACATTTCCATGGAAATTAGTATTCCCATGGTTAGCGCAGAGCACCGCGGTCCTAGTTCAGCCCCGTTCTACCAAGCCAGAACATGGGTAAACAAGTGGCTAACGCTGACGATGATGCCGAGATACGTACTCGCCCCCTCCCTCCTCAGCATGGGTCTACTAGATCTGGGAAGTCGTATCTGAAGAATTTTGTGTTTGTTTTGTCCAAGGGACCGGATGGGAAAGTTGTTCCTCCGATCTCTTCCCATTCCCACCCACATAGAGTTACCACAAGCGGAAGCTGAGACTGACCCAAGCCATGCTTCCAGTGGGGTGGAACATATGGTGAATAGTATGGAAGTGAAGAGGCTGGATGAAGCCTTGGCGTGTCTAGAACCGCAGAACCGTACAATGAGGTGTACCCGACCAAGGCCCCAAACCTCCAAACCAATTCCCCCCAAGCGAAACCTATATCCATTACCGCACCCCCACCCCAAATCCAATTGGTGTCCCTCATCTATACACCAAGTTCGGACATCACCGGCCCAGTCCATTTCACACTCCACTCGTCGTCTGTTGACCGTCAATCTTCAGATATGAGAGAGACTGCTGCAACAGAGGAGGTGGCCTACCACACTCCCCCGTGAGCAGTCAGAACATCACACAACAGACAGAACGTCAACACCTACAGAACACACCTGCCTTCAAGACTGGATACGTCAATTCATCATTGCGCATACATCACATACTTGCTCGGTTATACTCAGCATAACAGAGACATTCAACATCGGCAACAATAGTAGTTAGCAGCACCTACCGGTATTAATCAATTCCCAGTAGAGACATAAAAATTCCCACAACAAATTCCTCTAGCACAAATTGCGGGAGAGATAATATCTCCCGCACACTACACCTCCCGCAAATAGCAACAGATTTGGCATTCACCAGCGTGGAAAGCTGGAATGCGGCCACTTCGCTTATAACATTGGCATCATACAGCAGCCCGGACATCCCGACAACAGCATAATCATCAACGGACAACAGCCAACAAATCTCCTGCACACACCTTCTTATCCAGTCACGGGAGAACTGATCATATGGATATCAGGAATGCACTACAGCCACCTACAGTATGCGTCACAGGAGGGACGTTTGCCCAATGCTCCTCCCCTTTCCCTTTTCCCGACATCGTACGGAAACAGCTAAATTTACAGACTTCATTTACATATACACCTGTGCAAAAGTTAAGCACCAGCAAAAACAATAGAACGTAGAAACATGATGGTACAACTAGGCTGCCATACTTTTTGTCCCCGTGTTAGCTGACATAATTCCAAGTACGAAATGCACATGCATGCATGACTTCACGCCGCTTGATGTCCGTGCGTGGCGGGAAACAGCACACGTGTTCAGTTATGTAAAAGTCCAGTTTGAGGTGTAGAACATTACAGACAGATTTAGGCGACAAGATTAGGAATTTTGTGTTCATGACCGTGGTTTATTTGTACAGAGAGAATTAGCTCTTGATTGTGAACCGCTATGGCAAGACGAAGGTTAAGTGATCGTGTGAAATGGCAAATCATAGGCATGCATACCACTGGTATGTCATGCAGAGAGATTGGCAGACAGCTGAACATTAACCATACTGTAATCAGTCGTTTGATTGCAAAACATGGGCAAACTAACGAGGTGAAGGACAGGCCTAGATCTGGAAGACCGAAGAAGACTACTGCCCGTGATGATCGAGCCCTAGTACGCCTTGTTAGGAGATCTCCATTCACCAACAGCAGAGTGCTCAGCCAGCAATGGGAAATGCGCAATAGAGTGTCAATGTCTACCGTCAAAAGGAGACTGTATGCTGCTGGCATGAAAGCTAGGAGACCTGTCAGACGTCCTCTCCTCACTGCACACCACAAAGAGGAGCGTCTGAGGTGGTGCAACGAAAGAAGACACTGGAACATGAGATCCTGGAGACGGGTACACTGGTCCGATGAAAGTCGGTTCCTGCTTCATGCCACAGATGGTCGAACTCGTGTATGGAGGTCCAGACGCACGGCGTACGACCAACGTAACATCATGGAAGAAGTTCCATTTGGTGGAGGTTCCGTTATGATATGGGGGTGCATCTCATTTGATTGTAAGCTGGATCTGTTGACTGTACCTGGAACACTAAATGGACAAAGATATCAAGATTCCATACTGGATAGAGTTGTGGTCCCTCATTTTGTAAATCATGCACCTGGAACCCACCCTATATTCATGAATGACAACGCCCGACCACATCGTGCTAGAGCTGTGCATGAATACCTCCGCCAGAATGCCATCGAAACCCTACCATGGCCAGCAAGGAGCCCTGACATGAACCCTATTGAGCATATCTGGGACATTCTGGGAAACATGGTGAGAAGGAGGGATCCTCCTGTGCAGAACCTACAGGAATTAACAGACGCACTCCATCTTGAATGGCAACGAATACCACAATGGCGTATCAGTCGGTTGGTGACCAGCATGAGACGTCGTGTCCAGGCCGTCACCCAGGCTCAAGGTGGATATACCCGGTATTAATAATGACAGTCTCAAACTCGTGCACAGATGTTAAACTTCGTTTTCAGACACCATTAATGACAATCTAGCCACGTGTGTCAACTGTAGGGCAATAGTTGTCAGTTGTGTCAACGTAACCATATTCAGGCCTCGTTTTCAAGTTCAAACAAAAACATACAGTGTTTCCCCACCATCATAATCAGCATTCCTCTAGTTGCATTATTACCTCTTGCACTAAGATGGATGGGTACATAAATGTTTATGCTATTGCTTTCTTCATAGCACATGAATATACCCTCGCATGTGCGTAAAAATAGGGTGGTGCTTAACTTTTGCACAGGTGTATATAAATACAACCGATATTATTAAGAAAGCAAGATGCCCGCATTGTCGTCAGTCACGAGTAGGATTTTGCTACTGAAAAGTTGAATTCGACACCAGAGAGGGATAGGCTCCTCGAAGGTGTGTCGAAAACATGCGGCAGTGGGCCTGCAAGGGTCCGGGGGCATGTAAAACCTTCAATATAGTGTAGAGGAGATACTGAAGGCCTCCGTGTCTAATGAAGGATGAAATAACATCCTACTGTGGTACCGTCTATTCGGCGTATTGTTCGGGCTATTCAGATTTTTGGTTCATCCTTTCTCAACAACTGGACATGTGTGGTACGTGGATGACAGTCCACACCCAGGGCAATCTGGGTCTCTGGCGGAATCAGTAGCAACACTGGAGATGCCCTGCAGGCAAAGCCGGGGAAAATGGTCAAAGTTCGTATTCTGTTGGCAGATAAGTACGGATCAGACCGTCGGTTGCCCCTGAGCATGAGCTCAGATGGTGATCGCTATCGACTGGTTCGCCGGCCGGTCGTCTTAATCATGTCAGTTCATCTGTGTGGTCAAGATGGCTCAATGTACAGTCAGGCCATGGCAAGCGTTCATATTGCGAGTCATGCCTCCTGTGATCAGAGGTCATGAAAAGTGATTCTTTGGGAAGCAGGATGGTATGTTCGTGAGACGGTGTAACCTGTCACTTGCCAGATGGGTGGAGCAGTCTGGCGCCGAGGTACCCATGGGGTGGATGATCTGTCTATTACGATCTGTGCAGGCCCTCTCAGCTAAAATGATGTCCAAGTACAATCTACGCGAGGGCCATAACTGCGATGCGTCTGGTGGACATCGCCTCCATGGTACGGTCTATGCGGGGCTACAGCCCCTTGCCAAGATGACCCTATTGGCGCCCAGTACTGGGTTTGCTCGGCTCTGGAGTCGGCAGTGTGCACCTTGACTCTGTCCCGGATTATGGTCCCATAACTTGGACAGGTCTTTATCTCAGGCATATACGAAAAGGTACCTAGCCTAGGCTGCATCCTGTGCAGGGAACTGGGCGTCTGTCCAGTGTGGCGGGGACAGTGAACCACACGGGGAAGGCCAATGGGTACAAGTGAATGGATTGATCAAAGTTACGACAACATCCAACAGGTCATCTGCACTCTAAAGTAACTCTGTCCCGCCCACGAGCTCGGCCATTGCAGAGTGAAATACCCTCAAGGTTCGATAAAGTTTACATTCACGCTGCCTCTCCCTTTTCCTTCCCGCACCTGGCGGCCATAAACATGTCACCTTCACGACAGCGCAAGTATCATCCACAGATAACCAGTCTCGCATATCAGATTCAATTCACCAACATGTCAGAAACACAGACACTCAGGTTGACTGTATTCACAATCTCCGAACGACGGCATTGTAAATTGTAAGAACTGTGGCACATACTTTGCGAGTTGTACTGTAATTTAACCATTATTAAATGGTATTAATATGTTTTGTCTAAGCCGGGATGGAGCTAGTTCTACCCATTGAGGAGAATGCTTGGCCAGCCCTCCCGCTCAGAAAACACAGCTATCTTGACGGGATCAGTAACGTTGATCTACCGCCTGAATAGATCTGTTTAAACCACACATCAAATTACTAACAACTTTACTGTTAAATTTTTGATTAAGAACTCAACTGCTCTACCGTGCTACAAATCATTAGCGCACGGGCCGGTAAAGCGGCATCAAAAATCTAACAGTAAAATTACAAGGAGAATTTCAAAAATTCTCTTCCTTGTGTTCCAGTCTATAAATCAGCACGGACTGTGAACTACCTATTACAGACACATACTAAGACGCATGTTAAAGAACTCACGCAAATACGGGACATTATAAAGATCTTGATGTAACATATATATTTCTATCTCTCGCTTCTACAGCAGACTACACCTCAGCAACAGCATTTTGGCCATCGCCATAAACAGCATATATGTTTCAGATCAACCCCGTGCTTTTTAGAGCCCCGTAACATTTACTACTATTTCCAGTAAGTTGGATCAAATGCTTTAAACAAAAGAGCCGCCTAAAGACGTGACTACCACAGCATGATGGAGGAGTAGCGAGGGTGAGTCCGGGAGATTACCGCTGACGTCACCTGGCTCCCACACACCCCATCGAGCGCTCCAGCCTAAAATTGGAATAGGAAAGTTTATAAGCATCCAATCTGGAGAACCGCCTCAAGTTAATTAAAAGGTGAGACACCGCCAAGTAAAAGTAGTACCACGTTTCTATGTTGATCGAAGGCTGTTAAATGCGCGAAATTAAGACACGGTTAACGAGCCATTACTCCTATAATTAAAAGTACTCCCTTTGTACGGGAAGAATTAATCCCTAGACGTCTAGGCCATAAAAAGAGGAAACTTTCACATAAGAATGACCGAATCACCTGTTAAAACTTTTAGATGTGGCCATCCGCCGCCCGTGACGTCACCAAATAGTATAAAAGGAGGAAGCGTGCTCTGAAACTTTGTCTTCCCGTCAAAACTTGACACCAGGGAAGAACAGATAGCAGTAGGCTTCTTTCGTGTCGCAAACCAAATTCTGCTGTTTTATTATTATTTCATTATTATACTTGGCCAGGAAAGTTTAAATACAATGAAGAGATAGCGCATTAGGTTTTGAATAAAGTTCCCACAGCCAACTACGATGCGGGAACTCCTTGAAGATTTAGCATTATCGGATCCTGTGCAACTCGTTATTAGCTAGCATAGAGCAATGTAGTTCCTGGAGAAGAGAACAAGGATCGTGCCGTTTTAGCCACCCGTTTAAAATCTTGGTTCCCGGTCAAAGTTCTTCCGACTGAGAAAATGGCCCGCACGAAAAACATTACTCGTAGATATCCCATTAGTCATCGCCTTCCCGCGGCTACTGTAAGCAAAGTACCGGCAGCCAGACATGAAATCCTGCCCGCAGCCGCATCTGGAAGCGTTCCATTGGTACCAGTCACTTCATCCACACCAGTCCTAAAGTGGAGTAAGAAGCAAAAGTCTCCCGCAAAATCCAGTTCGGCAGCACCCGCATCAGTTATTAGCCATCTGGCTATGGTCACTACACCTGCCACCGTAGTGTCTAAGACAGTGTTAGCCAGTCAGCTGATTTCGGTAGGGATTACGACACCTGCAGAAATAAACATTCCAAGTTACCCGCAGTCACCATCTCCGCCAGAACTTACCATATACAAGGGACGAGGTCAGTCGCAGCCTGTAGCGATTAGTGTAACTCCGACCCGTGTTATTCAGCATCCACCTCCTCGCCTTTCTGACCCAGCAATCAGAAAGGGAACCACGCCGGAACGTCCATATACGGGAAAGAGATGGATCGCCCACACACAGGACATTCAGCCTGTGCCTAACATTACTGCCAGTCGTCTATTAAAATATGCTAAGTTTCGGAAGATGTCGTTTTCTGCCGTATCCGCCCCCGCACCATGGCTTCAGCTTACGGCACAGCTCACCGCCATCACCACGACAGCTACAGCCGCCACCACGACGACTACCATCACTACAGCATCAACGACATTAGCAACCACTAGTACCGCCGCTGCCTTACGGACGGATATATTAGAACCGGCAGTAACTGTGAGAGACATTATGGACGCGCATATTTCCGCCACCATCACTTCAGATGTTTCCAACAGTGCCAGTAATAGTGAAAGCATCTCAGCAATGACAGTGCATCCACCGTGACCCACCACCATCAGTTGCGGGACCCAGACTCAATTGGGAAATTTCGCTTCAGAGGTGTGATCATTTGTGATACAGCAGACATATCAATAGGCGATTCATGGAAATATATTAATTATTACTTTGTTTTTGGAAATACGTTTCTTCTTATTATATATGTTAGATCAATTGAATCCCGTCCCTAGGATGACTAATTGTGGTACGTTGGAGCTTGGGAGTTCTCTGCGGAGATAATGATTATCCGCACTTAGAGAGAACACCCATGCGAGCTATTGTTTAGAATCATCTACTAAATAAAGTTACAGCATGCACCGTAATATTAATAAAACAAAACAAAAGAAGAAAAGGCCTGGAAAAATAATGCCAGGTCAAAATTGAAAACTAAAAGTATGCCTCCCCCCTCCTCTTGGCACCTCTATGTGCTCGGTCTCTTGAATACGTGTCTATTGTGTCCCTACTCCTCTCCGGCCACATGCCTACCCAGGAAGTCTATAATTCCCGCTTAGCGTATGTCCGTACGTCGATCCGCCATGCGCGATCGTTTGCCATGGATGTCAAACTAGGAGGGGGTGGTGTAGTTCGGATGGACCGGTCGGATACCGGCCATACAAGCTAAGCTGGGTACGCGCCGCCCATCCTGGATTCGTTTCCTGAACACGCCCCCCCCCCCCCTGAGTAGAGCCATAAGCGTATATAGGTCTATGGGAGAGATAGTGTTGCGAAAACGACTAAGTTCGTTAAAACGCATTATGTGCATGCGCACGCCAGGATGCTGTTTTTGATATAGCACATAGTTACGACCAAGATAGGGTGGCGCTTTTAGTGTGCCGAGTTGGTACCCTGTAATCCTTATTGATTGCCTGATCCCGTTAAATCTGGCATTGATCAAGACCAGAATTTACCGGGCTTTTTAAATCTGTAAACCATTTCAAAATAGGTTGAGAAATGGCTGAGTTATCCACGGAAACCCCTTCTTGATTATCTTCAAAATATTGCCGTGACGTCATAACCACGTGGACGCAAAACCTCTAGAATGTTCTAGAACATTCGGCTGCGCTATTATTATCTACGCGCTGATTGGCTGTTGCCCGAACGATGATTGGTAGGAGCCTGCACCTGTGACGTCACGAGGAGTATAAAAGGATACGCGATCCAGTGATCGAGATCATCCTCGGCCAGGGGCCGAACAGGTTAGACCTGTACTAGCTGCAATCAACAGATATTACGCATATGACTTCAGTTTTCTGTTCTTCTCCCGTAGCTAGCAGTAGCCAACCCACCGCAGTAAGAACAATTTTGTAACTCCCTACTTACGGGAGTAATTTGGAACTTCTGATAATTGTTCACGAATATCAATATCTACTTCGGAACACAAATTTGCGGTGAGGCGTTTACAGCCTGAATATGTGAGTCTACAGATGTAGAGGCAGGATGTTCTTTGATGGATGACACGCCGGATCTGCTGGCCATGCCAAAAAGTGGTATTTCAACTAGGACCACTCTGATATCGTATAGGTTCTTCTGACTTTCGACCGCAGCAAGTGAACTCTGCCCGGTGGGTCTTCAGAGCTGGCTGACGTACCCAGCACCGTTAAGCTTTGTTTTGTATCTTCGTTTGCCTCTGACAACCCCCGCTTGTGATCAGGTTGTTTACACTTCCATCTGTGCCATCGGTGTATGGGAACTTTCCTCACCACAGTAGTACTATCGTATCTTTTGCTGACTGCTCGTTAGACATCCTATTAGGCTTACAGTGCTGAGCGATGTATTCCCACCATGAGTATTCTTGCAGGAATCTTGTTTGCGGAAAACAGCTTGCGGGACCCAAGCTGCAGGAACTTTTCAGCTTGCGGAGAATGCATCATCTCACGTCGACTACGGAATAACGTATCAATTTCAGTAACACAGTATCCTAACTTAAGAATGATTACCGAGTATTCAAGTAACTATACTTCGCAGTTTAATTATTTCTCTATATGTATTTCGTTAATTATATTGTATCCGTAAGAACGGTCCCAATGACTAAAAGGAACCGTAACGGTCTTAGGACCACTAGTTATAATTTCTGTATCTGTTTATAGTTATTCTCATTTTTCCTCCATGTGTTGCTAACCGCACTATAGTACGTTCATTAACCTGTACTGATATGTATACCTTGATCATTTGATACCGTATTGATTGTTCTGGTTAGATAATGTATATATATGGCCAGTGGCCATCCGTTAATATGTTTTGCTTATTCATAGAAAATATAGGACTGCAGTGCATGTAGGAAACACTATACAGCAACACTTATATATGCAGCACTTTCTCCCGCCACCAACAATTTTTCAGTGAGGTCGCTGTCCGTGCTATAACTCTGTTTAGCCCGGCATGCTACCGACTAAACCTTTTCTATTCAGCTCAATAGGATAGGTTCAAAATAATTAGAGACACTTTCTTCATTACGTACTCTGTAATATACTCTTCTCTTCTGGCAGTGCGATAATCTAGCCCGGCACTCCGGTAAGACTTCAAGATTGTGTCTCTTTTCATGTTCCACTCAGCCTTGTGGCTTCTTAATTGTTTGGATGTGGGATCCGCACCATGGGCTGATCCCACTCTGGAAAACTATTGGTGTTTCCGAGCGGTGATGGCCAGGGTGTGGTGTCACATACATTTCCCTTGTATCTTTGAATACTTAGTAGTTAGCACTTTAGCCAATGTAGGAAAGCACTGCGAAAACATATATTAATTATTATTTTGATTACTGAATAAACCTCCCGCACCGCAGTGCAAAACTGGGCAACTTGCATATAAACCTAATGACAGGTTAAACGATTAGTTCCATAGGACCGGTGACGGGCGAGATACGTACCCCCCACCGAATTCCATAAGAATGTCTGGGCATGATATTTAGATCTGCCACGCCCTTGCGGGAAGGACATTTACGGTGGGTATTCGTCTCTCTTACCCCCGCCATAGCGATAGAACAATGGTCTAATAATGCTTTCGTGAAAAGTAACCCATGTCTTGTAACGTTTTATGTGGTTACGGGGCGGGATGTCCGGATTCTTATCCAGTTTGGGGATCGTGCTACGTAACATGTATGAGCGCTGTCTTCAGTATTGATGTGTTAGGGCATCTGTTCTCAGTGACAGACGTGTTTAATAGTTAGGTAGATACCCGCCAGTTGCGGCCAAAAATAGTTCTTGTTTTGAAAACAACTAACAGCTAATTAAGCAAAGCAGAAGGCCCGCATAAATAAAGCGGCAACTACTAATTCAGCATACCAAGAATCACATAAGACGGTGATGAGGGAATCCATCGGGAATCGCCCATCCCGTCTTCATGTAAAACAGTAGGCACCCCTATAGTCATAATCTCACTAGGTATGGTCTTTTCTTTCTCAAGCATTTTTGGTTGAAATATTAGAGTGGGCCCATTTTTGCCTACTACTCTTCTCCCGCTTTAAGCAGTGGCGACACCTTCCAGAGACGGAGGCCCGCGTGAGGCACTTGCCTCTCGCAAGGAGTCAGCGACGACGGTCCACGCGAGGATAATACTCCTCACCCAAACTAGCACTAGGAGTAGTGCCTGCGTGAGGCACATAACTTTCCGTCCGAGATAACCTTCTTCCTTTCAGCATAGAGGTATAATGACTTATATTAAGTTAATTAGTTACGTCTCGTGTACAGAAGCCTCCCGTGCGGGGATACCTCTGCGGACCTATGAGTCTGTGTGGTACCTCCGGGAGCCCCATGTTTAAAAGTTCATCTACCTGTCTCTATGTCTCGTATTTCCGTAAGCTCTTACTGTAGTATTATCTAGCATAATTATAATTGTTTAGGTAAACTCATTGTATAGACTTATATTTTTAGGTCACCAAATCAAATCTTTTTAAGTCCATAGATCACGAAATTGCTATGGACAGGCATACTGGTGGCACAAATTCTTGGAATGAGACCGTTGTGTTTAATGTTCGCGATGATGGTCGCATGGCCCCACTGGAACGATTGAGTTCCACCGGCCTTAGGAGCCGGTTTTTGTTTCCCGCAGGGTGGTCTCGTACAAGGTCCGTCACCCAGAGACCGGATCCTAACCAGCGTCATCACTCGTCATGCACTTGCTGTGAGTCGACATGGTACACCGGAATGGCCTGACACTACCCGACGAGCTACAATATTCTTCAAACATGTTGGCTTCATCTGTGAAGAGGTCTAACATGCTTGGATTATCTTTGCTGCAGCCTCCCGTGCATTCGTTTATATGCTGTAATACAGAATTTCCTTTCCAGCTTGCAAGAAATTAGTTTTCTTCACTGTTAGGGCTGTCCTTCACTGTTACACACTTCTGCGAGTCTATGTCTTTCATTAGTAGGTGACTCTGGTATTGGGTTGCTATGCTGTCCAACATACGACATAAATTTATATTATTTACAGGAATACTATTTGGGCTTCTATATACACATCCTAATACTAATTTGTCTTTCTTTGTTAGCTTTATTTCAATCCATAGCATTCAGTGAATTTCATGTCTGGCAGTATTTCAATTGCATTACTGATAAAGATTGGTCGAAGGATTATAATATATATATATATTATAATCCTTCGACCAATCTTTGAGGCAAGGGTCTCGGGAAATCGCAAATAGTAGTTAATTTGCAGAAGAGCAGAGTCAGCTTGGTATCTGGAATTCTTTGGCTTTACCTCAATGACAGTAGTGTGATCGGGTAGTGGGAACGCCGCCTATTGGGCTGTACTACAGTTACCCCGATAGATGGCAATATGAGCGCTCAGTCAGAGAAAAGGTTACAGGGGTGATTTACTTCTTCTGCGCATGCGCCGGCCCACTGGAAATGTAAGAGACATGTTTTTACATAAGGCAAGAGATGGCCATGTTCGATTGATGCCGTTAACTGGGTGGACCATTTTGTGTTGTATACACTATCTTTGCATGACTGCTTCCTCAGATAGCGGCCACTGATCATAATGCCACCAGGAGTATTTGATATAATTGGAAAATGTAGGATCCCCACTTTTTAGGGATCACATTTATAATAATATCTTGGAAAGGATGGCTGCAGGGGCGCCAGAAGCAAATTTGAGGGGCGGGGCCAGGTTCCACAAAAAGGGCACAAAGATCTGAAATGGTGTGTTCTCATGTAAGCGTGTTCGGGGATACCAACCCACCCACCAAAGCGCCACTAGTAAATACATTGAATGTTTTCCTGCATTTTGAGTTTCCTATGACCCATATATATAAATGTAAGAGCAATGTTGAGTGAACTTATGTATTCTTTGGTCACTTGTTTAATTCCCAATTCACATTATAATGTGTAATATTATCCTCTGATGCCTGCTTCTAGTCAATTGGAAACTGACTAAGCAATGTTTAGCAATCTCCCTGGGTGTGTGTACGGTGCATGCATACATGGTACGCGCGGGCGAGTGTGTGAATGCGTGTAAGAGAGTAAGTGACCTACCGAGTGAGAGACTGAGCGGGCGAGCATTCGTTGGTGGAGCATGGGGGTCGGGCGAGTTGAGGGTGAGTGAGTGGGCGGACGGGTCAGTTTGCGTGCGTGCGTGCGTGCGTGCGTGCGTGCGGCGTGCGGCGTGCGGCGTGCGTGCGGCGTGCGTGCGTGCGTGCGTGCGTGCGTGCGTGCGTGCGTGCATGCGCGCGGGCGTGCGTGCGTGTGTGCGTACGTGCGTGCGTGTGTGCGCGCGTGTATTCAGGCATGCCTGCAAATCTGATTGGACCTTAGCTCCTAATTATATTTGTTAAATACACCTTTCCCAGATAAATTGCTCAGCCATCAGCTGGCCGGCATTAGATTACTATTGCGCTAAGAGACAACGCATCTTAAAGAGTTCCTAAACTACAATCACAAAATTATGGCAGTCATGCACCATTGCAAAGCTCGTCCAATTTTCTAAATATTTATGTTGGGTTTTTTTAAGTTATTTGCATATATAAAGTAAATCAAGTGGCCAATGTATTTCAAAATTATAATCAGCTTGATTAAAACTTTTTCATTATAAAAAATAATACATAAATGTTTAGAAAATTGGATGAGCGTTCCAATGATGTATGGCTTCAATTATATTATGATCCTATGAATATACTTCTTCATATAAATGGGTTAAGTGCATTGTATCTGAACCTAATAGCGATTAGTCAAGTAATACTGTTCGAGCATCGCCTGGCCAGTTTGCCAGCCAGAAGTTTTGCGAGCGATGCATTGTGGGAAGGTACTTTCCAGAAATACGTCAATCTGGGAAAGGTTTATTGTGACCCAATCCCTTCAGCGGTTTCAGAGGAAACGTGTTTTTCTGAAAACTAGGTTATTCAAGACGGCCACGAGTCAATTCGACTAATCATTTTGAACATATGAACAAAGTTTGTCCAGCTCTTTCCCTAGATGAAGCTTTTTAGTTTCAGGTCAATGAGCTAGGCAGTTTCACAGAGGATCTTTAAAATGTAATTTTTAAAATAGCTTCCCGAGACCAACCGTGGATCCAACCCTATGGATCCTTCCTCTCCAGTTCTTGAGGACTTGCTTAAAGAAAAAAGGTGTACAGATGCTAGATGGATAGAAAGATGACGGACGGCCGACATAAAATAAGTTGATTACTAAATATAATAAATTATTTATAGTGTGTTAAATATTCAAGGCAACCTTTTAAAACTGTTATTATTGGAAGGTGTTGTTGCCTGAGGTAGCAATGCCGCCAAGTCAAATTATTAACAAACTATTCAACAGCTAGCGTGCATTTAATGAATGATTTAAACTATGATTTCGCAGACTCTTACATAGCCATCTGGGCGTGGGGTTTGGGAGGGGCATCTGACCCAAGCTCAAACTAATCAAAGAAAGCTGTCAAATGTCTAATTTTGCTTTCGTGAGGGTGGTGGCATCATATTGTTAGAACTAAAAAAGCTTGACGTGGCTAAACATGTGCATCGCAACGGTACGAGTTGGTAAGGTGGTGGGGGTGGGGGTGGGGGTGCTCATTGCCATACGATAATACGGTATTCAAAAGTCCAAGAGGATGATATTTATTAATCAGAATGCGGGAGATGGCTTCTAGGCGCGTCTGATGTTCACATTCTTCCGATGGAGACACCCCAACCACCCACCCACCCCTCCCCCCACCCACCCCACCAAGACCAGACCCGCCTTCCATTCTGGAGACAGGGAGACAACATATCTCAGACACATTCCTCAACTGCCTCCATCGGCTTCGAGCCCGCACTAGGGCCGCGGGTATATAAATTATTTCTACCTTCGCATACAGCATACGCTGTTGTCAATTCTAGTATTCCATTAGTGTCACCGGCCCACAAAGCTTCACCATTAAACTTGTGGTTTGGAAGTGAAAACCGGGGTACACATAGCAATTCCACGTCGCTATTAGACTTTTAATACAATTGCTCAGTCTGTTCTGAATATTCTACAAACGATATTTTGAAGTTCTAAGCTAAAGTTTAATGTACTTTTCATAGAAATGGGTAAAGGGCACAGCTGCCCCCGCCACCCCGTGCCCAAAGGGCAATGGGGGGGGGGGCAGTAGCCGCCCCCCCCCGCTGCCCCCGTGCTTTTGGTGCCCCTGGACATGTGAGGAATCTGCACATGAATGCAACCGGTTCTTCCTAAGAAGCATGAACTTGGCCACACCATTGTTTAGCTAGCCTCTCTCACTTAGATGCTGTTGGAGCCCACACTCTCACGCCGCCGCCCTCTGGGTACTTGAGGGCACTTCTAAGATATTGACCATTCGATAAGAGATAATGAGATGCAGAGCCGACATTTATATCAGCCAATTCTGCTAGAACCAACATGAAGAGACAACCACCATTAGATTTAGTGCTGATGATTCACCAACGACTCCAGTCGATGGTCTTCTTGTTCCCGCTCTACTGTGGTATGACCAGTGAGACTGCACCGTCCATGGAACCTTTCCACTGACTGCTCGCCGAGAACGACATCTACTCAGCCACCAGTGCTCGATCATCTGTAATTGTTGGATGGCTGCTAAGAAAAGTGGCCAAATTAACATCTCAAATTATTCCGCCTCCTCTGTGATCTCTTCGCCTCTCCCTGTGCCGCTTAATGCTTTGTACATGGAACATTGTGCATCCACTTGTCGCGGAAGGAAAGACTGAAACTCTTCACGTATGAACATGTGTACAGCCACCTTCCACAATCTCTTGTGACCACTTATTGGACCGCTTATTGGAACTCTTTTGCCGTTTGCCTCCCACAAAGGAAGAACGTACTCTGAGCTCCGTACTCATCTTCTACTGAGTTTCGCCTCCCGTTTAACTTGTGCTCGCTCTACTACTCTGCCTGAAGGCCTTTTTGTGATGGAATATCCCATGGAACCGCATGTACCTCGCCGGGTAGTGTCGGGCCTTTCCGGTGTATCATGTCAACTTGCCGCACTGCAAGTGCATGATGAGTGATGACGCTGGTTAGCATTCGGTCTCAGGGTTACTGACCTTGTACGAGACTGCCCTGCGGGAAACAAAAACCGGCTCCTAAGGCCAGTGGAACTCAATCGTTCCAGTGGGGCCATGCGACCATCGTTGCGACCATTAAACCCAACTGTCTCATCCCAAGAATTTGTGTCACCAGTATGCCTGTCCATAGCAATTTCATGATCTATGGACTTACAAGATTTGATTTGGTGACCTAAAAATATAAGTCTATACAATGAATTTACCTAAACAATTATAAATATGTTAGATAATACTACAGTAAGAGCATACGAAAATACCAGACATAGAGACAGGTAGATGAACTTTTAAACATGGGGCTCCCGGAGGTACCACACAGACTCGTAGGTCCGCAGAGGTATCCCCGCAAGGGAGGCTCCCATCACGAAACTAATTAACTTAATATAAGTTATTATACCTCTATGCTGAAAGGAAGGTTATCTCGGGAGGTTTGTTCAGTAATAAAAATAATAATTAATATATGTTTTCACAGTGCACAAGACAAAATCTTGGAGTTATGAGTCTTACCGGAGTGCGGGGCTAGATTATCGCACTGCCGGAAGAGAAGAGTATATTACAGAGTATGCAATGAAGAAAGTGTCTCTAATCATTTTGAACCTATCCTTTTGAGCTGAATAGAAAAGGTTTAGTCGGTAGCATGCCGGCTAAACAGAGTTATAGCACGGACAGCGACCTCAGTGAAAAATTGTTGGTGGCGGGAGAAAGTTCTGCATATATAAGTGTTGCTGTATAGTGTTTCCTAAGTGCACTGCAGTCCTATATTTTCTATGAATAAGCGAAACATATGAACGGATGGCCACTGGCCATATATATACATAATCTAACCAGAACAATCAATACGGTATCAAATGATCAAGGTATACATATCAGTACAGGTTAACGAACTCACTATAGTGCGGTTAGCAACACATGGAGGAAAATGAGAATAACTATAAACAGATACAGAAATTATAACTAGTGGTCCTAAGACCGTTATGGTACCTTTTAGTCTTTGGGACCATTCTTATGTATACAATATAATTAGCGAAATACATATAGAGAAATAATTAAACTGTAAAGTATAGTTACTTGAATACTCGGTAGTCATTCTTAAGTTAGGCTACCGTGTTACTGAAATTGGTACGTCATTCCGTAGTTTGACGTGAGATGATGCATTCTCCGGAAGCTAGAATGTTCCTGCAGGTTGGTCCCCGCAAGCTGTTTTCCGCAAACAAGGCTTCCGCAAGAACACTCATGGTGGGAGTATATCACTCAGCGCTGTAAGCCTAATAGGATGTCTAACGAGCAGTCAGCAAAAGATACGATAGTGCTACTTTGGTGAAGAAAGTTCCCATACACCGATGGCACGGATGGAAGTGTAAACAACCGGATCACAAGTGGGGGTAGTTAGAGGCAAGCGAAGATAGAAAACAAAGCTTCATGGTGCTGGGTACGTCAGCCAGCTCTGAAGATGCACCGGGCAGTGTGTACTTGCTGCGGTCGAAAGCTAGAAGAACCTACACGATATTAGTGTGGTGATGGTTGAAATATCACTTAGGCATAGCCGGCAGATCCAGCGAGTCATCTGTCAAAGAACATCCTGCCTCTACATCTGTAGAATCACATATTCAGGCCGTAAAGGTCTCACCGCAAATTTGTGTTCCGAAGTAGATATTGATATTCGTGAACAGTAATCAGAAAGTTCCAAATTACTCCCGTAAGTAGGGAGTTACAAAATTGTTTTAGTGCAGTGGGTTGGGCAACTGCCAGCTACGGGAGAAAAACCCGACACGTAGCGAAGTAATACGCGTATTGTCTGTTGCACTGATAGTAGCTGGTACAGATCCAACCTGTTCGGCCCCTGGCCGAGGATGCTCTCGCTCTCTGGATCACGTCTCCTTTTATACTCCTCGTGACATCACAGGCGCAGGCTCCAACCAATCATCGTACGAGCCACAGCCAATCAGTGCATAGCTAATAATAGCGCAGCCGAATGTTCTAGAACAATCTAGAAGTTCTGCATCCACGTGGTTATGACGTCACGGCAATATTTTGAAGAATTCGTCGAATTCTGGTCTTAATTAATGCCAGATTTAACGGGAATAGGTGATCAAAAAGGATTACAGGGTACCATCTCAGTACACTAAAAGTGCCATCCTGGTCGTAAACTACGTGCTCCATCAAAAATAGCATCTAGACGCGTGCATGCACATCATGCGTTTTAACGAACTCAGTCGTTTTCACAACGCTCTCTCTCCCATAGGCCTACATACGCTCATGGCTCTACCCCGGGGGGGGGGGGGGGGGCATGTTCAGGAAACGAATCCAGGACTGGCAGCGCATAACCAGCTTAGCTGGTATGGCCGGTATCTGACCGGTCGATCCGAACTACACCACCCCCTCCTAGTTTGACATCCATGGCAAATGATCGCGCATGGCGGATCGACGCACGGACGTACGCTAGGCGGGAATTATAGACTTCCCAGGTAGGCACGTGGCCGGAGAGGAGTAGTGACGCAATAGACGCGTATTCAAGAGACAGGGCACATAGGGGTGCCAAGAGGAGGGGGAGGCATAAATTTAGTTTTTAATTTTGACCTGGAATTATGTTTCCAGGCCTTTTCTTCTTTTTTGTTTTGTTTTATTAATATTACGGTGCATGCTGTAACTTTGTTTAGTAGATGATTCTAAACAATAGCTCGTGGGTGTTCTCTCTGAGTGCGGATAATCATTATCTCCGCAGAGAACACCCAAGCTCAAACGTACCACTGTTTAAGCTTAAATATATAATATAATAATAAGAAAAAGACAAGGTATATATAAACCATGTAACATACCCTCACGAGGTATTGATTGAATCGCACTGAATTACTTGCGCACCCCAGGTAAATAAATGGGTACGCAACACGTATCTCTTATTATTTATTAAAAAATATATATTTGCGGCCCGTTATTGCGGGTCCGCAATGGGCAGCTCTCGCTGGCCCCATATCCGTCCTGACGTCTAAGACAGGAAGAAAAATAATAAGAAAAATAAGATATATAATAATAATATCTTAAAAGTTGGTTTATCAGGCAGCCTCAGCGTAGCTGAGACTGCATGACGGGATTGTGACAATATTGCACTGTGGGATGTTGTATTCTTTTCGTCGCACACACCGTTCTTACACCATCGGAGTCCGCAGTGCTCATTTTGTGTGGGACACAGCTGGGCACTGAGGTGTGCGGCTGTGTCGGATAACCGTAGTCATCCTAGGGACAGGATTCAATTGATCTAACATATATAATAAGATGAAAAGTATTTAAAAAATAAAGTAATAATTAATACATTTCGCGAATCGCACTATTGATGTTTCTACTATATCACACATGATCACACCTCTGCTGCGAAGTTTCCCAATTGAGTCTGGGTCCCGCGACTGACGGTGGTGGGTCGCGGTGGACGCACTGTCATTGCTGAGATGCTTTCACTATTACTGGCACTGTCGGAAATATCTGAAGTGATGATGGCGGAAATATGCGCATCCATAATGTCTCTCACAGTTACTGCCAGTTCTAATATATCCGCCTGTAAGGCAGCGGCGGTACTAGTGGTTGCTAATGTCCATGATGCTGTAGTGGTGGTAGTCGTCGTGGTGGCGGTTGTAGCTGTCATGGTGATGGCGGTGAGCTGTACCGTAGGCTGAGGCTGACGACATCTTCCAAAACTTAGCATATTTTAACAGACGATTTGCGGTGATGTTAGGTATGGGCTGGATGTCCTGTGTGTGGGCGATTCATCTCTTTCCCGCATATGGACGTTCCGGCGTGGTTCCCTTTCTGATAGCTGTGTCAGAAAGGCTAGGAGGCGGATGCTGAATAACACGGGTCGGAGTTCCACTAATCGCCGCAGTCTGCAACGGACCTGGTCCCTCGTCTATGGTCAGTTCCGGCAGAGATGGTGACCGCAGGTGTCGTAATCACTACCGAAATCGGCTGACTGGCTAACACTGTCTTAGACACTACGGTTGCGGGTGTAGTGACTATAGCCGGATCGCTAATAACTGATGCGGGTGCTGCCGGACTGGATTTTGCGGGAGACTTTTGCTTCTTACTCCACTTCAGGACTGGTGTGGATGAAGTGACTGGTACCGGCGTAACGCTTCCAGACATGGCTGCGGGCAGGATTTCACGTCTGTCTGCCGGTACGTTGCTTACAGTAGCCACGGGAAGATGATGGCTAATGGGACATCTACGAGTAGTGATCTTCGTGCGGGCCGTTTTCTCGGTCGGAGGAACCGAGATTCGAAACGGGTGGCTAAAACGGCAGGATGCTCATTCTCTTCTCCAGGAACTAATGTCACTTCTAACACACGGTGATGATATCGGAGCACGTGGATCACCTCATAGCGAGTAGCGGTGTAGAGATACTAGCACGTCACACAAAAGGCTGACTGCAAGAGATGATCCTTATTAACATGAAGTGTGCGGTCGGATTTTCTAGTAAAAGTTCTGGTACATGGCTCTCCGCTAGCTAATAACAAGTTACATGGGAACCATTTTGGAATTGGTACCGATTCTTCTTCAGACGAATCCGATAACGCTAAATCTTCAAGGAGTGACATCTCGCTCCCGCATGGTAGTTGGCTGCGGAAACTTTATTCAAAACTTAATGCCCTATCTGTTCATTACATTTAAACTTTCCAGGCCAAGTATAATAATGAAATAATAATAAAACAGCAGAATTTGGTTTGCAACACGAAAGTAGCCTAATGCTATCTGTTCTTCCCTGGTGCCGAGTTTTGACGGGAAGACAAAGTTTCAGAGCGCGCTTCCTCCTTTTATACTTTTTGGTGACGTCACAGGTGGCGGATGACCACACCTAAAAGTTTTAACAGGTGATTCAGTCATTCTTATGTGAAGGTTTCCTCTTTTTATGGCCTAGACGTCTAGGGATTAATTCTTCCCGTATAAAGGGAGTACTTTTAATTATAGGAAGAATGGCTCATTAACCTTGTCTTAATTTCACACATTTAACAGCCTTCGATCAACATAGAAACGTGGTACTACTTTCTCTTTGCGGTGCCTCACCTTTTAATTAACGTGAGGCAGTTCTCCAGATTGGATGCTTATAAACTTGCCTATTCCAATTTTAGGCTGGAGCGCTCGATGGGGTGTGTGGGAGCCAGGTGACGTCAGCGGTAATCTCCCGGACTTACCCTCGCCACTCCTCCATCACGCTGTGGTAGCCGCGTTTTTAGGCGGCTCTTTTGTTTAAAGCGTTTGATCCAACTTACTGGAAATAGTAGTAAATGTTACGGGGCTCTAAAAAGCACGGGGTTGATCTGAAACATATATGCTGTTTATGGCGATGGCCAAAATGCTGGTGCTGAGGTGTAGTCTGCTGTAGAAGCGAGAGATAGAAATATATATGTTACATCAAGATCTTTATAATGTCCCGTATTTGCGCGAGTTCTTTAACATGCGCCTTGGTATGTGTCTGTAATAGGTAGTTCACAGCCCGTGTTGATTTGTAGACTGGAACGCAAGAGAATTTTTGAAATTCTCTCTGTATTTTTACTGTCAGATTTTTGATGCCGCTTTACCGGCCCGTGCGCTAATGATCTGTAGCACTGTAGAGCAGTTGTGTTCTTAATAAAAAATTTAACAGTAAAGTTGTAAGTAATTTGATGTGTGGTTTAAACAGATCTATTCAGGCGGTAGATCAACGTTACTGATCCCGTCAAGATAGCTGTGTTTTCCGACCGGGAGGGCTGGCCAAGCATTCTCATCAATGTGTAGAATTAGCTCCGTCCTGGCCTAGACCAAACACATTAATACCATTTAATAATGCTTAAGTTACAGTATAACTCGCAAAGTATTTGCCACAGTTATTACAATTTACAATGCCGTCGTTCCGAGATTGTGAATACAGTCAACCTGAGTGTCTGTGTTCTGACTTGTTGGTGAATTGAATCTGATACGCGTGACTGGTTATCTGTGGATGATACTTGCGCTGTGGTGAAGGTGACGTGTTTATGTCCACCAGGTGCGGGAAGTGGAAGGGAGAGGTGGCGTGAATGTAAACTTTATTGAACCCTGAGGGTAGTTCACTCTGTAATGGCCGAGCCGGTGGGCGGGACAGAGTTACTTTAGAGTGCAGATGACCTGTCGGATGCTGTCGTAACTTTGATCAATCCATTGTCGAATTCAACTTTTCGGTAGCAAAATCCTACACGTGACTGACGACAATGAGGGCATCTTGCTCTCTTAATAATATCGACTGTATTTACGTGTAGATGAAGTCTGTAGATTTAGCTGTTTCCGTACGACGTCAGGAAAAGGGAAAGGGGAGGAGCGTTGAACAAACGTCCCTCCCGTGACTCATAGTGTAGATGGCTGTAGTGCATTCCTGATATCCTTATGATCAGTTCTCCCATGACTGGATAAGAGGGTGTGTGCGGGAGATTTGTTGGCTGTTGTCTGTTGATGATTATGCTGTTGTCGGGATGTCCAGGCTGCTGTATGATGCCAATGTTATAAGCGAAGAGGGCGCATTCCAGTTTTCCACGATGGTGAATGCCAAATCTGTTGCTATTTCCAGGAGGTGTAGTCTGCGGAAGATATTATCTCTCCCGCAATTTGTACGGGAGGAATTTGTTGCGGGAATTTTTGTCTCCACCGGAAATTAATTAATACCGGTAGGTGCTGCTAAATGTTGTTGTTGCCGATGTTGAATGTCTCTGTTATGCTGAGTATAGCCGAGCAAGTATGTGATGTACGCGCAATGAAGAATTGACGTATCCAGTCTTAAAGGCAGGTGTGTTCTGTAGGTGTTGACATTCTGTCTGTTGTGTGACGTTCTGACTGCTCACGGGGGAGTATGGTAGGCCAATTGGATGTGGTGGCCTTTGTACAGGGGTATGTGGTCATCTCCTGTTACATGACGGTTGGTGTCTTGTTGAAGTTTTTAGGCACCGGGAAAATTCGAGCCGAGCATCTGCTGAACAGGCTGCTTCCCTGCCCACCGCAGGGGGGGGGGAGGGGTAATGTTGGTTGGTGCGGTGCGGGATGCCACCTCCTCTGTTGCAGCAGCAGTCTCTCTCATATCTGAAGATTGGCGGTCAACAGACGACTGGAGTGTGAAATGGACTGGGCCGGTGATGTCCGAACTTGGTGTATAGATGAGGGACGCCAATTGGATTTGGGGTGGGGGTGCGGTAATGGATATGGGTTCCGCCTGGGGGGGAGGGGGAATTGGTTTGGTGGTTTGGGGGCATGGTGGGGTACACCTCGTTGTACGGTTCTGCGGTTCTAGACACGCCAAGGCTTCATCCAGCCTCTTCACTTCCATGCTATTCACCATATGTTCCACCCCACAGGAATCATGGCTTCCGCTTGTGGTAACTCTATGATAGGGGGGGGGGGGGGGGCATAGCATGAAGTGGGTGGGAATTGGAAGAGATCGGAGAAACAACTTTCCCATCCAGTCCCTTGGACAAAACAAACACAAAATTCTTCAGATACGACGTCCCAGATCTAGTAGACATGTGATGAGGAGGGAGAGGGCAAGTACGTATCTCGTCATCGTCGTTAGCATTAGCCGCTTGTTCACCCATGTTCTGGCTTACTAATTTCCATAGAAATATCTGTCTGGGTACCGGTGTCACAAGAAATTCCCAGTCCGAGCTCTGCTGCTTGGTCGTCACTGACACAAGGCTTAAGTCGATCGAAGTAGATGACTGAGGTCAGGCCATCCGAAGCACGGATACGGTAGGTCACATCCGACGTCTTACCTACTACCACATAGGGGCCTTTCCACTGGTAACTCAATTTACTTGGCACATTTGCAGACCATCGTGAATCATGTACCCAAACCATTCTTCCTGCTTCATCCAGATCTCCATGCACTCCGGTCGTGCTATGTCTTTTGCCGCAGGTGTGCTGTGGATAAGGTTTCTCTCACTAACTCATGGGCTTGTTCTATCCTTTGCTGCAAGTGTTTGACATAGAGATGGTGAATTCTCCTGGTATTCGTGGCATGGCCAGATCCAGGGGTAAGGCTAATTCGCGGCCTAACATTAACCGAGCAGGGGGTAGCCCATGCTGGAATGTACTGAACTGAAGTGCAGTAAGCCATGAGTACATACGGGAGCCGTAGGTCACAATCTCTACAATCAAGGCGTGTTTCCTTGGTAAGCATCTCCGCGAGAGTTCTGTTAAATCTCTCTACCATCCCTTCACTCGAGAGGTGGTATGGACTGGTCCTTGTCTTGGCGATATGGAATAATTTGCAGAGCTCTGATATGAGCCGGCTCTCAAAATTACTTCCTTGATCGGAGTGCAACTCATAAGGCCTACCAAAACAGCAGAACACATTGCTGGCCAAGACCTCCGCTACGGTGGATGCCTCTTGGTCTGGCAGGGCAAATGCTTCTACCCACTTCGTAAAATAATCTTGTAATACGAGGATGTATTTATTTCCATCATCCGTCGTATTCAAGGGTCCTAGAACGTCGATAGCCACTCGCTCCCACGGTGCACCAACAATCTTAATTTGAGATGGTGCGATCTGGTTTTGGCCAACAGCGCATTTTTGGAATGGGATACATTTGGCAACCCATGCCTTGACACTACTGCGAATCCCGATCCAGTGGAATCTCAATTTGATATGGGCAACAGTCCTTTCCACGGCTAGATGCCCGGCGTTATCATGTAGTTGTTTCAATATAATTTCACGATAACTCTCCGGGACTACTAAACGGTCATTAATATATAGAACGTTGTTTATTAATTGACATTCTTCGAACCGTTGGTAATAATATTTCACCGTGGTGGATAGAGGTGTTACCGATTCCTTAAGAGGACGTACCCCCGGCTGAATCCATGCATATAGTTTCCATGTCTGCACGTCTGTTGTTTGGTGGTGTGCGAATTGCCCCGGATTCCACTCTGCGCACCTCAATTCGAGGAACTCCAGAGATGGCTGTGTTGACTGTGTCATGGTGGTGGCCTCTTCGTGTTCAGCTTCCACGCCGATTCTACTAAGGGCGTCGGCATTCCCATGCAATTTACCGGGACAGTGAACAACGTTAAATTTATAGGCCTGCAGGGATTCCTGCCATTTCGTTACCTGGCCCTCCGGATTTTTTAAGTTCCGGAGCCACCGTAGTGAGGCATGGTCTGTACGGAGTGTAAAAGGGCACCCGTACAGAAAGTGCTTATAATACTTGACGAAATGGACCGCCGCCAATAGTTCTCGCTTGGTGGTTATGTATCTTCTCTCTGTTTTATTCAGAGTACGCGAACCATAACCCAATACCTGCTCTGTTCCGTCTTCAGTGACCTGGGATAGAACCGCGCCAATAGCGAAAGCTGACACGTCAGTGTCTAAGATGAAATCGAGGTTTGGATTAGAGTGAGCAAGAATCGGGGCAATCGTCAAGAGTTCCTTCGGCACCCTGAATGAGCCTTCACACTCACTCATCTACTCAAATGGTCGATCTTTCTCGGTGATCTTGTAGAAGGGTGAAGCAATCTCACTGAAATGTCGGATGTAGCGTCGATAGTACTGGCATAGACCAAGTAAACTCCGTGTCTCCGTAACTCAAGAGGGACGAGGCCACTCTGCTACTGCCTTAGTTTTGATGGCTGAGTAGCCACTCCATCATCGGATATGACGTGTCCCAGGAACTCAACGCTCTGTCTAAGGAGATGATATTTCTTCGGTTTGAGTTTCAAATTGGCCGTGCAGAAGCGGGAAAGCACGGTGTCCAAATTTATTAAAGTTTGCTCAAACATGGGTCCGAAGACTATTACGTCATCGATGTAACAGGGACAGATTTCCCATTGCAGGGTGGTTAATACCTGCTCAATGAGTCATTCAAAAGTTCCGGGAGCGTTGCACAAACTGTAGGGCATCTTGCGGAATTGGAAAAGGCCATCCCTACAAACGAATGCGGTCTTTTCCATGTCAGCCTCATCCATGGCTTCTTGCCAGTAACCGCTAGCTAAGTCAAGGGTACAAAACCACTTGGCTCTGGACAAGGAATCCAAGGCGTGATCTATCTGTCGTAATGGATAAGCGTCCTTAACGCTAAGATCATTAAGGCGGCGGTAGTCTATACAAAACTGCAAGGTTCCATCATTTTTGCCTGCTAGCACTATAGGGCTAGCCCATGGAGATGCTGAGGGTTCAATAATACCCGTCCGCAACATTTCGTTCACTTGTTGGTGTGCTTCTGCTTCCTTATGAATGGGAAGGCGTCATACCAGTTGTCGCATGGGGCAATTATTGCCTGTATCGATGGAGTGTCATACGAGATGGGTCTCGCCGAGATCCATGTCCCCGGAGGAAAAACTATCGTGATATCTTTGTAGTAGTTTCCAAATTTCTCGTTTCTGTGATTGCATTAATCCAACAGTGGCACGTAGATGCAAATCATGTAAATGTTCGGGTAAATCGTCAGTCATTTGCAGTGGTGTGTCAGCAAGTGCAGGTAATTCCAATGAGATTATGTCCACTAAATGGCTGCAGCTTACTCCGGGTTCCATAGTGATGGGTTCTGCGGTACAATTAAACACTCTAAAAGGTATTTTTTCCTTATTAGTAGTGTCTACTATTATACGGGGACTTGCGCATCGTGAGGCGATCACATAATCAGGATCGGGTTCCAGCATGGCGATGTGTGTTGCTTTCTAACTGTGTTGTGGTGGCCATAAGATCTGTTCCTGTCCCGGCTCAACCGTGGCAGTACTTGATAATATTACGGCACGCGTACCGTACAATGACAATGCTGGTCCGAGAGGTATCCATCAGCCGTGTATGTCGAGTTCCTGTTGTCTGCAGTGTATGATGGCTTCGCTGGCACTGAGGAAATCAGAGCCAAGTAGGGCATCGATATGAATAGAGGTGATGACAACTCGCTGAATGAATTGCATCTCCTCTATTTGGATAACTAAATTGACTACACCGGCTACAGGCACATCTGCTCCCGTAGCCGTCTGTAGGTAAATGTTTGTAGGCTTAAAAGGAGTCTTCTTATGAGGTGGGATGCTCTCATATAAGCACTGGTTAAATACTGTGATAGAAGCACCGGTGTCGATGGTGGCACTGGTGGAAACGCCACTAAACAGACAGGCACATTTGTATATTACTTTGTGATGTACCTGCGGAAGAGTTTCCAATGATGCTGTCCGGGATAATGGCATTGGAGTAGCATCACCCTATGTATTCCAACTGTTTTTCGTATTGCTTCTTGTAATATTGTAGATGGCTGAGTGAGGAAAGGGCCAGTTCGTCGTCGCCGCTGGTGTGAAGGCTGCGGTGAAGGCAGGGCTGGTGGTAGCAATGGTGGTGGTCTTGTTGCTGTCTCTGTGTCGGCTGTATTGCTGTAGACGGCGGCACGTACGGTATGACGGATGAGCTCCACCTGCACAAGCCATTTCCTGCAATGCTTCATAGGATGTTTTCTTGAAGTACAGAAGAAACAGTGATGTCGCCAAGGACGTGCGTTTCTCCATCTATGTTGGCGCTTGCGAATCCATGAGGCGGAGTGAATTGTCTCTCCTGAGTGGCTACTGTATGTGGATGCGGGAGATGATGCTGGATGGGGTGGTGTTCTGCATACCACCAGAAGACACCTAGAATCTAGTGTCTTGGTGGCGGGGCGTGGTGCTTGTAAAAACGTTGTTTCAGCGGAGGTGCTACAACCTACTACTGCCGTTTTACTTAGGAAAGAAGGCTTGTTGTGTGTGGAGAAAGAGGGGTATGTCATTGCTGCGGATGGGGGAGGCAACGTAGTCATTGACATATGTGAAGCCATGAATTTTGGTGTCTCTGTAAAAGTTGTTTTCGGTGGATGATGGTTGGCCACTGAACGTTGTTGCATGAAAGCCGCAGTTGAGCCAGGAGGCGAATACAGGCACCGAAGTGGCTCGATGTGATTCGGTGCCCTTAGGAGTTTGACTGTTTCTCCAGCTGCGGTATGCCATGGTTGGAGGCAGGCGTTGTAGGAGGAGGTCGGTTAGAACCACTTGTACCCTTTGGCCTTCCCGGTGTGGTCGCTGTCCCCGCCACGCCGGACAGACACCCAGTTCCCCATACAGGATGCAGCCTAGGCTAGGTACCTTTCCGTATATACCTGAGATAAAGACCTGTCCAAGTTATGGGGCCATAATCCGGGACAGAGTCAAGATGCACACTGACGACTTCCGACCCGAGCGAACAGAGTACTGGGCGCCAATAGGGTCATCTTGGCAAGGAGCCGTAGCCCCGCATAAACCGTACCACGGAGGTGATGTCCGTTAGATGCATCGCAGCTAAGGCCCTCGCGTAGATCGTACGTTGACGTCATTTTAGCTGAGAGGCCCTGCGCAGATCATACTAGACATATCATCCACCCCACGGGTACATGGGCACCAGACTGCTCCACCCATCCGACAAGTGACAGGTTACACCGTCTCACACACATACCCTCCTGCTTCCCAAAGAATCACTTTTCATGACCTCTGATCACAGGAGACATGACTCGCAATACGAACGCTTGCCATGGCCTAACTGCACATTGAGCCATCATGCTCACACAGATGAACTGACATGACCAAGATGACCGGCCAGCGACCCAGCCGATAGCGATTGCCATCTGAGCTCATGCTCAGGGGCAACCGACGGTCTGATCCGTATCTATCTGCCAACAGTATACGAACTTTGACCGTTTTCCCTGGCCTTGCCTGCAGGGCACCTCCAGCGGCCCTCTACAACCCACCAGAGGCTTGCATTCCCTGGGTGTGGACTGTCATCCACGTACCACGCATGTCCACTTACTGAGATTGGATGAACCAAAAATCTCAGCAGCCCGAACATTGCGCCGACTAGACGGTACCACAGTAGGATGTTAATTCATCCTTCGTTAGACACGGAGGCCTTTAGTTCCTCTGCACTATAGGATGTTGTATTATGTGTCACCGGACCCTTGCGGGCCCACTGCCGCCTGTTAACGGCACCCTTCGAGGAGCCTATCTCTCTCTGGTTACCGTTCCCTCCAATGGCCTGGCTGACCGCATCCAAAACAGGTGTTCGGTGGCGGTACGGTGCTGGTGGTGTTTGCTGTCCTAAACTGTGTGGTGGCGAGGTTGGTGCTAAGTGTTGTAACTAAATTGGTGAGTGCGGAGATTTGCTTTTTGATCTCAACTTTACATTCTCTCATGTTGCTGTTGTTGTTGTTGTTTCGCTGGTTCCCATGCCCGGGGGCCCCATTGTAACTTCCTTTACGGGCATGCCCCCTTCCTCCGGGTGCTTGATTTTGACTGGAATTCTACAAATCTGGTGATGGTGATGCTTGTGTGGCCGGTGTCGATGAACTGGGGGGAGCACTAGCGGGCGGGGCGATAGCTGCACCCTCTATCTCGTTGATAGGATGGAGTTGGCGTCGGTTACTCTTCTCCCACTCCAGAAAGTTCTCTATGGGAACTGCGGTTGCCGTTAATTGGGCCAAACTCGCGTGGTCACAGAGAAACAGTTTTTCTTTCAGGGCCGGTTCACAGCTTAATGCATCGATGAAAGTATCGAGAGGAAAATGGATCATGCCCTCCGTATTGGTGCTCGGATATGCGTGGGTGACTAGCCTCCTGATTCGGCTAGCTAACTCGGGAAGAGATTCTCCCGCGCGTCATCAGAGACTTTTAAGTTGAAGATGACTAGTTTCTCCGAGGGCTGTGTCGCCAAATCGCTCCGTCAGTGCTCGTTCCAACTGTGTGTAGGTGGGTGTGTATTCAGTTCCCAGATACGCAAGAACTTGGAGGGCTTTTCCGGAAAGCTTTGCAGCGAGATATTCACCCATTTGCTGATCGTTCCAGCGGCTTATGATTTCGAACTGAATTTTATAATTGGTCCAGTCATTCTCCCCAATAAACTCGGGAGGGAGGATGACTCGGCCAAGACTGCGGGAAGAATGCAGCGGCTGAAATCCAGGTGGTGCGGGTGTCTGGGAAGTTGAGGAATATGTTGATGTTGGTCATGGTGCAGGTGATGGTGGTGTTGGTGTTTCCCGTCGATGCCGATGCAGAGGAGCCAGGACACGCATACTCCAATTTAATGAGTCTGCCCTATTTGTAGAGCCATAGACTGGCATAGGTCTATGGATGGGAGGCGGATTGTTGTGAAGATTGCGCGGTCGTTCCTCCCGAGGTGAGGACTGACGTACCTCATATGGCGGTGGAGCGGTCAGCTGATGGTCGTGATGTGTTGCGTGACTGATATACCGGCGAAATGGTGGTGCCGATTCCTCCCAATAAAGCTGTGGTGGGCCCCTTGAGTATAGCATTGCACTAGCAGGGGGCCCTGCGGGAGCCCACACAGTTTCCGTAGATGACCCGGGTGAACGATAGTAGTCTGAAGGGCTGTTGATATGCCCATAATCGGGTCTTTGTCGGGGTCATCCACGATTCGGCCCTGTTGGTGGTGGCCTGTCGCGGATGTCCAATATTGTTCTGAACTCTGTTCCCGCCTGTGAGATTATGACTATAAGGGGTGCGTACTCTTTTACGTGAAGACGGGACGGGCCATTCCCGATGGCCTCCCTCGTCACTGTCTTATGTGATTCTTGGTATGCTGAATTAGTAGTTGCCACTTTATTTATGCAGGCCTTCTGCTTTGCTTAATTAGCTTTTAGTTGTTTTCAAAACAAGAATTATTATTGGCCGCAACTTGCGGGTATCTACCTAGCTATTAGACATGGCTGTCACTGAGAACAGATGCCCTAAGACATCAATACTGAAGACAGCGCTCATTTATGTTACGTAGCAAGATCCCCGAACTGGATAAGAATCCGGACATCCGGCCCCGTAACCACATAAAACGTTATAAGACATGGGTTACTTTTCACGAAAGCATTATTAGACTATTGTTCTATCGTTATGGTGGGGGTAAGAGAGACGAATACCCACCATAAATGTCCTTCCCGCAAGGGCGTGGCAGATTTCTATATCATGCCCAGACATTCTTATGGAATTCGGTGGGGGTACGTATCTCGCCCGTCATCGCTCCTATGGAACTAACCGTTTAACTTGTCGTTAGGTTTATATATAAGTTGCCCTGTTTTGCACTGCGGTGTGGGAGGTTTGTTTAGTAATAAAGATAATAATTAATATATGTTTTCACAGTGCTTTCCTACATTGGCTAAAGTGCTAACTACTAAGTATCCAAAGATACAAGGGAAATTTTTGTGACACCACACCCTAGCCATCACCGCTCGGAAACCCCAATAGTTTCCCAGAGTCGGATCAGCCCATGGTGCAGATAGGGACATTCAAACAATTAAGAAGCCACAAGGCTGTGTGGAGGATGAAGAGAGACAAAATCTTGGAGTTATGAGTCTTACCGGAGTGCGTGGATAGATTATCGCACTGCCGGAAGAGAAGAGTATATTACTCAGTATGCAATGAAGAAAATGTCTCTAATCATTTTGAACCTATCCTATTGAGCTGAATAGAAAAGGTTTAGTCGGTAGCATGCTGGGCTAAACAGAGTTATAGCACGGACAGCGACATCAGTGAAAAATTGTTGGTGGCGGGAGAAAGTGCTGTATATATAAGTCTTGCTGTATAGTGTTTGCTACGTGCACTGCAGTCCTATATTTTCTATGAATAAGCAAAACATATGAACGGATGGGCACTGGCCATATATATACATAATCTAACCAGAACAATCAATAAGGTATCAAATGATCAAGGTATACATATCAGTACAGGTTAACGAACCTACTATAATGCGGTTAGCAACACATGGAGGAAAATGAGAACAATTATAAACAAATACAGAAATTATAACTAGTGGTCCTAAGACCGTTACGTTACCTTTTAGTCATCGGGACTGTTCTTACGGATACAATATAATTAACGAAATACATAGAGAAATAATTAAACTGCAAAGTGTAGTTACTTGAATACTCGGTAGTCATTCTTAAGTTAGGCTACCGTGTTACTGAAATTGATACATCATTCCTTACTTTGATGTGAGATGATGCGTTCTCCGGAAGCTAGAAAGTTCCCGCAGGTTGGTTCCCGCAAGCTGTTTTACGCAAACAAGACTTCCGCAAGAACACTCATGGTGGGAGTACATCGCTCAGTGCTTAACACTAATAGGATGTCTAACAAGCAGTCAGCAAAAGATACGATAGTACTACTGTGGTGAAAGTTCCCATACACCGATGGCACAGATGGAAGTATAAACAACCCTATCACAAGCGGGGGTTGTTAGAGGTAAACGAAGATACAAAACAAAGCTTCGCTGTGCTGGGTACGTCAGCCAGCTCTGAAGATGCACCAGGGAGTGTGTACTTGCTGCGGTCGATAGTTAGAAGAACCTACAGGATATTAGTGCGTTGATGGCTGAAATACCACTTTTAGGCGTGGCCGGCAGATCCAGTGAGTCATCCATCAAAGAACATCCTGCCTCTACATCTGTAGAATCACATATTCAGGCCGTAAAGGCCTCACTGCAAATTTGTGTTCCGAAGTAGATTTTGATAATCTGGAACAGTAATCAGAAAGTTCCAAATTACTCCCATAAGTAGGAAGTTCCAAAAGCGCCATCCTATCTTGGTCGTAAACTATGGGCGCTATCAAAAATAGCATCTAGATGCGTGCATGCACATCATGCGTTTTAAAGAACTTAATTGTTTTCGCAACGCTCTCTCTCCCATAGGCCTATATACGCTTATGGCTCTACCCAGTGGGCGTGTTCAGGAAACGAATCCAGGACGGGCGATGCGTACCCAGCTTAGCTGGTACGGCCGGTATCCGACCGGACAAGCCAAACTACACCACACTTTTACTGCTCGAACTAAAGCAAAAGATTAATGCCTGCATTCGAAACTTGTTCAGTGCTTCCTTCTGCCTGCGAAACTCTGTGACTCTGTAAGAACTATTCTGCTAGGAATCCCATGACCATCTCAACGGCATTGTGATCTTTGACCACCGAGGACTAAGTCACCGCATGAAGTTGTGCCTTCGGAATATACCTACCAAGGCTGGTTCGAAGCCAGCAGCGTCAGCAAGAGCAAAACCTAGACCGTGTGTTCACGGAAAGACTGTAAATTACTTTTTGCCTCCTCTACTCAAACTTTGTGAACTGTGTTAAATCTTAAATGTACTAACATCAACAACTTTCTATTTGTTGCAGATTTAACCCCATAGTTATTTTTCTGCCCAGTGCTGTTCATCGAGCGAAATCTCAATTTCTCCTCCTACTATTGCAAGTTACTACCACTCTAACGATTACTATAAGAGATCATCTGTCCTTGCTGCCAAATTTCAAAGATGATCTTGTGCTCCGCTAGATGTGAATACTTATATTAGCGTCAAACATGGAGTCGCTTTGATAGCCAGCACGACGTCTGCAACAGTATCAGCTCCAACCAATACCACTGCGACTAGCAGCACCATGCCAACCAGCAGCACTAACACCACCACGACATTCAGCGCCACGCCAACAGCTACTTCCACACTGCGCATCACCAAAACAATCATCTGGCCACCACGACTAGCTTACAATCCAGCACTTTCCATCGACTGGACAGCAACCGCATCAACAAGTAATAACACAGTGGATATGAACATTTTGGTGCCACGTTTTAACTATACAAACGTTCCTACTGTGATGTTTAACAATAAGTCAACCCAGACGTACTTGAACTTTTATGACCACCTTCATAAGCTATAAGTTGGCGCCGTACTGGACTGGAATTAATTAAGTAACTTAGTTTTAATCGAATAGGTTTTATATTATTATATTTTTTTCTTATTATATTATTAATTTACATAATTGTAACCCACTGCAGAATGGCAAGCAGCCCTTCTGCTTAGCTTCTAAAGAAGTTACGATGTAAAATTTATATATATACCTCACCAGTGAATTGAATGGGGCTGCTCAGATTTTTAATAATAGAACATATATATATATATGTTTTTATTATAATTCATCAGAAAGACTTGTATTATAGGGGACGGTGAGAGCCATTCGTTTTGCTCCCAAAAGGAGACACATTTCTAAAATTAAGGTACGTTGGATCCTGGACGTCTTCGGCACGGTGAATAATTACCTGCCGCTGAAAGAAGGCATCCTCGCGAACTATTGTTTAGCCGTAAAATTGCATGTCTTATACGGAATAAAGTATGCATAAAAAAATTAAACAGAGCCAGGGCCTAAGAAGCCTGGGCCAAAAATGAAAATGTATGCTAACCCAAGCCATCTCCTTGCATGACTATTTGCCTATCTCTTATAAATACATGCCCCACGCGTCACTCTATCCTCTCGGCTACACGCCAACCTGAGAAGTCTATAATTCTCACCTATCGTTCACCCTACAGCATGCGATCTGCTTTGGTGATATCGCTTGGCCCATGGTGCCAAGCTAGGTGGGGGGCGGGGGTGGGATGGGAGGACGTGGTGCTCGCGGATCGCACAGTCTGGTACGAACTGGCCCAGGTCAACCGGGTACGATACGGTTCAGTCTGAGATGCTCCAACCTCAACCCCGTAGGTTGGCGCATTAAAGAGAGCTCAGATTAATAGAGTCAGTAAGAACGGCCGTCGCGCATGCACACCAATAAGAGATAACATACCCACGCTGTAGAGAGTGTGGGGAATAGCATTCTTATGTATATAGTTTCCTGTGTTTCGGAAATCCTTAATACTAGGCCTTTTTCATCCATCTTGGACTTGATCATGACCATGATTGGTTGGGGAAAACGAATCTATTTACAGAATTGAAATAGGCCCAGGAATGGTAGAGATATCAGTGAATAAATGTTTGGCCTTTTTAATTCTACTAAGTTGTTGTAGATCGCCATCGAGCATGTGCTGATAGGGTAAGGGTAGCGTGACGTCACAAACACGTGTTCGCCTCATGCTATCCCCTCCACGAAGTGCACGATGATTGGTTCACTCTGCTATGGTGACTGCTGATAGGTCACTATACAGTATATAAGGAGTCGTACTGGAAGTATTCCTCAGTCGAGGAGGTGGTAGCTCAAGCGATAACGAGCAGAGCTGTGAAACCGGCGACCCCAGGATCTTGTCTCCGTTCAGCCAACCGACGATCGCTGGAAACATAGGCAATCTCCTTCACTCCACGTCGCCTCCCTCCACTCAGGAGTATAAATGAGTACCAGTGTAAAAATTGGGGTAGTTACCAATAATAGACTGAAATAAAAAAAAGCAGCCTAGAATGGTGTGAATGGGACCTGGAATCAGGGACCTGATAGATGCCAACCAAACCAATAACTTCGTATTCCTCAGTCGGGACAGGGCGTCTGCCCAGTGCGGAAGACATTGCATGTAGTCTTACTATGCATAGCTCACTGTACGCAATCTACACCAGCATATTCCGTATCAGAACATGAAACCGTGACTGGGAGTCATACTCGTTAAATGGCGCCAACTAATTTCTGTAACCCTCTTCAGGGTCAATAAAGCAACTTAAAATCAGGTCGCCCCAAGCAAACCTGTGAGGAACATTGGCGCCATCAATATCAATCGTGACGCAATCCTAGGAAGGAGATCGCTGGGACCTGTTAGCGACGCCATTCTTGTTGGTCGATAACATCCAAACCAGTATGTGAAACGATTGGTCAGTTCTTATATCTCGGCAAATCAGCCATACCATGCCAAAGTGGTAGCTCGAAACAATCACATATCCAGTGCCCTCTGCAATGTTTAACTTCTGTTCTTACTGTGAACATTGCTTTCAGCGCTGCTACTGAGCTAAGCCGTGCTGATCGTCTTGTGTCGTGCCTATTATAAAACCAGCCTCTCCATCTGTAAAGGCAACTTCACATCTGTGCCAAAGATTCTGCGTACTTCATCCACTTAGAGCTGCGCGACATACTGATCTCACACCGTAAACCAGTTCAATATGGTGATGGTTTGCAAACCGCCGTAATCATGCTCAAACCGAAAAACCGAGTTTTATTAAATTTTCGGTTTGTCCATTACTGATTAATGTTTTTTATTACAAATATAGCTGCTAAGTTAGTAGTGATCTTGAGAACTGTCAATTTGCCAACCTAAAGAAGTCTATTTTTGACATTTTATCACTGCAATGACCGGCTCTATAACAAAACCAGATGCTCTTGGTAAATTTTCAAAATTAATCTTCCTTTGTGCGCCAATTCCATGAGAAAATTAACAATATATTGAGCAAATTTGTGGATTAAATGGTTAAATCGCAGACCCACTTAAACATACAAAAGTCTACATTTCCGTTATTTTCTATTCCCACTAATATTTAGCATACACGATAATATTTCTAAAATTGTAAGTTATTTACTTTCTATTGGTCTTTCGTATTCAGTGTTAACATAATCTAATTGGTTATAAAATGATTTCTCTCCTTAATTCTTGTGTGCATGATTGATGCGTGTTCAGTGGGTAATGGATGAGTCTCGTGCTGCGTGAATAATTCATTATCACAATTCCGTTAGAATCACAGGATTACCTATATTGTTAATTGTTCAAACCCGCTAATCTAAACAGGAAGTCTACATCAGGACTTCCAAGGTATTTTTGAATTGTCGCAATTCGGATACAAACTAAGCATGTTTATTGCCTCTGTATTTCTGAGCGAACAAGTTATCCAAAAACTGTTGTCGGTTACTTAGCTTTGTCTTTAAAGCTAAGATCACAAGTTAATAACCACCTTGACCAGTGGTGTGTAAGTTTGCGCTATGTACCGGTAATAGTCTTAATTCAATAAGCATATGCTCTAATCATGACCCACCTCTTGTAACAGCACAAATATAAATGATATGACTCGATGGCCTCTTATCATCAGAATGTTAAAATGAGAGTAGGCCTAATTGATTGAAAGTTTATGCAGTCTGTGATACCAACAATTTTCAACAAGCAGTATCAAAATAATAGCACATTCTTTAACTGACTATCAAAAATTAAGGTATATATTCCGTTGTTCAACACATGATGATTAAATAAATGATAAATTTTGCACATTAGAATTAATCAATTGTAAATGGAACACAAATTATTGTTTATCGGTAAGAAGCTAGATTTTAACAATTACTAGTGTAATCAGTAATGAAATTTATATACCATATTCCATGCTTATAAAGAAAGTAAGTCATGAGCGTGTATTCTGGATGAAGGTTCCAGACAACACACGTATACTTGCTACATGCTTATCGAAAAAAATATCACATACAATAATTGTACCCACTCATCCTCACACCACCCCATAAAACCAATATACAGTTCAAACTGGTTTGAAAATTGGCATCGTCACCGGTTTGACATTGTGCCATACCGCGCGCAGCCTTTCATCCACTACAGCAAAATCGATTGTATTAGAACTTTCTGTGATATTATTTCGTGCCAATGACTAGGAGGGGCCAACTACTACTGTACCATCAACAAACATTGTGCTGATCACTAGCAGGCACCAACAACTACTGTGCCATAACCAGACATCGCGCTGATGACTAACAGGTACCATGAACTGTACTTTTCAACTACAGCGCCAATGACTAATTGGCACCCTTTTTGGTGTAACATAGTTATTTTCTTCTTTAAGCACCGATTACAAGTATGCGCAGTAGGTCAGCCAGACCAAATTGTACTGTATAGAATGTAACACGGCAAGCGCCGTTAAAACACTGGGTTTTTTCAATTGTTAAGTTAAATAGTTATATATTTTTAAACTGTGCAACGCTTAAACTTAGACTATACTGTTTCAATAAATGCATCACCTATTTCTCTAAATACAGCAACACTTTTTCACTAGAGTTGTATCTCGTGCCTGCACTAATAGACTTGAGCTACGGCGACTAATCCTAATCCTAACTAGTATTAGCTCAGATATTTTGTTAGGATAACGGAGTTAGGGACAACTGCTCGAACGAGAGTGCTGTTTATTGTAAAGCCTCTTTCCCAGCTTTGCTGCCATTATATAGCAAGCCATATTTCCATAATTGGCCACTAACTTTACAGCCTTCTACATTTCCTCTAGAGCAGCTGTCTCCTTCTACGACTCTCCGGCCTTCTGGCCAACTAATTGTTTGGTAACTCCCTCCGTAAGTTTGGTTAGAACTGACCAGAGAAATCGCTGAGGTTTCTCGACAGTTAGAATCGAAACCGTGATGTCTCACACACTTCCCCTGTACCCTCACCGGAACCTCTAGGACAGCTTTAAGCCAAAGTAGCATTCACGGCACAAAGATTAATTATAGTAGTAACAGCCTAGCAGTGAACCTCAGGGCAATTACACAACCCTAAAGCGAATAACGTTAGCTCTGAGGGACCAAGTCTTATATGGTTCTTTCTCGACATGCTCGTCACCGACAAAAGACACAGATCGCAGACTAACTCTACGGTGACTGCGAGAAGCGAAAAAGCTCTCCACGCCTTGCAGGAAGGTCACCATAGTCTGCCATCTGCTTCCTCAGCTCCGCCATAAATATATACGGTGCTTATTCAATGATTATGTGTGTTATCTTGTCCTTGTCTTGCCATATGTGGTCGTGCTGACACGTGGTTAGAAGTTGCTCATCGGCTTCAGACTCGTGACCCAGACAACATGTATGTGCTATCGGCCTGAGGGAGTGGCTCAATTGGTATGTTCTGAGATGGATACCCGAGCTCATCCTCCAGGAAGGCAACCCATTATCAAGGTTAAGTAGGCATAAGCCGTTAGAGGCCTAAACATCTGTATGTCTGGACTAAATAACTAATGGTTAATCTAGCGCCTCAAGAAGTCACCAAAAAAATGTGGCGCCAAATAAACCAGCGACTAGTACAGAGATGACTGCACCAGATTCTGTTGAATCTGATGCACCGCCTCCATGAAAACCAGCTTGCATCCCTATATATAACTAACAATACACACATAAGTTAACCCCTTTTAGCATTGTTCTAGATAAGTATAGTGGTCTTGACTGTTTCTCCTCTTCCGCTTCGGTGTGGTAGGCATTTTCCTGTGACTGAGGCCTGCACGAGGCAGTTTCCTCTCACAAAACCAATTTATTGGCCCGCTTAAGGCATCAGTTTATATTAAACTTGTTAGCCACACTAGGACTTCTCCTTTACAGGGGTACCTTCCATATACATAAGGATAGGTTATGTATCTTTGGCGAGATATAAAACAGACAGCGCCAGGCATGTTACTTTCTATATATATCGCAGGAAATGAATTACTTTGCTATGCCTTGCATATAGAGCTTTCGACTCGCTGGACCTATGGACATATTAAAATCTCAAATTCTATAACCTATAATGCATTGACACCAGTTACACAAATAGCCGAGATGACACAGTTGTGTTTGCCATTGGTGGCAATGGTCACCTGGCCACACTGGAACATTAATGTTACACTGGCCCTAGAGGTCGGTGTTTGTGGTCACGAGTTGCCCGCAGTCTCCCTTCCACATCCTTGAGGCAAGCTAACCAGCATCGTCTGGCCGGCGAGTACTGTGGGTACGAGCTAGAAACCGAGGAAGAATTGGCTGAGAAGCACGGTGCTGGAGCTACATCTTGTATAGTGCATCATTGGAAATTTTGCATTTTGTGCATCATTGTCTGGCCATCGGTTTCCATTTATGGTGCATATATGCTTGCGGTGGCAGGCATCGAGTTTGTCTAGAGCTGCCTTTGCAGCTTCCCAGCTGTTACAGTTATACAGCATCAAGGATACGCAGGTTGTATTGTATAAACAAGGGCATCTTTAATCTACGAATCCATAGCCTCCAGAAGGACTACAAATCTATGTTCCCCATTGTGCTAGTTCTGGTTTTCTGGATTAGTTGATTCCGGGTTTTCGTTGTCCATTCCTAGATATGTCAATGGTTAAACTACGACAACATCAGTTGTTTTATCATGAACATTAGTTAGTTTACAAAAATTTAATCAACATAAATCTTCGTAAACCAGCCGTTCATCCAAGACACCAGATTTCGTCCATCCAATCAGTAATTCTTCCACGACACCAGGTTTCGTTTATGCACGATGCCATTCGACGCTTAATGAGCACTGCGACCAGATATATTAGACATCGACCCTGACGACCCAGAGGCCACGATCTCATGTGAGTACTGGAAAGCAATTTTTTAATGTTACGTGGAGGAACAAAGAGATGATGTCAACAATATCTGAGTTCGCAAGCTATGTGTGCTACGAAAAAACGTTGGCAAGAAAGTGTTTCACTACATTGCACAATTTCAGACACGTGACATAGGGCAGGCCTACCTGAAATCTATTATCGTAGACCAAACAAAATTGCTGCTAGATACCTGTTGGCAACGCAGAAACAAAAATCTGGTGAAGATATACAGCATTTTATAAATGAGCTGGCTGCTTTAGCTCGTAACTTTCACTTTGATGCCCTGACAGCTGATCAAAACAAACAACAGAGCATGCTGGATGCATCCATAGCAAGTTTGTCATCTCCCAACATCAGACAACGACTGCTGGAGAAAAGTCACCTGACACTATCAGCATCGGCTAACGAAACCGCTAAGGCTTTGGAAGTGGCTGAAAAGAATAGTGCTGCTTACTTTGTTCCTGTTAGCTCTCTAAGTGCAAAGACAGTATCAAAGCTCTCTTGTGAGCTAAGCTCTGAGAAATCAGCCGCTCGACGTGGTACATTTGGTAATTTCAATGAACAATCATAACAAGCTGCTCAAATTAGACCACCAAGAAAACAATTTCAGAAACAAACACTAAAACCCCAACAACACTTATCATCATGCGGAAATTGTGTTGAAGAACCATGGCATCCTCATTACAAGTGTTCGGCACGAAACAAGCAGTGCAGAAAGTGTCGTAGATATAGCCATATATCACGTGTTTGTAGGACAGTTAAATATGCAGCAATTGGAGAAAATTCATATGATCAATATTTATTAGCGGCTACCCACGCCGGAAACTTAAAAATACTGTAGTGAATGGTGTCATGCATGATGTACTTGTAAATGGTCATTCCATGAGAGCACTTGTTGATACCGGAAGTTCTGTATCATTCATAAAGGTATCTGTAACGCGGTCCATGAACTTAGTCAAAAAGCCATCAGCAAAATCTGTGGGGCTTGCCACTATTAATTGTGAATTGGTTGTTGTCAGCATGTGTGAAGTACAGCTATCCCTTCAAAACCATACATATCCTTAACAAAATTTGATGATTCTTGACAACCTTGTAGCCGATATCATCCTGGGTCGAGACTTCACGGCTAAGCACTAATCTGTGAATTTCTCCTTTGGGGCTCTAAGAAAGAACTGACTATTTGTGATATCTCAGAATATCACTGGCAACTGTAAACCAACTGCCACTAAATCCCGACAGTTCAATGACGCCAACCAGAAGTTAATCAATGAAGAGCTGTCTCATCTTTTAGCTGAGGGTGTAATCGAGCCAAGTCATTCACCTTGGCGTGCACAGGTTCTAATAGCAGTGAACGGTCCCAGTAAGAAGCATATGGTAGTGGACTATTCTAGAACCATTAATCATTTCACACAATGTGACGCTTACCCGATGCTGCCCATTGATACAATGGCAAATTCTTTGGCTCAGTTCAAAGTGTTCTCAACACTTGGCCTTCGCAAAACATATAGTCAAATCCCAATCATTGAGTCGGAAAACTCTTGCACAGAATTGGAGCTGATGGTAAACTGTATGAGTATCCCCAAATCCCATTTGGTGTTACAAAAGGCATAGCTGCATTTCAACGTGTGGTGGACTCGATATTAGGCCCGTTCAGTTAATCAATATTTAATTGATAGTTGAGTATTTTTCCTGGTGATTATATAATCGAGTGTAAAATAAAATAATCGAAAAAATTGATTTAATCAAGCAAAGATCGATTATTTATTTTAATCAGGCATAATTTACTGTTGAGTTCTGCAAAACAGCTAATGCATTTGTGGTTTGATTGTTCTAACAAGGACCCATACAATAAAAAAAATAGATAAAGAATTCCCAAAATAGCTATAACATATATCTAGGCTGCAGTCAAAATGAACAAAACTATTTAGAAAATTTTCTACAACTAGATATATTTTATCGGAAAACTATAAACCGTGACTAGCTAAATTGTTAGAAAATCTAACCTATCAAAATGAATTAAAAAAATTTCTACAATTTTGATTTATTTGGCCGAACGTTTCACCATGTAACATCTTAAAGTGACGAGGTCAAATTTTATGTTAAATAGCTGAACCTCCTTTTTAGACGAGCCCCCATGTCGCAAGGAGAAGGCGTTGTATCTAGTTCGTCTAGGGTTAATGATGCTCACTTAGCGTGAGGAATGCCTTACCATGTAGACAAATGATAGATGATGACATATCTGATTATGACATCATATACTTGAGTGGTAGATAGCTGATCGTGACGTCGTATACTTGAATGATGTTTCAAGATCACGTAAAGTTGACTAACACGTTTAATTATAGTTTATTCAATACAAGTCTCACGATTTGAGCAGACTATGGTCGATATAGTCTCTTTTCGAGGAGCAGATAGAATCGTTCATTTACATCCAAATTAATTGTTTGTGAATGACAGATTATTCCGCTATACGAGCAGGGGCCATATCTAATATTAAAGAATGTATAACAAGTTTGGTTGTGACATCATAACATGTGATTATGATGTCATTGATTATGACATCACATACTTGTGTGGCATGTCGGCGATGATAATTAAAAGCTGATTAATCAAATGATTGATGAGGTAAATCAAATTCTGATGGAAGAAGACAAGATATTGGGCTATGGTCGGGGTTTAAGATCTACCTATTATAAGAAAACAAAAATAACTGATCAAAATAAATATTTTTTACAGGACATACAAACACGTATCATGCATACCGACATAAATAGAAATAAACAGCAATGATAAAATTCTGTAAAGTAAATAATCTACATAAATAATTAATACAAATGCTTCGAACAAGAATGCTATTGTATGAATAGACTACACAGCTGGTGTGACAATTATCTTAAACCCCTGGTAGAACAACTAAATACTAACCTAGGCACATCAGAGCTGATTTGGTACAGATTAAACTATCTGGATTAACTCTCAAATCTTTATAATCTAGATTCACTGAGTATAATAGAAGGAAAAGATTATACTTGAAATTAACACCCTATATTATCAATTAATAACAAATGAATAAAATAGATGGAAAATGTCAAGAAAATAGCCTTTTCGACACTGTATATACGCGGTGACGATCTCACAGAATTCGGATCATGAATAGAAATCAGCACTGATGTTCCTTTCACCTAGAATGTAGGTCACGATCGACCTAGTGTATATGGTATTATAAACTAAGTATTAAATAATATTATGGAGGGATGATATATATCCGACACAAGGATTCACTGTAGCTCGCGAGGTGGTGTCGAGCCGTTCCAGGTCTGATGTCGACTCGCCGCGCCGCAAGTGCATAACGAATGATGATGCTGGTTAGCTTCCGGTCTCGGGGTGACAGATCCTGTACGATACTGCCCTACAGGTAACAAAGACCAGCTCCTAAGGCCGGTGGAACTCAATCATTCCGGTGGAGCCATGAGACCATCGTCGCAAACATTAAACACAACAGTCTCATCCCAAGAGTTTGTGTCACCAGCATGCCTGTCTATAGCAATTTCGTGATCTGATTTGGTGACCTAATTAAAACAGATAAAAATAATGAGCATACGAAAATACAAGACATAGAGACAGCCTGATGAATTTTTAAACGTGGGTCTCCCGGAGGTACCACACAGACTCGTAGGTCCGCAGAGGTATCCCCGTAAGGGAGGCTCCCATACACGAGACTTAACTAATTAACTTAATGTAAGGGAGCTAATCGTATGAATTGTATGTCACAATTTTATGGACGTTGATTGGATAGTGGCGATCGAAAGTGTAAATTGTCAACTTTCTGACGGGAGTTCTAAAGCCTAATTTTTTTAACGATTTCCTAGAAGAATTTATGGGGAATATATTCCTTAAAAAGTTTCAGTCCACTTACATGGTTCGAAGGGTCAAATTTGATCTACAGGGCTTTAGTAATTATAGGATTTTTCAATATTTGCAATCAGCCTTTAGTAGAGTAATGAAAAAATATGCAACGAACGAGTGATAAAATTCAAAATCAAGTGTTTACTTTCTTTCTTTATAATGTACAATATTTATAATTCTAAATAATACCTAATCCTAAAATTATCCTATATGTAATGGTCCAAAATTTTGAAGAAGTTGACAAAACCTTTAATTTTTCATTAACTTAAATTCCTTTCATTGATAACTTGACATCCAAACTTCCAGTGTCCAAATTTTATTGCATCGATTCACTGACTGATCAATGACACCATCTCTGCTCCGGTACAGCATTGAATTTACATGAGTAAAATTTCTCCCCGCACTGACCCCCTGAACAACCATAAAAAAAATATAACAAAGAATTTATTAGATCAGTTATCATCAACATTTTAAAATACGTTTCCATGTTTGCGAATGTATATTCAATAATGTGTCAACATTTTATACATGCACATACATGGCGGCAAGCATGTCAATTTCAATTTCAAGGAAACACCAACTATAAATAATAGGTTCTTATACTATGTTAAATCAATGTATTATTATAAAATCTCAGATTAAGGCGGCAGCCATAGTAAACTTGAAAGATCAATGACTTAGAGGGCGGCAAATCAATGTCAAATAATTTCACAATTTTCCTGCCATGGAGGTTCCAAAATATAATAATCCATGTGAAGTCATTGACCATCATTATCTTCTCAATTAGTAAGATTTTGAAAATAATGAATATTCAATCACCTCAGAACAAAGATAGTAACTTAATTAGACTTTCATATCTTTCCACATATTTCTGAACTGGATATTACATTGTAGATCACACCAAGTAAGAGCAAAGTCATGATTCCATATGATTACGATGTTTCAATATACACCAAATACTTCTCTACTCTGTCACATTTCATCGCCAAATATTTCAAAGAGAAATACAATCCCAAACGCAATGTCACCCCGGAACATAATTGATTTTTATCAATAATGTTTCAAGATACAGTGAGTCACAGATTACATCCATCCATTTTAAACTGAATATTCTTTTGGATATGGGCTGGACTATAGAAAACCTGGGATAACAGCTTATAGACACTGATATACCAATTCAAATCTCTTTAGAGTAACCAGGTCAGTACAAGTTTGAAAATAGATTACATCAATACAAATATAAATCTAAAATCTCATGTCAAAATTCTTAAACTTCTATTTAAACTAATGTATGAACTGGTGTTCATTGTTCAACCAATTTGGCGGAAGGTGATGCTGTCCTATACAGCAACATATTCCCCAAAAAAACATTGAAAAATGCACACAAGTTCCTTAGCCTTTGACAACATAAAAAGGTAATATTGACATCATTGTGCCATGGGTTTAAAGCCGAATCTAAATTAACTAGTTTGATAGCAATCTAAAATATTTCCTAAATGCAATTTTCACATTTATCCCAAATTAAATGAGATATTCGCGAACCATTGTACCTGTCATTCGTGTCTCTGGTCTATTTCGAGTCATCACAATATTAGATGAAATTCTGAAAACAATTCAACTGCAAATTGGGAGATCCCAACTTTGAAGTAAAATTGTTCTGCAAAATTCCAATTTTACAACAGCGCCATTGGAAACATATAGAAAGCATTCAACCAATTTTGTTCAAGATAAACATTGATGATACTTTTGAAAACACTTTGACTGTGCATTCCATTTCCCAATAGTCAATGGAACTGAACAGGCAAGCTGTCCAAAGTATATTCAAATCCAAGTCATTCACAAACACTAAGTTACCTCAATCTAATCCTGATAAGGATTTTTACTAATTGACCATCAAACAAGATTGCAATCAAGCTCAAATGATCAAACATCAAATCCCAGCCAAAATCAAATTGTAGCCATGAATAGCTTCCTAGATGGAAATTCTGTCCGCAGAAACGTTAAAATCCTTTAATATCTAGGTCACTGACATTGTTGTCAATAAACAGCTTTTTAACAAAGATGAACATTGAAAACCGTGTCAAACTGTCGTCCAAATGCAAATATCAATTTTAGCAAAACTTCCTACCAGACAGAAACTTCCCATGTCATTTCCCAAAATCTACAGCGCTTACCGGAATATACAGGACAAGAATGTCAGGTCCGACACATCACCGCTTCAGCATTTTATTACCCATCACGCAACAACATACACCTCACCCTGTAAAGAATGAAACAAGAGTAAATTATCTTTGTCTATAAGAAAACGAACAATGTACAATCCTACAGTCTATTTACTTCAAGACCACATGCTTCTCACCAATTTAATCTTTGACTGTGACTTCATTCTATATTACTGGCTATCGGGGACAGCTAATTTATTATTGAGTATTTTAAATCAATAAAATCAAGAGAGTTTACCATTCTAAAACAGCAACTCTTCTGAAGACTTTGATTAACAAAACAACCAATAATTTAATGCTTGTTTCAAACTTTCTTCCAAACTTATATTGGATATCTGGACACGGTATTCCATATCAAGTAAACATCATTTCTTATTCAGAGTTTCCAAAATCAGGACTTCCTTTTATCAATACATGAGAACTTTAATTGTCAAAATCACGGCTTGATCTTATCAATACATGAGAACTTTAATTGTCAAAATCAGGACTTCCTTTTATCAATACATGAGAACTTTAATTATCATAATTTAAATAAATTGCTCATACATAGCTACACAATTTATTTATAGTTTGCTTTACGGATTTTCGTCCCTAATGAATACAATATTTAACACGACCTTTCAGCTTTAAATGTTCAATCATGTTACCATCAGGACCTATTTAGAATTTGATATTGCCATAGCATCCATTGCTATGCAAACTATAACTTGTATGGCGAATAGAAAAAAATGTCTAAGTTTTTCGCCGATACATTTCAGTGCAAACAAATAGGAGCAGTTGAATATTTTGAAATTATCATGGCTGCAAGTCATTTACAGTCATGTTAACCCAAAATTACCCAACAAAATACTGCATACATTGTAAAGAATATACATTTCCAGTGATCTGGCCTTAAAAGGGTTAATGATAGCAATTTGAAAATCAATGATAAATTCCAATCGTGTCCTAATCTTTCATAGCAGATACAACTATGCATGTCGCAGAATGTATAGCCACTACTAATTGAGAGGCGATACGATATATACATTCTGTTCTGAATATATAATACAAGCAAACAAATGCCCTGAAAACCAACACAGATTTACACCTCTATTCACAATCCATTGACATGCATTTACTATGCATATGCAGACACTCTACAATAACTTAATATTACGGGCAAATGGGGTCATATTTAACAACAATACTATGCTAGGAATGTAAACCGAGCAGACTACTGTTCCCAATAACAACACCAGATCTCTCACGCAAATAATATAAGTAACCTATATGACATATACCGGTAGAAGTGTAACTTAACATCTGATACGATTCCCTGATTTTGAAGTGAGCATATCCCGTGAAAACCTTAAAACCTCATATTTTAAATACATTCAATCATTCCCTCCGAATACGCTAATTACCTGGCTACCATCTACCGATCGAAATAATGACGTCATAACCTCTGGCCAATGACACTATTGATATGACATTTTACCACGGATTAAATTCGGAGCTAGTTATAGTTTACCGGAAATAAATCCCACTGGTAATTTGCATATTAACGGTCAATACAAGATTAAAATGATCAATTTAGTTACCAGGTTTAATCATGTTTCATTATAATATCCACGTACCGCTACGAACAGGCCACTCAAATCAGTTCATTATCGCCACTCTACAAGCTCTGATTAATAACCAATTCGAGCTCTACAAATTACCCTAGCAACGTTACACATACTCACTATGTAATTTGATCCTGGTACCGTTTTTTTATACCCTTCCCAAAATCTACATTATGGCGTTTCTTCAACAAAACAATCGCCCCGACAATTATTTAAAAAACTACTGGCAACTCACCCGTCACACACGTCTGCGGCTATCTCGTTATCCAGTGGCTCATCTTCAGTCACAACTGATTGATCGAATTAACGGATTGATGTTGTCTGCTGACAATTGTTTGTTCAAGTGCCCCTAAATCGCACTCACACCTTACCATCTCAACTCTCACCCGAATCCACACCTGTCAATCAATCCACCTACACATCACTAACATTCCAGCCTTTTGCCAATCTCATTTGCATATCAAAACCCGAGCTTGACGAGGAAGGAAAAAACCTGTTTAACCCCTTCACCCACAGACACTAAAATCGAACACATTCCTACGTTAGCGACATTACACATCGCGTGAAGATGTTAATTCATGAATTACCTACGCAATTCATTTACAGGGATAATTGTGATTACAACTTAATCTTAAAAAACATAGAAACGCTCGTTTCAAAAACACATCAATTATCCTGCCGTAAAAGGGTCATTGACGAGATTGATATTTACACCAAACATAGATATAGACAGGACTAGACCACGCGAGACAGATAACTTTGCAAAAATACAAATGACAGATTTGATTAATTACCTCCCTTGTATTTAACTAACCAAATTAACCCAGCCGTTTTTAACAGTTATCTCCCTTGCACTGTTACCTAACCAGTAACACTCAATGTAATACCAATGAGAAACAATGAACCATTTACTATGTTACATTAAACACAACAGTCTCATCCCAAGAGTTTGTGTCACCAGTATGCCTGTCTATAGCAGTTTCGTGATCTATGGACTTACAAGATTTGATTTGGTGACCTAATTAAAATAGATAAAAATACAGAGCATACGAAAATACAAGACATAGAGACAGCCTGATGAATTTTTAAACGTGGGTCTCCCGGAGGTACCACACAGACTCGTAGGTCCACAGAGGTATCCCCGCAAGGGAGGCTCCCATACACGAGACTTAACTAATTAACTTAATATAAGCTATTATACCTCTAAGCTGAAAGGAAAGAAAATTATCTTTGTAGTGACGGAAAATCATGTGCCTCACGCGGGCACTACTCCTAGTGCTAGTTTGGGTGAGGAGTATTATCCTCGCGTGGAGCGTCGTCACTGAATCCTTGCGAGAGGCAAGTCCCTTGCATGGGCCTCCGTCATGGGAAAATGTCGCCACTTCTTAAAGCAGGAGAAGAGTAGTGGTCGAAAGGGACCCACTCTAATATTTAACCAAAATGCTGTAAAGAAAAGACCATACCTAGTGAGATTATGACTATACGGTTGCGTGCTGTTTTATGTGAATACGGGACAAGCGATTCCCGAAGGATTCGCACGTCACCGTCTTATGTAATTCCCAGTATGCTGAATTAGTAGTTGCCGCTTTTATTTATGCTATTTATTCTTCTATGCTTAACCTAATATTTAGTTTTTAGAGACAAGAATTATTTTAGGCCGCAAATGGCTGGCGTCTACCTAGCTTTTAGTTACGGCTGTCATTGAGAACAGATGCCCTAAGACATCAATACTGAAGACAGCATGCATACATGTTACTTAGTAAGATCTTTGAACTGGATAAGAATCCGGACATCTCGCTCTGTAACCACATAAAACGTCACAGGACATTGGTTACTTTTCACAAAAGCATTTTTAGGCAACTGATCTATCATTATGGTGGGGGCAAGAGGGGCGAATACCTACCGTAAATGTCCTTCCCGTGAGGGCGTGGCAGATATGCATATCATGCCCAGACATTGTTACGGAATTCGGTGGGGATGCGCATCTCGCCCGTCACCAGGTCCTATGGAACTAACTTTTTAACCTGTCGTTAGGTTTAAACACAAGTTGCCCAGCTATGCACTGCGGCGCGGGAGGATTGTTCAGCAAATTAAAGAAAATAATAATTAAGGCATGTTTTCGCAGTGCTTTCCTACATTGGCAAAGGTGCTAATAGTCCAGGAGCTAAAGCTAGGTCAGAATCGTGACGTAGCACACCCAGTATTCGGAAGGTCTGACACTTGCTGTGGCTTGGGGGACATGTCCCACACATTTTAAGCCCTGTTGTACAAACAAATTGTGGTAGCACTAATTAGTTATCCTGATTTCTTTGCATAGGGGGTCTAGGCTTTGGCTGTATCCACAGTGCACAACGATATAAGCATGATCGTGTCATACCTCAAAGTAATATCGTATTAGATTCACCATATATGATATTTAGACGGATATCGACCTAACATATATCCAACATACATTTTGCATGATCTTGTACCCATGATGACCACAGAAACACAAACAGTCCCTAGTTGGAGTGGATTTAATGCACTTGTATCATGTGCTAACGCACCTTTTACACAAATCGGTTACTGTCCAATGATTTCCGGATCACCAACTGAATTCAATACGGTGTATACGGTCATGAAACAAGTTCAAAGAATGATGACAACACTAGGACAGAATGACTCGGTCATTACATTCGACTTGGCCATATATGTCAAAGCAAAGGAGATACAGTGGCGATATAAAGAAGAGTTTAGTGACACTGTGATCAGACTGGGGGGATTCCACATTGCGCTAAACTACTTAGCTGTTATTGGAAAGATGTTTGATGACTCTGGCTTAGAAGATCTCCTCATAGAGGCCAACACATATGGTAGCAGCACGGCTGCTGCTCTACTTAAAGGGAAGTCATATAATCGAGGAGTGAGGGCTCACAAATTGGTTATGGAAGCGCTGCTGCGATTACAATGGCAGTCTTTTTCCAAATGGGTTCAACAAAATGGACAACATGAAGACCACATTACTCCAACAGAATTGGAGAGTCTGGATGAGAAAATTAAGATGTGCCGAAGCAGCATTGACGACTTAGACGCACTGCAAGAAAATTTCAAAGAGGTGTGTATGTACGTGAATAAATTGCAACAGCTGTTCAAATCCTTTAAAGTTGAGTCACGCTCGAAATCACACCTGTTCGCATTTTGGAACTCATATATTCATATTGTAGAGCTGCTGCTTGGATTCATAAGAGCTGAGAGAACTGGTGATTGGAAGGCACACCTATCTGCTACTGCTGCTATGGCGCCATATTTCTACAGCATGGACAGAACCAATTATGCAAGATGGCTGCCAATATATCTTGCGGACATGAAGATGCTTCCAAGTACACATCCCCATGTACATGAACAATTCTTGAATGGAAATCATTCCGTAAGTCGCTCAGACCATCCATTCAATCAAGTGTGGACAGATATGGCCTTAGAGCAATCGATTAATTTGGATTCCAAAAAGCGAGGTGGTATTATTGGAATAACACAAAAGCCAGGAGCTCTGGAGAGGTGGTTTTTAACTAGCCACGAGAGGGCAGCCATAACAACGGTCACAAAGCAAATGTGTGGGTTACAAGATAGTCACATGTTTGGAGTACATAAGGAAATGGGGACTAATCGAATGAACAGGGATGAAACCGATGTGCAGAAGATACTTTCGATGTTCTCATCAGATATAATGACCAATCCCTTTAATATTGCGGGAACACGACGACAGCGAGTGTCTTCCGCTTGTAAACATTGCAACTGGCGTGGTATTGCCTAGTGAAATTGCCAAGAGACTTGTTTCCGCATGTGACATTGGTAAGGAGATTATGGAAAATTTTGTTCAGGAGCGGCTGGACACTAACACGAGAAGCTTTTGGGACACGTTGCCACACTTAAAACTTAAAACATTTGCCAGCCTAGCACAGAAGAAAAAACTCAAAACAAATGATGAAAAAATTCACAATGTGAGATCTGACCGTGAACATTTGGTCAATTAATTATTGCCGCAAGGTCCAGAGATGTTGATTTAAAACTAGTGATGACGTATGAACTGTCTGCTGTTCCACTATCATTGTCACATACGGATGGGACTCTAAGAAAGAATGTGAAAAGCGTTTTGTTAAGTGAACTAGAAAAGGAAGTAAATGTTGATGGACGGCTTCCACCTGTTGACAAGACAGGCGCAACAGCTTATGTAGTAGATGGCAAGGCAATTGTGCAAATGGTTAAAACTGGAGGTACGTCTACATTTGGAGAATTGGCTGATAAATACTGGCACATCTTTACAGTTCCACTGAATCAAGAAGACTGCAACAGAGTAGATATAGTTTTTGACAGATATGATAGACTGGAATCTCTCAAAGCGTAAGAGTGGCTAAAACGTGGGTCATCAACAGCATTGGAAGTAAAGATTGCTGGAGAAAATACTCCCGTTCCAAAGCAATGGGCCAAGTACATCAGCAATCCAAGCAACAAAAGTAACCTGGTTGCATTTCTCAGCAAGCGGTGGCGTGATACTGGTCCAAATATGCTATCTGCCGACAATTGCGTCATTCTTGCTGGTGGCTTTAACGATGGAATGGATGTTGTTGTCATTTCAGCGAACAATTCGTCGTATTTGGAAGAACTTCGATCAGATCACGAGGAAGCAGATACGCGTATGATGTTGCACGCGCTACATGCTTCAAAAGACCACATGCGTGTTGTTATACAGTCTCCTGATACAGACGTGGCAGTACTTAGTATATATATGTATCGTTCGCTTCACTGTTCTGAACTATGGTTCCGTACGGGCACAAAGGACAAATTGCGATACATACCAATACATACAGTTGCTCAAGTACTGGGCCCAGCTATCTGTCTGTCTTTGCCTGGGTTTCATTCTCTTACAGGTTGTGATAGCACTAGTGCATTATTTGGAGTCGCTAAGAGAAAAGCATTCAATCTCTTAAAGTCATCTGAATGTCATTAGCTTAGCTTAGCCCAACTCGGCGAACATGTTGACTTATCACCGAATACTGCAATTCTATGTGAGAAATTTGTCTGTGAGTTGTATACCACCAGGGATGTGGGAAAGACAGCTGATGAAACCCGTTATTGGCTCTTTTGTCAAAAGAGACAAAGAAATGAAAATCTTCCACCTACATCGAATAGTCTAAAGCATCACACCGAAAGGGACAATTTTCAAGCTCCTGTTTGGAGACGTTCATTGCAAGCTGTTCAGAATCTTCCATCTCCAAATGGACATGGCTGGAGTATAGTGGATGGTCTACTAAAGCCTGTTCTAATGTCAAAGGATCCTGCTCCATTTGGATTAATTGAACTCACATCATGTAGATGTCAAAAGTCTGCCTGCAAAAGAACAGATCTCTGTCAATGCAAGGCTAACAATCTACTCTGCACTGAAGCATGCCTTTGTATGGGAGGTGAAATGTGTGACAATGTTCAGCATACAATTGTCGAAGATGACTCTGACACGGATGAGTAACATTCTCTCATTTGCTCACGTGATAAATATGTCCTGCCAGCTTGTGTAGACATGCACTGCATGTCAGTTAAAAGTTTAATTATGAAAAATGTAGAAAACATGGGCATTGTTGTAGCTAAGGTATTGCTAGTCACAAGAAGACCTAAGTGCCCCAATATGTACAAAGCAACATACGGGTGTCTTAAACGAGGTTGATTATGTATAAATCTGCGATATCACTCCTTTCCATTTTGCTTAAGATTGTATTGATATAACATGCGATTAAGTTTGTGAAAAATTTACCATTGTGAAAATTGTTTGAGAGCTACATTCAACACCTATTGTAAATGGGCTTCTCACGGGTTAGTGATACCACAATTTTCTTGTACAACACAGCTCAGAATATACCCAAGACATCGGTCTAGCATAATATAGAGACAAACCTTCTGAATACTGGGTGTGCTACGAAACCATTCTTCTAGACCCCTTTTGAAAATTGGCTCCCGGACTATAACTACTGAGTATCCGAAGATACATTGGAAATGCGTGTGACACCACACCCTGGCCATCACCGCTCGGAAACCCCAATAGTTTCACAGGGTCGGATCAGTCCAGGGTGCGGATCGTGACATCCAATCAATTAAGAAGCCATAAGGCTTAGTGGAACATGAAGAGAGACAATAACTTAGCAATATGAGGCCCTTTAGGTATTTTGGCCAATCTTACACAACCTTGCCGGAGTGCGGGGCTAAATTATCGCAACTACTGGAAAAGAGGCGTACACTACGTGTTTCCTAAATTGTCTCTAATCATTTGAACCTATCCTATCGAGCTGAATAGAAAAGGTTTTTAGTCGGTAGCATGCCGGGCTAAACAGTTATAGCAAGGACAGCGACTTCAGTGAAAAATTGTTGGTGGCGGGAGAAAGTGCTGCATATACAAGAGGTGTTCAGCTTATTTTGTCACAAGATTGCACGATTTCTTGCCGCACACTTTTGGTCAATTGTCTCACTCACAATACCTTTTTACAAAGCCCACGAGCTTACCGACACGCTAGTTTAGTTTGTTAAAAGTTTTCAACATGCCAAGACATAAAATAAGCGAGAGAGCGGAGGGTATAATTCTCCATCTTTTGAGGAGGGGAACGACGCCGTCACTGATCAGAAATGAACTTTTGAAAGAAAATATCAGTGTCAGTGTGAGGACCATTTATCGCGTAAAGAATAACATCGGAAAAGAACGACAATTGACGAATCCAACACATGGAATGTCTGCTACATTGAAAATCAGAAGAAGACAACAGTAGTATCAAAGCAAGTGATAGACAAAGTGAAGAAAATGATAGCATGAATTAACCCACCGACACAACGTGAGATGAGCAATCTATTAGGAATTAGTTTGGGATCCGTAAATAACACCATAAACAGTGTTATCAAGGCAAAACTGAGAAAAAAATGTTTGGTTCATAAACTATCCCTAGAGCAGGTTGAAAAGAGGAGAAAGAGGAGCTGGAGGCTGTACCTGAAGCTGTGTGCGGGGAAGTGGAAAAACTTTGTCACCACAGATGAGGCTGTGTTTTATCTAGGTGAAAGCTACGGAAAACGGCGAGTCTGTTATGTTGGGAAAGGACAAATTGATATGGGTAAGTTGAAGTTTGTTAAACGTGACAGTTTCGTGCCTGTTTTCATGGTATGGGCAGGCGTTAGTCATTACGGAAAGACCAGTCTTAAATTCATTGATCGGAATGTGAAAATCAATGCTGATTATTACATTAAACATGTTTTGAGACCCTTTTTGAAACATGATGTTCCCAAATTATTCCCTGGGAGCAAACAGAAGGACATGGTTTTTCACCAAGATAGTGCTTCCTCTCATACTGCACGAAAGAGCTTAACATACTTAAAGCAGAACAATGTTAAATTCATTAGCCCCGCAGAATGGATGCCGAAGTTGCCGGATGCTGCCCCTATGGACTTTAGTATCTGGGGGATTGTCAAGCGCCGTCTACAGAAGCGGAAAGTTACAAGTCTTAACAGTCTAAAACGTGCTCTCAAAACCGAATGGAAGGCACTAAGTCAAACTGTGATCAATAAAGCCCTTTCTTTTTGGCCTAAGCGCTGTAGCGTGATATATCATGCTCATGGGTCTCAAATTGAACATCTCTGCAATGAAATTATTTTGTGATAAATTATTGTTGATTAAATACTTATTTGAAATTTGTGACAAAATAAACTGAACACCTCTCGTATAAATGTTGCTGTATAGTGTTGCCTACGTGCACTGCAGTCCTATATTTTCTACAAATAAACAAAACATGTGAACTGATGGCCACTGGCCATATATAAACTAACCAGAACAATCAATACAGTGTGAAATGATCAGAATACTATATCTATAGTACAGGTTAAGGAACCTATTACGGTGCGGTTAGCAAAAACACCTTACAGAAAATATGAATAACTATAAACAGATACAGAAATTATCACTAGCTGTCCTAAGACCGTTATGGTGCCTTTCAGTCATCGGGACCGTTTATACAGATACGATTATAATTAGCAAATATATAATTAACGGAATAATTAAACTGTCAAGTATAGTTACTTGAATAATCGGTAGCCATTCTTAAACCTGGGCTATCGTGTTACTGAAATTGATACGTCACTCTTAGGTTGACGTGAGTTGATGCATTCCCTGGAAGCTGGAAAGTTCCCGCAGGCTAGTTTCCGCAAACAGGATTCCCGCAAGCAGTAAAATACAATACATGCATACATACATATGCAGATGCATCCACAGATAGGCCCGTATGTTCCGTCAGAGTGTCAGTATATCAGTCATGTGAAAGCTGGTCTGCTAACCCTTGGCGCGGTGTTCCAGGGGAAAGATGTCTGGTTGCTGATGCCATGCAGAGTTGCAGTATGCCGGGTCGATCCCCGACCAGGGAGATGGTGATCAACAAATTAAACTAATGGGTGCATGACTGTCGGCTAAGTTAGCACATGGAAATTGAAGCTGCACGTTGAAAGTGCGTCAATAAAATAAAAATACATATACTGCCAGAGCCGTGCTGGAGTCAGAGTACAATAGACGTAAAAAGCCTAGAATTGAATCGTGGCAGGTGCATCCACAGATAGTCCCATATGAACCGTCAGTGTGTCAGTATATCAGGCATGTGAAAACTGGTCTGCTAACCCAAGATTAATCTTGGCGCCGTGGCCCGGTGGAAAGATGACTGGTTGCTGATGCCATGCTGGAGTTGCAGTATGGCAGTTTGATCCCTGACCGGGGAGATGGTGATCAACAAATTAAACTAATGGGTGCATGACTGCCGGCTGGTTATCATGTGGAAATTGAAGCCGCACGTTGCCAGTGCGTCAATAAAATATAATTCATGCATACATTCATATGCAGATGCATCCACAGATAGTCCCATATGCTTATATCGGTTCGATCCCTGACCAGGGAGATAGTGATCAACAAATTAAACTAATGGGTGCATGACTGTCGGCTGGTTAGCATGTTGAAATTGAATCCGCTCATTGCCAGTGTGTCAATAAAATAAAATACATGCATACATACATATGCAGATGCATCCACAGATAGTCCCATATGAATCGTTAGTGTGTCAGTGTATCAGACATGTGAAAGCTGGTCGGCCAAACCTTAACTGTTAGTCTAGGCGCGGTGGTCCAGTGGAAAGATGTCTGGTTGCTGATGCTATGCGGAGTTGCAGAATGGCGGTTCGATCCCCCGACCGGAAGATGGTAATCAACAAATTAAACTAATGGGTGCATGACTGTCGGCTAAGTTAGCACATAGAAATTGAAGCCGCACGTTGCCAGTGCATCAATAAGATAAAAAATACATGCATACATACATACATCTGCAGATGCATCCACAGATAGTCCCATATGAATCGTCAGCGTGTCAGTATATCAGACAATGTGAAAGCTGGTCTGCTAACCCAAGATGCTTATCTTGGCGCGGTTGTCCGGCGGAAAGATGTCTGGTTGCTGATGCTATGCGGAGTTGCAGAATGGTGGTTCGATCCCCCGACCGGAAGATGGTGATCAACAAATTAAACTAATGGGTGCATGACTGTCGGCTAAGTTAGCACATAGAAATTGAAGCTGCACGTTGCCAGTGCGTCAATAAAATAAAAATACATATACTGCCAGAGCCGTGCTGGAGTCAGAGTAAAATGCCTAGGATTGAATCGTGGAAGGTGCATTCACAGATAGTCCCATATGAATCGTCAGTGTGTCAGTGTATCAGACATGTGAAAGCTGGTCTGCTAGCCCAAGATTCTTATCTTGGCGAGGTGGTCCAGGGGAAAGATGTCTGGTTGCTGATGCCATGCAGAGTTGCAGTATGGTGGTTCGATCCCCGAGCGGGGAGATGGTGATCAATAAATTAAACTAATGGATGCATGACTGTTGGCTGGTTAGCATGTGGAAATTGACGCCGCGCGTTGCCAGTGTGTCAATAAATTAAATATATATACTGCCAGAGCCGTGATGGAGTCAGAGTACAATAGGCTTAAAAGCCTAGGATTGAATAGTGGCAGATGCATCCACGGATAGTCCCGTATGAATTGTCAGAGTGTCAGTATATCAGACATGTGAAAGCTTGTCTGCTAACCCGTGTGGTGGTCCAGGGGAAAGATGTCTGGTTGCCGATGCCATGCAGAGTTGCAGTATGGCGGTTCGATCCCCGAGCAGGGAGATGGTGATCAATAAATTAAACTAATGGGTGCATGAATGTTGGCAAAGTTAGCACATGGAAATTGAAGCCGCACGTTGCCAGTGCGTCAATAAAATAAAAATACATATACTGCCAGAGCCGTGCTGGAGTCAGAGTACAATAGGCATAAAAGCCTAGGATTGATTGTGACAGATGCATCCACAGATAGTCCCATATGAATCGTCAGTGTGTCAGTATATCAGACATGTGAAAGCTGGTCGACCAATCCTTGACTTTTTAGTCTTGGTGCGGTGGTCCAGTGGAAAGATGCCTGGTTGCTGATGCTATGCGGAGTTGCAGGATGGCGGTTCGATCACCCGACCAGGAGATGGTGATCAACAAATTAAACTAACGGGTGCAGCACTGTCGGCTAAGTTAGCACATGGAAATTGAAGCCGCACGTTGCCAGTGCGTCAATAAAATAAAAATACATATACTGCCAGAGCCGTGCTGGAGTCAGAGTACAATAGGCATAAAAGCCTAGGATTGATTGTGACAGATGCATCCACAGATAGTCCCATATGAATCGTCAGTGTGTCAGTATATCAGACATGTGAAAGCTGGTCGGCCAATCCTTGACTTTTTAGTCTTGGTGCGGTGGTCCAGTGGAAAGATGCCTGGTTGCTGATGCTATGCGGAGTTGCAGGATGGCGGTTCGATCCCCCGACCAGGAGATGGTGATCAACAAATTAAACTAACAGGTGCAGCACTGTCGGCTAAGTTAGCACATGGAAATTGAAGCCGCACGTTGCCAGTGCGTCAATAAAATAAAAATACATATACTGCCAGAGCCGTGCTGGAGTCAGAGTACAATAGGCGTAAAAGCCTAGGATTGAATTGTGGCGGGTGCATCCACAGATAGTCCCATATGAATCGTCAGTGTGTCAGTATATCAGACATGTGAAAGCTGGTCGGCCAATCCTTGACTTTTTAGTCTTGGTGCGGTGGTCCAGTGGAAAGATGCCTGGTTGCTGATGCTATGCGGAGTTGCAGGATGGCGGTTCGATCCCCCGACAGGGAGATGGTGATCAACAAATTAAACTAATGGGTGCATTACTGTCGGCTAAGTTAGCACATGGAAATTGAAGCCGCACGTTGCCAGTGCATCAATAAAATAAAAAATACATATACTGCCAGAGCCGTGCTGGAGTCAGAGTACAATAGGCGTAAAAGCCTAGGATTGAATTGTGGCGGGTGCATCCAAAGATAGTCTCATATGAATTGTCAGTGTGTCAGTATATCAGACATGTGAAAACTGGTTGGCCAATCCTTGACTTTTTAGTCTTGGTGCGGTGGTCCAGTGGAAAGATGCCTGGTTGCTGATGCTATGCGGAGTTGCAGAATGGCGGTTCGATCCCGCGACCAGGAGATGGTGATCAACAAATTAAACTAATGGGTGCATCACTGTCGGCTAAGTTAGCACATGGAAATTGAAGCTGCACGTTGCCAGTGCGTCAATAAAATAAAAACACATTAAACCCCTTTGTTGCTAATTCCGGTCAAAAGTATCAAAATATCTTCTCGTTAAGAGCTCCATGGGCACGCTTCTATTTATTGCTGTCTAGAATTGCCTATAGGTGCGGCCATTTCACGCATTGGATTGTGGGGCGGTGTCTCGCGAGATCTCCATCGATACGAGATCTAATAATTCTCTGCGCGAAGACACGGCTCTATTTTTAGATTGCTGGTTATCTCATAATTATTATCTTCATGCGCGTGATTCATGGCGAGTTCTCTTATTTGTTCTGGTCCGACTGTAATAGAGTTTGCGCAGCGATAACTGCATAATTATTTTAATAAACAGCCAACGGAACTCCAAATAACTACTCTAAATAAGTACTCTTCTTTTGCTGGAGGACTGCGTACAAAACATGTTTATCATTCCTTCTGCAGATGAAAGTACTCAAGCGCACACCCACTCGCGGCATCTCTTATATGTCCACTTTAGCACTCTATCAAACTGACCACAAATGGCTTCTTGTGGTGATCGTGAGAAATGTCCATTTGCATTAGCTACTCGCCGGAGAACTTGTTTTGAAAGTTTACCACTGGAATGACTGGTTGGATAACCGATCCTATAATTACAGTAGTAAATTGCAAAAGAAAAACCAAAATGGTCTCTTGGACGGCAATTAGACATAGGACATTTTCTATGATAATGGATTTTTCTGATCTGTTTCTGCAGTATATGACGTCATAATTATTTAGTTCAGATGTAGCAGGACGTCACAATCAAAATGTGTAATGAATGACGTATCTAGCTCCACCAGGAACATTGAATAGCCAGTCAAGTATGCGAATTGCACGTCTTTACTATTTAATCAACATGCTGTTGAATATTTTGAATCTAACTTGACTAGACGCTGTTCGAATTGTATGTCTTTGCTATTTATTCAACAGTCATTTTCTATGATAATGGCTGGGTTCGATCTGTAACTGAAGGATATGACGTCATAATAAATTACAACATATACAGGCTGATGTCACAATCCAAAATGTGTAAATGAATGGCGTATCGAACTCAGTCATGAACATTGAATAGTCCGGCAAGTGTACGATTTGTATGTTTTTACTGTTTAATCAACATCGTGTTGAATATTTTGAAACTAATTTGACCTGGCGTTGTTGTGGCCAGAGGCAGCAAACCTTTAAAAGCACCCAGTCAAATTAGTTTCAAAATAGTCATCAGCTTACCTGTATAGTTACCTTGAAATTGCAAGTCTGGGAATTCATTATTCAGCGTATATATACACATCGATTCCAACACGCAAAGAAGGGGTGGCACTTAGCTAGAAATAGGCGTGGCACACCTAGAAATGGATTCATCTATTGAAATTGGCATGTGCAAATTGAGCATTACAGGGCTAATACCACTTGTTAATGCGTGGTCCACACAATATGGACCACTTGTATTAAGAGAGCACCCGTATTTATAGGTCACATATTTTAACAAGGCCAATCATAGATTGTAGACCCTTGCCATCCCGAACGCACGTAGACCCGAATACAATACACTTATCCTCTGACAGAGCGAGGGTAATTAAAGGACAGTTCCAGGATTGGTAAAAGTGTACTTTATTTCAAAGACTATTATATGACTAACATATTGGATCCTAGATAAAAACAATTGACAAATAATACAAGTAATTATACCATCGTAAACATGGGATTATTTTGTCTCCTGGGTGGCGCCATTTTCTTGCAACGAAAGCGAAATTTCACGAGATCCTGACTTCATCCCCGCACCAACGCTATCTTTACCGAGCATGAAGGCTTACAGTAAATATGTGTATGCATGGAGGCCTACCATGTACTAATTTGTAATCGTTAGGACATTGTCCAGTTAAACTAGTAAGTTTTTCAAGTAATTCTAGTATCCGAAGTCGGTGGGGAATCGTTAACCCCTAGACCGCTGAAGCATAGATTCCATTTTCTCTATCCTATAAGAATGTGTTCATTTTGGTAACAATGTTGCTGTAAGTCATTGCTGTGCATGAGAGCAACACGTTTCAGCAACATTTACATGTACCCCGGTACTAATTCTGTAAGTACCAGTAGACTATTACGCATTTTACGACCTGCAATAAGGGTTAAATGAAGTGGCACACTTAAACCATGCGTATTGTCAAATTACTCAGCTGAGTCAAGATACCGTTATTGCGTGTGTCGCAGGCAGTGTAAATATATATTTCAAGAAAACATATGATATGATAATATTGCCGGAACCACAGAACCGATTGTAATAATTCTGATACCTACCTGTAGCTGCAAATTCGAGAGATTTATGTAATGCTAAGGATGTTAGAATTGGCCTAGTGGTTCAAAAGATACACTTTGCGGGGTAAACTAAGCCAGCAAAATTTCAAACAAAAATTGCAGGATGCGGTCTATCCATCATCCCATACCAGAATGAGTATTACTGCTACAATGACAGAATTTGCTGTGCGGAAATTTTACAATGTTATCACATAACAGAAAATATTCCATCAAAATATCTTAATTATTGAAATTACTACAGCTTGCCGGGCAATATTGACCGGCGATGAAAATTCCCAGATTTTATGTCAAAATGTTAATTCATTTGGTGATATCTCTGGCAATATTTACGTGAGCAAAATTAGAATTGGTCAAGCAAATTTCCTTCAGCTTTAAGCACACTCCAATTTAATGACAATACGCAAAGATAGATGCTGCGAGACCAAAACCATCTCATGCTGAATTTCACCAAAAAGGGGAATATATAAGCATCCATTGTCCTCGCTCCTTCAGCCATAGCAATAGCAGTGGTGCGGGACTGACGTCACTAGACGCGATAAAATGGCAGCGCCCGATGTGCGAAAAATTGTCAATAGTTGGTTACGCTATTTCTATCTGGTTAATATTCTGGCGCAATTTCATTAAACATGTAATAATCTTTCAAATAAAGCACACTTTTTATCATTCCAGAATTGTCCTTTAGTACCACTTGCTAATGGGCCTTTTAGGTTGTCTATCCATCATATTACGTCGCATGACGTCGTAATTAATTAAGTGAGGCTTAGGATAACATCATAATAATGACGTCATGACTGACTCGATTTAGTCCCTCTCAAATGCTTAATAATCTGACACGTTGTACGAATTGTATGTTTTTGTTATTTAATAAAAATGCTGTTGAATATTTTGAAAGTAATTTGACTGGGCGCTGTTGCTGCCATAGGCAGCAACAGGACCCAGTCAATTTAGTGTCAAAATATTCCACCGCTTACCTGTATAGTTTTCTTTAAATTTATAGTCTAGAAGTTCAGAAATCCATCGATCCCAACTCGAGAGAGGTATCGGTGGAGTTTAGCTAGAGATGGACGGGGCATAGCTAAACTGGAAAGGTTCATTGTATTAATACGCCAACACAGTTTTTGGTGCTATATTGTCTGTAGTATGTTCAGCCCCATAATCTAGCTCACATAGACTTGAGCTTTAATATGCTAGTTATATTCCGAATCTAACAAATTCTAGATGAAGTAATTTTAATACGCAAAATTTAGCTTAAATGATGGTGTATTCGTGGTTTTCGGTGCCCTACTTCTCCGTAATATGGTCGGTTCCAGAACTTCGCTCACATAGACGTATAGGAGTTTGAATATGCTAGTTACATTGGGAATTTAAAAGAATTCGAACGTGAAGTATTTCATCGCATAAATTTGTTCCAATGTTGGCAGATCTGCGGTTTTCAATACTCTACCATCTGCAATATGTGTGGCTACATAATTTCACCCATATGGTTAGATAGGGATATGAATACACTAATGAATCTTGAGATTTCTATCACATAGTAATTTCGTAATATTCAATTTAGTAGCCACGGACAGTTGTCAAATGCCAACAAATTACTATATTCAGTATTAGAATCTCAGTTCTCGGTTTGTAATCATTTTTTTTACATATAGCTGTATATAACTGAATATGTACTACTGCTTTTGCACGATTCTACCATCAAGTAATTTGGTAATATGTAGTTACATATTCGCCATATGGCCTCATTGTAATATGGTTGGTTCACATTCACCACATTCAGATAGGTGTCGATATGTCCTGACATATCGCTCATAATGGGTTCGGCCCAGAATATCATCCATATGTTTAGATAGGTATAGGCATAAGCTTATGACGTAGTGAGATTTAAAAATAATTCATGGTTTTCATTGCAATACGTTCACCCCCAGAATTTCACCCACAAATACTTATAGGAAATATGCTAGTTGTATTCCGAATTAAAAAAAATTCTACAGGAACGTAATTTCATAGTACACAATTCCATACCGAAAATTGGCGCAAATTCTGTCAGATCAACGATTTTCTGTACCACACTGTTTGCAATAGGTTCGACCCCAGAGGTTCACCCATATGGTTAGATACGGATATGAATACGCTAATAAAGTATCAAAGGTTTAAAAAATGTTTACTATACAGTAATTTCGTCATATGCAATTTAGTAGTGGCACACCATTGTCAAATTCCAGTAATGTACTATATTCGATACTAGAATATCTCTATATGCCTTGTAGCCGGTTTTCAAACATAAGGCCATGTAGAACTCACTATGTTCTCGTGCTGTGCGAAATATTGTAATAATTCTACCACCAAATATTTATTATAGTAATGTGAAAATATTTCTATATATCCCATATTATTAGCCACGTGTACTGGTAGAACCTGACGTATCAGGCTAATACCCTAACATTTGTACATATGGTCAACAAGATCGTCATCATTACAACGGTTGAGGCCGATTTTGGCCTTTTTGTCGAGCAAAGATATTTGATTTAATAGTTTGTCACTGTTTCCAGTAAAGATACCGTTTAATAGGTGACATAGATACGATAGCTAAATGAAACAGATTACGATGTCGTGGTTGTTTCCCACTGGGTCTTCAGTCAGAACGTTTTCTACTCTGTCATTTTCGTTGGAGAAAACTAGGTTCACGGTATTGGTTCTATCCTGGCCACTTAACTTTGTTGAAAAGGTTATCTGTCGGTACAGATCGGGATCCTGTATTGCATCAAAGATATTCGTGCTTTCTGCATTTCACAAGCATTGCAGTGTATATTTCACCAATATATTTCCGGGTAATAAGCTCTTCACGTCTGTTTAAGAAGGTATCAAGATTCAGGTTTAAAATATTCTTTAAAGTCTTCTTTAATATGTTTGAATGGGTGTCAGGGTCTGTACTGCTTCTTGCGCAGATTTTCTACTGACTGGGATGCCAGTTCTGTTGATTTCTTTATCTTTACAAATTGTTGGTACCTAATGAGCCAAATTTGATCTGTTACGCTCTGTTGATGCAGTAGTGCAATTTTCTCATCACTGGCTGCTCTTAACTTTGTCTGTTCCTCTCTCTCTGTTAAGGAGTTTGGCCTGGAGAAAAAGGATGGATGGAAAAAGTGTTGGACTGACCAAAAATATAAGCTGCTTTTCCTAGCCCATAGCTAATACTGACCATATCTTTTTGCAAGAAATATTCCTTCTTTTGTGGTATTGTCCGCCTATATGTTTGTCATGAGTGGCTTGTATGCCTTTATATAACTTCATTTTTTCATGGAACAATTGAGTTTATTCTCAGAATTATAATAACCTCCGGGCACGCTATTTACCATTGATGCCTTGCATCAATATGTGTACTTGTTTTGTAGGTGTAGCCATCATTGGCGTTGCAATGTGGTCGCCGTCGCGACTATTGTCACTACAGCTGCTGCCACTGCTGTTATGGTGAAGTCGTCGTCGTCGTCGTCGTCGTAGTAGTAGTAGTAGTAGTAGTAGTAGTAGTAGTAGTAGTAGTAGTAGTAGTAGTAGTAGTAGTAGTAGTAGTAGTAGTAGTAGTGGCGGCGGCGGCGGCGGCGGCGGCTGCAGTAGTTCGTCATTGTATTTAGCTGGTTTTGCAGTTTTTCTTAGGCATACGGTGTGCTGGGAAGTAGTTAGTGATGATTCTAATAAAGTTGCCGAATATTGCAATGTTCCAAAAGCTTCGCCAGAACAACTGGATCGTTAATCGATGTTAATGACGCTTATTTGACCATTTTCTCCACTATTTGTAACAACTTTTGTTGCATTGGTATCATTTCTGCTGTTCCCCTTTGTTGTCATTGATTCATTTTCAGCGTTACAAGGTAGCATCGATATGTACCTGCGACGCAGATATTTCATACGAAAGAAATACAGCACCGGATTATAACAACAGCTGATCAGCGTAAGGGTGCATCGTATGGAGAAGTTAGCAGTAACACCAATAGGTAACTTACTGTATGGAAAGGTCAAATCAAGCAAAGTCATGATAAAGAAGGGTGCCCAGACAGTAATGAAGATGACGCTGGACAGGAACATAGTGATTGAGATCTGAATCTCGCGACGTTTTGCGTATTCTCGCATTATGGACGGAGCCACGCGATTACTTGCACGTCTCATTGCAACAGCAGCCCTCATGTAGTTTATACACATGATCATCAGAGGTACCAGAAATGCAAAGATGGCTATTGTAATATGAATAACCATGTTGTGTGTGTGCGGGATTCCCCATGGTTTGCAAGCATAACGTAGATCTTGAGCGTCAAATGTTCCATTTTCAATCTGTGGAAATGAGTTCGTTATGACTGGAACTGTCGAAAACTGATAAGCCCGTATTCCGCACACGGTTATTGCGAATGCCCAAATCCCAATCACTGCTAGAGTTCCATGCCTACTTACTAATTGATCCTTATATGTGTGTGTTGTGACGCGTTTCATTCGGTCATAGCTGATCGCTACCAACGAGATAATTTCAGCAACTACTGCTGCCATGGAAATTGATTTGAACATGCGACACAAAACATCTCCAATTCCCCAGAACTTCCCAAATATCAGAATATTTGCAATGTAGACAGGATTTGTAAGTGCGCACAAAACTATATCACAAATACAAATGTTCAGCATAATGACGTAAGTAAAAATCTTCAGTTTTTCATGAACCACTAATATGTAGATGGTTGCAAGATTGGTCAGAAATCCGAAAACCGAGGCGGGAAAGGCAAACACCATGAATATAACGTGAGCGGTCAACATGGTGTATGCAATGTACCGAGAGCTTTGGTTTACAGGAAGAATGCGCGTCTTTATTAAGTTCTCACGTCAAGCATCAATATACCTTTATATTGGACCGGGTATGCGATCCTAGTTATGAGAGCCTGTCCATAAATAATGTTCAATACAATGTTCGTTTGTGGCGCAATGAACTACCTGTAGACGTTGTTCCGCAAGCCGCGAATTAAACGATCGGTTACATTTAGGTCTGTTCACGTTTCAGATTAGTCAAGAGAATCATAACATTTACTTAGTTCAGATTCGCATTATATTCTCTCAGGCTTCACATAAAGCATATGATGGAATGTCCACTTGCAGGCCAAGAAGAGACTATTAAAAGTTATTAATGGGATGATTTACTTGGTTATTACACCATGCATTCCAGTGATATATTGTCAAAAATAGTATTCTCCTTGCCTAGAAACGAACACGGATCAAGCCATCAGGGTATGTTCAGATCCACTGCTGCTGCTGCTGCTGCTGCTGCTGCTGCTGCTGCTCCACTTTGTTGTCATTGATTCATCTTGAGTGTTACCACGTAACATCGATATGTACCTGCGACAAAGAGATTTCATACGACCTCACCGTATTGGGATCGATCGATCCCTGAACTGTCTGACTATCAATTTCCAGAATACTATGCAGGTAGGATGGTGAATACTTTGAAATTAATTTGTTAGTGGCAGTAACAGCGCCCCAGTTAAATTAGTTTCAAAATATTCAACAGCATCTGTATTAAATTGTAAAGCCATACATTTCGTATAACAAATCTAAGCCCGTCATCAATTAAACGTTCGTTGCGAACTTATCTATATCATTCATGACGTGGTTGATAATGACGTCATATGATCGAGGGATAAACTGGACAGGCCCACTGGGGAAGATGTTTCTGGCAATGAAGGCGTAAATCTTTTTGTGCCAAAACTCTATTTAGAATATGATACTGATTGCTAATGGACCTTTCCAGTTTATCCATCAGTTATATGACGTCATGTGTGTGATGACGTCATAATCAATGACGTAGATAAATCCATGGCGTAGATAGGTTTGTCACGAACGCTTAATTGATGACGGACTAAGGGTTGTTGTACGAATTGTATGTCTGTACGATTTAATAAAGATGTTGTTGAATATCTTGGAACTAATTTGACTTGGCGCTGTTGCTGGCATAGGCAGCAACAGCAGCCAGTCAAATTAGCTTCAAAATATTCAATAGCTTACCTGTATAGTTTTTTGGAAATTGATAGTCCTGCAGTCCAGGGATCGATCCTAACACGGCGAAGTGCGGGTGAAGCTTAGCTAAAGATGGGCGCGGCATAGCAAAAGCTGGAAAGCTCCATTTAACCATGCCAACAATGAATAAACATAATCTCAATTTCAAGACAGCCCGACAGGTAAGCTGTTGATTATTTTGAAGGTAATTTGTCTGGAATATAATGCCAGTCAAATTAACCCTTAAATCTGTTACACGTGAAACGACAAAGTCTGTAAGATGTGATGTACTGTTAGATATTTGGAAATTAATTTGACGAGAAACTGTGTGCTGCCTGCAATATGTTCTCATGAAATTAGTTTCAAAATAATTAACAGTGTTCCTGAGTAGTTGGTTTGTATGCGAGACACTGACATTTCTTGTGTCAAAGGGTTAATCTCAAAATATGCAGCAGAATCGTAATTAAATTGTAAATGAATTTTCGTATTTACTCTTTCTTGTTCAAATTTCATTTGAATTACTTACATCTATCACCGGTATTCTTCTGATAAAACTAAAACAAACCTTATTCTAAGAATCGGAAACTCGTTGAACTGATAACATAAATGACGGCATTTAGCGCACCAACTGTCAATGTTCACTGGGCGCGGGAATGAAAGCTGTGGATGAATTTATATAAATACGTCCAGAGGCTAAAATCCGATCAATAAATAATAAGGCGGGGAATCCTAAACGCGAACGTGGCGCATGTGCAGGGGCAGATTCAAAGGGGGTGGGGAGGGTGGTGTGTGTGTGAGGCGGAGGCGGCGTACTGTAACTGTAATTAATCTTAACCTCGTACATAGGAGAACCGCATCAGCTGCGCAAGCCTATATATCAACGACTAGATCACCTAGCCTAACCAGAAACTACTATATCTATGCCTATATGAATTGGTCACATTAACAATATTTCTACACACCCTACTATATACATTTATATACATTTATAAGGCCACCAGAACCGGAAAGATATCTATTCCTTTCTAGAGATACTTGCAGGACTCACTGACTGTATAAGCTCCCGCATATATGTATATATGAGCTTTAATCGGCAATAATGGTCCACAGGGGCGTCGTGCAAGACGAAAATTTGGGGGAGCGCAGAAGGCAACTAGATCGGGTGACATAATTGTCATTCTACAATCAAGAGGTTTAACTAATATTGAGGACCAAGCAGATGGGTATTGATACTATTGATCGTATTTCCACCCAACGAAAATATTGTTTTAAACAATTATTCTCTCAGGGGTCATCTACTACATTTCAAGACATAAATATTGTCAGACGGGTGCCTACAAAATTATCATGTTTTTGCTTAGTTTCTTCTGAAAAATAGTTGTCTAAATTTAAAAAATCTATGTCAGCAAGCCAGATCCACACACATTTATAGCTATTAAGTCGAAAGCCTAGAAAGCTGAATATCAACATTCATGGATCACAACTCAAACAAGTGGCTGAATTCAAGTATCAGGGAAGCAGCTTCACAGAAGACGGAAGAATTCACAGGGGGATTGAGAACGCACGCACAATTGACACACACGCAGCCAGCTTCACTTCCCCTCACCAACTGAACAGAATGGCTATACAAACCAACCAGCATTCAGACCGTACAACCCTCCACGCATCCAATCTGGCAGCGGGCAGAAAGCTTCATGTCCCCTCGACACCAACCAGTACAAACGAGATGATAAGGTGAAGTAAGACGCACAGTCAATGGCATCGCAAATGCCCACATTTTCACAAAATTTTAGCCTTTAACCCGACTCTTGCACACACCCACCCCCCCCCCCCCCCCAACCCCACACCCACCCCTTCCCCCAGATGCGGAGCTCAAAATAAATGCCATCTCGCAATCATATGGGCAACTAATATAGCTTATTTAGTGTGAATTCGACTAAATGGTTTTAAATAAAATATCGGGACGGACAGACAAACATACGGAAAACAAACCTGACAGTTACTTCTTCAATACGAATCGTGATAAATATCTTTGTAAACATGGCTTTGCTTTACAAAATACATTAGCAATAAGCCACTGTATTCTGAGAGTGAGGAAATCAAATCCATAAGAATGATTGTGGATCGAAGATGAAACTGAATAAATTATGCAATTAATCATATCATTTCATTTATGTCTGAGAAGTTTGAATTTCTCTCTAATTAGGATTTGACAATATAGCAATGCTTAGAATCTTGGATTTGTACTAAAATCGCGAACTTTAAAACAGTCAGCAGTATATTCCTGCGCGCGGAATTCTGTGAATTATTATAGTATAGGCGTATTATGCCACAGAGGTATGGAAAATATTGATATGATAGTTTTAGAACTTCATTATATATAACATGAAATATATGCATCTTGTATGGAGTGGTAGGCGCAAAATGGTTCGTGTGGAGAACCAAATATGCTATGTATGAAATAATCCAGTCCACACATCGTCAACTGGAACTATTCTCACCCCAATGTGTCAAATGGATTGATCTCCTTATCTTCATTTGAAGAACAAAGTTTCAGAGAAGCAATTACCTAAATTATGCATAATAAAATAACATATTATCTAGTATACAAAAATTGCATTGTCAATATGTCAACCCCCCCCCCCCCCCCCCGGCACCTCTTACACGACGTCACTGATAGTTCATAAGACAGATGTAGTTGCAAGACCGGCAAGATAGTTTCGCACATCATTTAGCAGGATAGTATGGTCGTTGAAGGTTTAAACCAAGAGAATGATGGTGTAGAAGCGAACTTGGTACTGTTTGAAAGGTAATTTCAAGCACAATAACATATCCAAAATCGCCTAAAATCGGCTTTGGGGAGAATTTTTGAGAGCCATTTGAATTATGTGGGAATTTTACCAGTGCCGTCAATGGGTTTTCTGATGGTTTGCTACACTTATGGTGGGATATCAGCTATAAAAACTAAATTAAACTAGTAATAGTAGTAGTAGTAGTAGTAGTAGTAGTAGTAGTAGTAGTAGTAGTAGTAGTAGTAGTAGTAGTAGTAGTAGTAGTAGTAGCAGCAGCAGCAGCAGCAGTAGTAGTAGTAGTAGTAGTAGTAGTAGTAGTAGTAGTAGTAGTAGTAGTAGTAGTAGTAGTAGTAGTAGTAGTAGTAGTAGTAGTAGTAGTAGTAGTAAGGGCACAAAACTCCTCATCTCAGAAACAGGTATATGTCTTTGTCTTCTCCAGTCGCCATATTAGCTGTTGCAGCAAAGCGTTATCATCACTCTAACTGTCACAAATGTCTTCATGTACAAAAAATTTAGGTAATGTTCAGACGGTTACTGGAAATGTTTAAATTTTCCATGGATAGTTAAAAACATACACGAATCTGGATATGAAATTACGGTTTTTTCACACTTGCTACTCGCAATAAATGTGTACGTTCAAGAAAGAAATTAAGCAAATATTTTAGTCACTGCTTAAACCAATTTATATTCATTGTCCAAACTTATCATCTTCATTATCAGAATTGTCAGAATTTAAACATATTTCTGCAGCATTTTTACAACCTTCACCTCTGAAGTCGCCACAGGCTGTTACACACGTTAATCCATTTTACGACACGTACAGATATTGGTACTACATGGATTCTGTGAAGATAATTTGCATTTACAGTGAACAAACGTCAGCAAACTTTCTGGAGCTGCATTTATATCTGTCATGATTGGTTTTAACTGTGCCCTCTAGGTTGCAACCCGAATACGTTGAATCCAGGCATACATCTGAGAGTTTCTTGTGGACTGTGAAAAAACGCTGCTCTTTCAGTAGGAGGCAGCTTCTGTGGCTCAATGGCTGTTTTACAGGATGCAGTCATCTCCATGAACCTTGTGTACCTTAACCTGTTGAGAGAGTCAATGCTCTTACCATCAAACATGACAATAAATAAACACACTCATGCCTCACCAACATGAGTTGCTGTTGCTTCACAGTCACTGATTATGGAATATAGTCGACGCACTTCTGATTCCCGTAGTTTCTTTAACAAGCTGGACTTCTCATGGCCAAATATTGCAGACGTGGTATTACATCCAGTCCAGGCATGAGCGAAAAGAAGGTGCGACATTACATGTGTATCAATCTTTCCAGCCACATCACGAATGCCCCAGATTTTCAGTCCTTTCTTAAGAGATTTCTTGGCCTCTGATCTAAAGTTTATATCAGCCATATCAGGTTTCCAGTGATGCATCAGTAAAACTAGGATGTCCGTATCGTCTGATACAACAGTAACTACATCTCCTTGCCTTGAAATTCAAAGTGCAATGGAAACTACCATTGTGTCAGTGTCACCTTTACTGATGTAGACTTGGTGGCCATCAGATTTTAAGTAGGTACTCAACAATTTAATGAATTCGCTCTTATTGCTCTCATTTGACAGAAATACTTGTTGATTATTGCACATCTCCATAGACTCATTGACTTGAATGTCTGCTGATGTTCTACCACCCATTCTTTGGTGTTTATGATCCTTTGTTTAGGGGGCCTGCTCATAACCATCGAAAACAATGCAAGAGTTTCCATACATCATTTTGACATAACTCACATACTGCTCAACCATATCTTTGTATGTGTCTTTTGTTCTCCATCTAACGCTATGAAGAAGTGCATCCCCGTCAAGAACAAACATCATATTAACCGGGAAAACAATGTTGTTGGATTTATGTGAATTTTCTGCTGGTCAACTTTGATACCCGGATACAGATACTGCAATGATCTAAGCTGGTCATTTCCTTTGACAGTTGCATCTAGGATATTTACACTGTTAAGTTTGCTATGAAGTGTTGACCCCACTTCCTCTTTATCATCACAATTTACACTATCCCCATCACAGCGCAATCTTGGTTCATTCAAATTAAATGGTTCGTGTTAATTAAACCACTCACACACTCTATTCAAGTCATTGAAATCATGCCTACTTCTTGTTACTCCTAACTGAATGAGTTGCTCACTAGTGTTATGCTTAATTTGTGTCAAGCTTGTCATAGCATTATGCACTGCAGCACATTTGTGCATGCTGTAAATCCACTGCAGACGGACACTTTCTGTTATTCCTCTCCCTCTCGTCAACCCACCGCGACTTTTTATGGATCGCATCAGAACTTGCTTAATTGCTAGATCCGTCTAGAGTCCTGCCCAGTATGACTACTACTCCTCCGGACAGTATGGTAGCCATCGTTTATGAAGCATTGATACAACGATGGATGCTCTTCTGGTAACTCTAACTTTAGCTGTAAGTAGAGTCTGACACTTTTTGCATAATTAATGTGACCTGTTGCAGCAACCAAGTTTATCATTTTACTGACTGCAACAACGTGCAGGCTCCAATCTCCAGTTCTTTCAGCGTGAATGAAAAGTTTGAGTGTTTCCACATATTCTATATGCTGTAGCCAAAGCTTGGTTGTTCGGGAACTCTTTCCGGGCTTATCCTTGTACTTCATCAAACATCTCTGCAACTCCACAAGTTCTTTTGATGCAGCAATAGCTGTAACTGATACAAACATGTCTTTTACTCCATCATATAAATCACATAGTTTATCCAATGCAGCATTGTCTAACTTATCTTCTTCCCACACATTCTCAGCACAGCAAGAACGTTCTCTGCTATTCATATCTGATGTCTCATCTGAAATGAAGGGAGATCGTCGGTCACAGTATCTATTATTTCATCTAATGACGTATGGGAAGCTTCCATTTCGACATTAACTGTTTCGAGTGGTAGATCTTTTTGCAGATATTCCTCTTTATTCTGTGCCAATGCTTCACTTCGAATTGATGTAGGCGGTAAAACGACATTCCCCAATTGATTAACTAGTGCAGCTTCTACTAAAGTGTCCCCGCAAAGCCTTTGCCACAGCTTTTCCTGCCATTATGTGGATTACTGCGTTTGGACCATAGGCTTGTTCCAAGGCCTCTTCCAAACCAGAGCCACTCATCATTGAGCCAATACTACCTAAAAAGATAATCATAGTGTGAAAACCACAGTGTTTGCATACAACATCCATTGATTTCGCTTTGATGATTTCGAGTGCTTTGATACACAGTGGCTGATCGAATGTTAAACACGAAGTGACTACATTTAGTTTTTCAGCCTGATTTTGGATATATAGAAGTGTTGAATAAACGCACGTGTCATCTGATGGATTTAAATCTATAATTGGTAGAAACCGTATATCCGATTTCAAATGCTCACTGCCAGAAAATATGTGCTGCATAAAGCCTGACCAGCTTGGTCTAGGTCCAGCCGCCTTGCTGAAAAACCAACCAGAATGCCATAGCAAGTCAGAATATATTTCCGGAGGCAATGTGTACGGTGTTTGTAGCTGAAGAATGGGCTTGTATACTGTTGCAGATAACACATGGTCAGGTGGAGCTATGTATTGCACTATGGGTACCCCTTCATGTTTTACTAACTCACCAAATGTGATACGTTTCTGTTTTTCTATTGCTGGTTCTTGCGGAATTAATGGAGTGTCAGTGGTTGAAATAGCTATGATCCCCATGTCATGAAAGGTTCCTTGTCCATCCAATGTTGCGATGTTATGGTCAACATTGTCTGCAACCCATTGAGTAAATGTACCAGGAAAATAATTAGAATGTAAATTATCAAGATTCTTATTTTGAATTACAAATTGCTTATATTTGGTTACTTCATAATAACTCACAGAGAAGCCCAACTTTGACAACTCATTTATTAACCACTTTGAACCGAATACGTGGTCCATCTCAACACCTAACCCAAACAATGTGGGAGCTACAAGTGATCTTGGTCGTGCTACCTGCAGGATGGACTGCCCAATACTATTCTGTTTCAGTTCTGATGAAATAAGTGTTTTAAAAAATAGCTGGAGGTATTTTGGGAGCCATTGCTTGCCTTTGGCAATGTTACTGTTATCCTCGTTAGTTGGGTACACCTCTGTATTATACTCCTTATCTCTGATTTCTGTGCAAATAATCTGATCTGCAGTTATAACTATACGTTCAACCGCCTCTTCGAGATTCGCTTTCTTGTTACAGTACCATTTATCATTAATTATATAGTTCGCCATATTTCTGAAGCAGACAACATTTTTACACGCACTCACGTCTGCAAAGAAGATAAATTGTTTGTGGTGATCTAAGAGCGTTTGCTTAACTCTCTTAATTGAATATACCTCAGAATCGTTACATAACTCTATCATCTTAATGTGAAGTTCTGCAAGGGTATACAGTTCTGGATCACCTGTCTCAAGCCAATGACACAATCTCTCAAAGCAAACTAGCATTTCTCTATCTTATGGTCGCCCCTGCAGCTTTACATCGGTACTAGGTAGGCTATCTTCCTTCATTAGCACAAATCTTGTGTATCACTCGTCATGATAAACAGCTTCCGCTGCAACCAAGTCAAAACATCCATGTAACCGACTCTGTACATCATTAGACAATGGATCAGTTTTTTTCCTACAGCCTACTGTAAGCTTGTCTCTGAAGGTCAGTGTTGTTACTTCATGCACAATTATTCTGCTTGGGTGTCGACTAAAAACAGCCGCGGAAAATCCACAGAGAAAGCAGTCATCTTTCCAATTAAATGTTGGTGTACTGGATCGGAATTTCTTTGCGCGTTGTAATTGACTTGTTATTGACTTCATTAGTGTGCTACATCTCTATGGTTAGTAAAGTCACGATGACAGTTTTGATGTCCCAATACCTATTGCTGATCAAACTTATTAATCCCTTTTTTTGTAAATATAACTGGCTTTTCAGTCTCAAATCCCAATTTGTATATAACACAGCACTCTTCTCGGAAATTGCAAGGACTCTCTTCACCGCTTTCTTCAGCCATTGGGTACAAATGGTAAAAAAAATATAGGACAAAATTCCTATATTTACTATATAATTAATTCCTCGATTTGGATAATAATGTCTCTTTATTATGCAACACTCAGGGCAAATACTTTTACAACATCATTAATGACTGTTAACTTTTAAACGAACAAGTTGGCGTATGTAATCTAAGTTACAATAACGCTGATTTGCATGATGGTGCGCCTTTTATCATTTCCGCGAAATATGAATGCAGTTGAGGGAACGCTTGGTTATTTGTGAGAGCTGTATAAATCCGGGTCAAAGAAATTTGCATGTGTAAGAAATGAATTGCTAGAATTTATACGGCAATTGTTGAACCGTCTGGGGTGGGGGGGGGGGGGGGGGGGGGGGGGGGGGGGCCCAGTAATATTTTGACATTATAAAAGTTGTAATTTTTATCATACCATATGCGTATTTAATATTTTTTCCTCTGATCTCGCCTCTAAAATATCAACTAAATTTAACCGGATCTGGATTTTTCTCCCCAAGGCCAATTTTAGGCGATTTGGGATATGTTATTGTACTCGATTTTGCGCTACCAACGATACAAAATTCGCTTATACACCATTCTTCCCCCTCCCCGGTAAGGTTTGATTTTTTTACTTCAACGACCACACTAAATGTTCTATGTAACAACAGTACATGCGCAGATTATGTTTCATTAATAATAATAATAATAATAATAATAATAATAATAATAATAATAATAATAATAATAATAATAATAATAATAATAATAATAATAATAATCTTTATTTAAGGAGGGTAAATCTTCAGTACCCTGATTTTGGAGAGGCCCTCACAGGATCATATATATACACATATATAAATATATACATTATATTATATTTGTGTACACTTAATCACACACTCGCTCGTGCGCTCCCTCGGTATCACATATGTTCTCTTGCTCGCACCTATGCTTACTCGCTCGCAAGCTCATCCATTCAGTCGCTCACTTACTGACTCGCTCGCTCGTTCGCACGCTCTCTCACACGCACGTTTGCTCATACATCGGCACGCTCATTCGCATGCTTGTTCGCTCATACACTCGCTCGCTCGTCCACTCACCCACTTACCAACACACACGCGTATTCGCTCCAAAGCGCTCATTCATTTGGTCACTCACTCAATTACTGTCTCGCTTACTCACACGCTCGCTCACACGCACGTTTTGTCACACGCTGAGCGCTCATTTGCATGCTCGTTTGCTCATGCGCTTGCTTGCTCGATCGCCCACTCGCCCGCACATACGCGCATTCGCTCGAAAGTTCAGTCATTCGCTCACTCATTCACTTACTGACTCACTCGCTCGCATGCTCGATCACACTCACGTTTTTTTACGTGCGGGCACGTTCATTAGCATGCTCATTCGCCCATACGCTAGCTTGCTCACTCACCTGCTCATACGCGCACTCATTCATTCGCTCACTCACTCCCTTACTCACTCGCACGTGAGCACACTCGCTCACACACATGCTCGCACGCTCGCTCACACGCCTGCTCGCTCATTCACCCACGCGCCCACCCGCTCAACATATATTTACACAAATAAGTTATTTTAAATATGTATTTATACATAACCATTTCAACACCGACATGTTGGCAAAAAAAATTAAAGGAAATCTTACAGGTAGGTTGCTGAATATTTTAAAATAATAATTTGACTGACAGATGTGGGTGAAGTAAGCACCAACAGTTCCAGTCAAATTAGTATCGAACTATTCAGCAGGGAAACTTTTTGTTTCTTTTCCGTAATTGGGTGTTTATCGAAATTTAAATGGTTAAGAATCATGATTATGATTACACTCTTTTTGTACTGTTGCATTTCAATCTCTAGATCTGCAGATTATTACCTTCTTAGGCCACGTTTCCACTAGAGCGCCATTCCGGAGCAATTCCATACGTTAGTATGTCGTTACTCAGGATTCGCTCTCCAGGGCGAACACGACCTTAGGTTCATTTAAGTAAATCAAGGTATTTAAATAGATCCTAACATGCGCAAAACTAGTAAGCTCGATGTATTACCGCAAATATATCCTTCGTGCTTATATCATATATTAGATAGATATCAGAACATCATAATCAAAATGCGGTTCACAAATTTTTGTTCTTCGTCTATTCTAAGCCGCTGTTCGATCCTAACACGCGAAAAACTAGAAAGCTCCTTGTATAACTACAAATGGACCCCTATACTATTTAATTACCTAGTGAGTATATCATATATTGGACAAATATCAAAACATCATGATGTCCGTCTATACTAAGCCTGTGTTCACACCATAGTGTTAATCCGGAACAATTCGATACTAAAATATGGGGTTATTACGAATTAACTCTCCAGTGTGAACAAGGACTAAGATGTGGTCAACGCACATAGACATTTATTTGCTAGGTAAAACGTATTCCTACTTTAACAGTTCGACTGCTGTATTTTTGTAAAAGACATATGCCTATAATAGGGATTATATCGTTGGATATGCTAAACATTTTGAGAAACATTTTGACCGAAAGTTGTTGCCGACTAGACAGCCAGTAACATTCAGTCAAATTTGTCCTTAGCAATGCACTTAGTGGTCCCCATAACCTGGGCTAATTGATCCATTAACCTCAAACTCAAAGCAATCATAAACTGTCGCAATATGAAGGCGAGAGCTAAATTTGGAGATTCTACGTTCTGGTATTCCAGAGTTAGGCTCAAAACGGTGTATTCTGATATGCACTTCGTGACCCTGTTAACTAGATATTTGAGGCTTTGTCCTAACTCATCAAACTTCTAGCCACCTATAATATAAAAGGATGTGTCAAATTTGGCTATTCTAGCTACTAGCGTTCCCGAATTATGTCCAAAAATGTGTATTTCAGGGTTTGAAAGTGGCCTGAAACTAAGTTTTTCTAGCCACTTACAATATCAATGTATGGGTCGAATTTGGTGACTATACTTATTTGTGTTCCCAATTTATGGCTAAAATGCGTATTTTGTGATACACTTAGTGACCCGGTGACCTAGCTATTTGACCTTTTAACCGAAATCTATAATTTTTTTCTAGCTACTTATAATTTGAATGATATGTCAAATTTGGTCATCCTACATTTGCGTTCCCGATTTATTTCTTTAAAATGTGTATTTCGGGATCCACCTAGTGATCCCGTGACCTAGATATTTGAACTTTTGACCTGACACAAAATGTTGGTTCTAGCCAACCTAAATATGAATGTATGTTACCGATTTGATGATTTCTACCTTCTTGCATTGCAGAATTATTGACGAAAAATATGTATTCCGGTTTCCACTAAGTGGCCCTGTGACCTCGATATTTAAAGTTATGGTTAAAACTAAAAATCTTTCTTGCCAGACATAATTTGAATGTGAGTGCCAAATTTGGTGATACTAACTCATAGGAGTCCCGAGATATGCCTCTGACAGACAGACAGACAGACAGACAGACAGACGCGCGCGCAACCGCAATACTCACACCGGCCTATGGCGGCGTTAGTAATTATTACAACTTGCGAAACCGAACGAAAACAGCGTCATAAACGTATAGAACTACGCTCACGTCCGTCGCAGATCTGTAGATCTGTAAAAACAACATTGCGATCCAGGACTTATGTATGTTCTCGAACGTGTCGTCATCCAACGATGGAAGATGGACACAATATTTGCCGATGTTGTATCAAGTGACAACAGAATTTCCTCCGCACCATCATCAAATATATGACACTTTAATAGACATAAAGCAGTCACACCAGACAGTACCTTTGGCTACCTGTTGTAACCGTAGTCGGTAAGATAAAGTAGAGCATGGCAACAAAGTCTTCTCGGAATCTAGGAGAAAGACTGTTTGTATTCACACAGTTGGAAGATAATCTTGGACTGGTAGGTGGCGCTATCTGGCGGTAAGTGAGTGAATTTTCGTCCATCCATCCTGCTACCACATATCGCTTACTATATATATATTTTATTAATCTGTTATCAGTTTTCCTTTTACACAGTGCAATTTCGACCCAATTCAAGTCGACCCACACTCGTCGGAGCGTGGGTCGATTTGAATTGGGTCGAAATTGCACTGTGTAAAACGAAAACTGATAACAGATGAATACTTTCATGAATGTTGCTAATTCAACAAAGACGATCCGGATATTTGACAGGATGTCCGAAAATTCGGAGACCTGTTGAAAAATCCGGATTTTCCGGATGAATCCTGAGAGATGGTCGGCTTGGTGGCCATGGAAAAATATGATAGACATTCCTAAAGATGCCTATCCACTGCTTGCGTACGTTGCGAACGATACGAACGAAACGAACAATTTGTGGCAGCGGCGGCAGCGGCAACAGTAGTAGCAACAGAAGCAGCAGCGGCAGCAGGAGCAGTTTTCATGCTGTATTAATAACAATAAATCGCTTACATTTCATAAAGCCTTTGCCATCGGCGATTCCTGAATGACAATAGGCCTTTACCACAGTAGCGTATTTTGGGGAAATACCTTCCCAGAATGCATTGCCCATACCACTTCTGGCTGGTAATGGCGATAACCGCCGCGCAAACAGCATTACTTTACTATTGGAACCCGCTACAACGCACTTTAAAGATGTATATTCACACCAGAATGATTGAAAATAAAATTGTTAAAATTGCATACTTTTATAAGCTTAAATTATGTGCATATGTGTAATGAAACGAAATAAATCTTAACATATGATGATTCCATTCCATATAAATTAATATAATTTTTTAAGCTGCGAAATTGAAATAGAGGAAATAGAGGCCCGTTGGAGAAAACTAGGTTCACGGTATTGGTTCTATCCTGGCAACTTAACTTTGTTGAAAAGGTTATCTGTCGGTACAGATCGGGGTCCTGTATTGCTTCAAGAATATACTTGCTTTGTGCATTTCACTAGCATTGCAGTGTATATTTCACCAATATATTTCCGGGTAATGAGATCTTCACGTCTGTTTAAGAAGGTATCAAGATTTAGGTTTAAAATATTCTTTACAGTCTTCTTCAATATGTGTGAATGGGTGTCAGGGTCTGTAGTGCTTCTTGCGCCGATTTTCTACTGACTGGGTTGCCAGTTCTGTTGATTTCTTTATCTTTACAAGTTGTTGATACCTAATGACCCAAATTTGATCTGTTGCTCTCTGTTGATGCAGTAGTGCAATTTTCTCATCACTGGCTGCTCTTAATTTTGTCTGTTCCTCTCTCTCTCTGTTAATGAGTTTGGCCTGGAGAAAAAGGATGGATGGAAAAATTGTTGGACTGACCAAAGATATAAGCTGCTTTTACTAGCCCATAGCTAATACTGCCCATATCTTTTTGCAAGAAATATTCCTTCTTTTGTGGTATTGTCCGCCTATATTTTTGTCATGAGTGGCTTGTATGCCTTTATATAACTTCATTTTTTCATGAAACAGTTGAGTTTATTCTCAGAATTATAATACCCTCCGGGCACACTATTTACCATTGATGCCTTGCATCAATATGTGTACTTGTTCATTTCTTGTTTTATGTCGTCATTCGTGAACTCTCTTGGGACTCCCGATATGACACCTACAGCTTTGCTGGGTCTGACGTTTTTGGTGGTGTGCTCCTCAATAGACACCACGTGGCTGCCTATTGTTGTTATTTTCAGCAGCTTTTGAAACTGCACTTCGCTGGTGGAGGTCACTAAAACCGCCCCACCCCTCTTGTCCAGGTCTGCAAGCATGCCCACCATGGCATACAGCATCATGTACATCACCATGCGGGTAAGCGTCACCTGCTAGTCCCTTGACCCTGACCCTCCTCCCCTGGGTACCACCTCTCGCCCGCCCCCCCCCCCCACCTTATGGCCCACCTCCCTCCCCTCGCTACTGGGCGTGCCCCCGGGAACCCCCGCTCTGTACGATGGGTGGGACTCCCCCCCCCGCTGGGGAAACCCCCTTGTCCCGGCACCCCTTGCTGGGCGTACCTGTCCCTCCCTCCCCCCCCCCCCTCTTCCTCCCCATCCTCTAGCACCCCGACCCTCCGTTTTCTTTTGGGGCCTGGTGTGCCACCCCACTTCCTAGGGGTGCGTTGTGGTGTGATCTGGAGTTTGCTGTCCATAATCACCACCTCCTGGGCCACCTGTCCGTGGGAGAATTCTCCCATTGTCAATTGGTCGGGCAGACCCCCTCGCCTGCCCCTACGCCCCCTTCCAGGTGAGTAGTGGCGCTAGCCCCCTCACACGCTCCCTCCCGGGGAATTACCTCCATTTCCTCCCCCACCTCCGACTGGACCAGGTGGGTTGAGGAAATCACCTTCCTCCATGCTGATTACCCTACGGTGTGAAGAGTTTAGACGGTAGTGTGTAGTAGGAAGATTTAGAGGGTAGTGTGATAGATAGGGTAGAATGCAGTAGAATTAGTGTGTGAAGGAAACGAGTGGAGAAGGCTGTGAAAGATGGAGGTGTAGAGAGAGAAGAGATAGAATTAGCCTGAGATTACTAAGTAAATGTGACCAGTATACCAGTGCTGTGTCGTCCCCTCTGGTAGGCCTGTTCTCGCGAAAATTCCACCTAAGCAAAATGAAAAAAAAAATAAGCTAGCACTAATGGCCGAAAAATGCAGCTGTTTGAGTGGCGAAAAGTCTAGTGGTTTATAGCACGCAAACGAACATCCAAAAGAAAATTGATCAAAAGGTTTAAACCAGTTTAAGATTAAGTAAATTATTAAAATAATTCAATAACAATTCTTTATAATTACGACACAGCAAGAAACGAAAAAATAAAAAGAATTTGTTTTTGAAAATTGGCGCCAAATAAAAACGAACAAGACAACACTAATGGCCGCCAAAAGCACGAATTAAGTGCTTGAATGCACGCAAACGAACATCCAACGGAAAATGATTAAAATGGTTTAAAGAAAAGGATTATTAGATAACACAGTTCTTTAAACTTTAGACTCAACTTAAGCAATACAATTTTGTCGCAAACGTAATAAAAGACGCAAATTAAACGAATCTAAAACACGTCTATCATCAACGAACGAAAAAGGAAAGAATAAACGCATATTATGCCGCTTATATGGAAGCAAACAATGCGAGTATGCAGCGCACCAAAACGTGGACGTCTACTCCATCCGCATCCGCGCTTATGGAATCTTAGCTTTAGTGGTAGCTAAATATTTAAAGCAGGGTCCGTTTTAGAATGATCAAAACGTGCTTCCTACCAATTCACCTTTCCAGAGTATCCATCTATCATCTGACGTCATATGACGTCACAATCAGCTAAGCGGCGTGTAAGATGACGTCATAATCATTACGTCATAAATGATTCTATTCGACCCGTCTTTAACTCCTAATAGTCTGACACGTTGTACGAATTGCATGCCTCTACCATTTAATAAACATGATTTTGAATATTTTGAAACTAATTTGACTGGACGTTGTTGCTGCAGCGCCCAGTCAAATTAGTTCCAAAATATTCAATAGCCTACCTGTATAGTTTTCTGGAAATTGATAAGCAGCGAGTTCAGAGATCGGTCAATCCCAACACGAGCGAGGTGTGGGTGGAGCTTAGTTAGAGATGGGCGTGGCATGGCTAAAATGGAAAGGTTCATTAGTTAAAGGACAATTCCGGGATTGGTAAAAGTGTACTTTATTTGAAAGACTATTATATGACTAACATATTGGATTCTAAATAAAAACAATAGACAAATAATACGAGTAATTATACCATCGTAAACATGGGATTATTTTATCCCCCGGGCGGCGCTATTTTCTTGCAAGGAGAGACAGATTTCACGAGATCCTGACGTCATCCCCGCACCAACGCTATCTTTGCCGCGCACGAAGGCTGTACAGTAAATTTGTATACGCGTGGAGGCCTAACATGTGCTAATTTGTAATCGTTAGGACATTGTATAGTTAAGCTAGTAAGATTTACAAGTAATTCTAGTATCCGAAGTCGGTGGGGAATCGTTAACCCCTAGACCGCTGATGCATAGATTCCATTTTCTCTATCCTATCAGAATGTGTTCATTTTGGTAATAATGCTGCTGTAAGTCATTGCTGTGCACGACAGCAACACGTTTCACCAACATTTTTTTTCAAAATGTACCCCGGCACTATCTCTGTAAATAGGCTATTACGCATTTTACACCATGCGATAAGGGTTAAATGAAGTGGCACACTTGACACGTGTCAAATAACTCCGCCAACTCAGGATACCGTTATAGCGTGTGTCACAGGCAGTGTAAATATATATTCCAAGAAAACATATGATACGATAATATTGCCGGAACCACAGAACCGATTGTAATAATTCTGAAACCTACCTGTAACTGCAAATTCGAAGATTTATCCAATGCTAGGGATGTTAAAATCGGTCTAGTGGTTCAAAAGATACACTCTGCGGGAAAAACTAAGCCAGCAAAATTTCAAACACAAATTTCAGGATGCGCTCTATCCATCATCCCTTATCAGAATGAGTATTGCAGCTACAATGACAGAATTTGCTGTGCCGAAGCTTTACAATGTTATCACATAGCGAGAAGAATTCCATCAAAATATCATAATTATTGAAATTACTACAGCTTGCCGGGCAATAGTGATCGGCGATGAAAATTCCCAGATTTTATGTCAAAATGTTAATTCATTTGGTGATATCTCTGGCAATATTCACGTGAGCAAAATTATAATTGCTCAGGTAAATAGCCATTTCTTTCAGATTTAAGCACACTCCAATTAAATGACAATACGCAAAGATAGAGTCTGCGAGACAAAAACCATCTCATGCTGAATTTTACCAAAAAAAGGGTAATATATTCTCAGATCGTATCTTAGATGAATAATTTTTTATATATGCCAGTCTTTTGAACCTCTTGTCTGATATTAACATCCATCTTCTTCTTTTCTTCTTTTCGTTCGCTGATCATACCGCCAGTCCTGTAAGTGACTATCGACATGATCATAAGCATCCATTATATCATATTAATCCTGAGGTCGGCACCTATTTAGAGATCCTAGAATCATTGGAATCGCTTCAGCGGTTCGTTTGCTATTATCATTTACGTATACTTCCTTAAAATATATACCTACATCTATTGGCCTCGCTCCTCCAGTCATAGCCTGTTTTATAGCCTGGTGTTTGTATAGCCTGGTGGTGCGGGGTTGACGTCGCTAGACGCGATAGAATGGCAGCGCCCCGATGTGCGAAAAATTGTCAATTTTACCGACTTTCTCTAGCTGTAGTTGGTTTACGCTATTTCTATCTGGTTATTATTCTGGCACAGTTTCATTAAACATGCAATAATCTTTCAAATAAAGCACACTTTTTATCATCCCAGAATTGTCCTTTAATAATACTAGACATAGTAACTAAATTATTTTAACAATATTTTTAGCACTGAGGAGGCTAACAACTGTCATATATTATGGAAAACGTAGATACATTTTGTGGAAATTAAATATACTAAAAACTGTCTATAAAAGCCGCAGTGGGGCTACAAATGGCGGTCTGTATAGACAAGTGGTCTACCCATGGAACGTCTGTAATGTAGGCCTATTGCTTCTTTGCTTCTTTGCTTCTGGGTGTTGCGTATTAGCGGTCTTTATATAGACTAATGATAGGATTCCATAAGCGTGGATGCGGATGCGGTAAAAATCGAATATCATTAAATTCAGTGTTTGTGATTCCATATGCGCGGAAGGGGACGCGGAACGACATGCGGATGCGGAAGCGATTTTCTCAATCGCTGCCTGTAGCGATCCAGACGCTCGCCGCTCACACACGCGTGTGTGTGGGGGGGGGGGGGTGGTGGTGGTGAATCCATAAAATAACGTCAGAGGTAAAGGGTTCTGAAATGAAATGAAATGATTTATTTACACCACAGACCATATTCCATGGTATGTGGGGGTGGGATATATACATAGTAAGTACATGGAGTAGTAGTTAATATACATTATATCTACAATTTTTCGTGTCGAATACAATATAGGCATTGTTTGTCGTTGTCGTTGTCGTTGTCGTCGTCGTCGTTGCGGTTGCCGTTGTTTTTGTTGGTGTTGTTGTTATTGCAGTAGTAGTTGATGTAGTAGTAGTAGTAGTAGTAGTAGTAGTAGTAGTAGTAGTAGTAGTAGTAGTAGTAGTAGTAGTAGTAGTAGTAGTAGTAGTAGTAGTAGTAGTAGTAGTAGTAGTAGTAGTAGGCCCCTAATAGTAGTAATAGTAGTAGTAGTAGTAGTAGTAGTAGTAGTAGTAGTAGTAGTAGTAGTAGTTGTTGTTGTTGTTGTTGTTGTTGTTGTTGTTGTTGTTGTTGTTGTTTTTGTTGTTGTTGTTGTAGATGTTGTTATTGTTGCTGCTGTTCGTGTTGTTGGTGTTCTTGTTGGTAGTGTTCTGGTTGGTGTTGCTCATGTTGTTGGTGTGCATTTCGTAGTCGTCGTGGTCAATGCTTTGTATCGTTGGTATTGTCATTGTTCGTGTTGCTGCTATCGTCGCCGTCTTCGCCATCCTCGTCGTCTTTGTCCATAAAATGACGTCAAAGGTAGAGGGTTCTCCTGTACTAAGCACGCGCATTGTCGCAGGAATGTTTCCCCTCTCGGTATCTCCACCGAAATGAAAGAATAAACGCATATAATGCCGCTTATATGGAAGCAAACAAAGCTGGTATTTCGCATCCGCATCTGCGATTATGGAATCCTAGCTTTACTGTTTATGTAGAGTCATTCATTGGAGCGGATTTGACTGTATTATTAACATTTTGTGTGAGGAGCGTTACTTTAGTCAGTGACTCATACGGATCTTTTCTATAACGGAGGATTCCAGTTTATCCATCAATCATATGACGTCATAATCAACTACGTGACGTGTCGGGTGACTTCATGATCAATTACGTCACGAATGACGTGGATAGATTCGTCAGGAACGTTTAATTAATGACGGACTAAGCGTTGTTGTACGAATTGTATGTCTTTACTATTTAATGAACACACTGTTTAATATTTTGAAACTAATTTGACTGGGCGCCGTTGCTACCATAGGCAGCAACAGCAGCCAGTCAAATTAGTTTCAAAATAGTCAACAACTTACCTGTAGTTTACTGGAAATTGATAGTCAGAGAGTTCAGGGATTGATCGATCCCAGCACGGGCGGAGTGTGGGTGGAGCTTAGCTAGAGATGGACTGGGTATAGTTAAAACAGGATTCCTCCATTGCATTGTTGTTTTGGAACAACTCATTGCATATTAGTATTTCTATATTTACTACAGCTTTAATTATCTATCGCTATCTCATAATAAATATATATATTTAGTCATATTATCAATGCGAAGAATCCCAATGGCGGCTTAGCCGATCGCAGATGCGGTTACAGACACTCACGTGGTGAGAGGCTGTGCTGGTAAGAGACTAGGGTCAAGTTCGGATCGATAAATTAGTCAGTTTGTTTACCGATCAGGCTCGTTGATTATGTGACGTCAACGACGGATAGTTAACTATAGTTAGTTGGTTTAACGAACCGAACTTGACCAGACACGCGTGTGGGCTATAATCATAGTTGTAGGGTAAAATACCTGGCAATATTATTATCATCATTTACTGACCAGAGTGTATGGGTTTAACGAACCGAACCTGACCTGACACGCGTGCGGTCTATAATCATAGCTGTATGGTAAAATACCTGACACTATTATTATCCTCATTTACTGACCAGAGCGTATGGGCGTCGGCTTATGTCTAAACCTGCGATCAGGTCGAGCTAGCCATTTCTGTCCAAGCTCCGCCCACCTTTTTCCGTGTGTTGTAATCGATTTATATGCCTTGAATCCGGAATTCGCAGAATCCCCATTTCAAGGTAGCTATAGGCCTGCAGGTAAGTTGTTGAATATGTTGAACCTATAGTTTGACCGGGCGCTGTTGTTGTCAGTCAAACTTGCCCCTAAACAATATACATCATACTTGGTATTACGATGGCGTCTGCCCGTGCGTATATATGTCTGGCTGTATATGTGTGACACTGTCCGCGTGCGTACGCGCCTTGGTGCGTGCAAGCGTGCATGTGTGTGTATCTCAAATAACCACTGATCTGATATGGTTTAAGTTTTAATACAACGAAGGAACTTGGTATGCAAGAGAAATTCCAGACTTTGGAGCCGTCATCCGAATAAGAGCCAATATCTCGGAAACTGCTCGTCTGATTTGGCTCACGTTTTAACACACGAAAGGGTGTGTTTAGGATTCCACAACTTTGTGCGTGATCCCGGAAAATCCGTAACAATCCGGAAAATTCGAAAATCCCAAAACTACAATGTGACAAAAAAACCGTAAGGGCCAGGGTCTGCAATCTCTGATTGCGTTTGTTTTTGTTTTGCTATGTTTTTCGAATGGAATACCTGCATGTGGATACAGTGTATCTTGATTTTGCGAAATCATTTGATTCGGTACCGCACCTGCTAGAAAAATTGAGGGGGCACGGTATCAGAGGCAATGCTCTAAGCTAGATAGAAAGCTTTCTAAGCAACCAACAACAAAGAGTGCTGGTAAATGATGTAAGATAAGAATGGGCACCGTGCTAAGTGGTTTTCAACAAAGAAGTGTTCTCGGCCCTATTGTGTTTTATGAACGATCTGCCTGACAGCATCAAAAGCAGCACTCAAATGTTTGTAGACAACAATAAGGTAAACACACCAGTATCTGTTCAGAACAAAATAATGATGAGGTACAATTGGACATATAGACAGACTGTCAACATGGTCAGACGTTTGGCAATTCGGATTCAATGCAACCAAATGCAAGGTCCTACGTATGGGAAGGTAGTAACACATGCTATGAATATAAGACGCACATAGCAAAGAAGTCCGTGTTACCGTGGACACCACGCTTAAGTTCTCACTCCATGTTGAGACCCAAGAAAGCAAAGTGAACACGATACTGGGGACTGATAAGACGGTCATTGACTTACCATGTAGTCGCTGTACCAACTCTCAACAATTTCAAGTCAAAGTTGGACAAATAGTGGCTGCAGTTTATGTATATAGTGCAGTAAACCTTTCCATCTATATTTAATCAGCTAAAACAGGGTTAGGTGTAGAACCATGCCAAGTCCGGCATGCTTGATTAGTACTGAAACTGTCACATAGTCGTTACATAACTTGCATATGTATGCTCGTATTTATCATGTATAAATTGCCATTTACCATGTATCCTGTCTGTACTGTTCTTATCGATATTTTGTGAACTGTACTGTATTCTGTCAACCTGTGATAGCCATGAAATAATTAAATATAACGTAAGTGTAGATGTTGTATCAATTGGATTGGGCGTGGAATCACGTCAGTCCATATTATGATGGCAAAATTGTAAGGACTGCAATGAAATAATTAAAATTGTGTTATGTAAATGTTGATGCTATAGCAATGAACCTTTCCAGTTTTAGCTATGCCAGGCCCATCTATATCTAAACTCCACCAACACCTTGCTCGTGGTGGGATCGATCGATCTCTGAACTCCCTGACTATCAATTTACAGAAAACTATACACTTAAGCTGTTGAATATGGCAGTAACAGCGCCCAGTCAAATTAGTTTCAAAATACTCAATAGCATGTTTATAAAATAGCAAAAAGATATTTCGTACAACGTGTCGGACTATTAAGCGTTTAAGACGGGATATATCGAGTTATTCATGACGCCATGATTATGACGTTATCCTACACATCACGTAGTTGATTATGACGTCATATAGTGTATGGATAAACTTGGAAAGGCCCATTGGATTCGGCGTGGAATCCCGTCAGTCCACATTGTGACAGCTTAATTGTAAAAAAAATGGGCTTGGCAGCTGCGTCAGTCTTCATCTGTGTGTATTATTGCTGAACCACATTACCCCTGATTTCATTGTATATGAACTGCTATTATGCTAGCTAGTGTGGGAGACAATAAGTTCCCTGACAGCACGGGTTGATGGGCCGGTGATGGGCCACTACAAGGCCAATACGTCCAGGTACAGGCCCAGTAGCGTGCGTTATCTGGGTTGATTGTACAGGCATATAATGTAGATAAACAGCATGAAAGCAAATTTAGTAATATTGCGACAGATCCATGTATTTTAGCATTGTTAGGTAATAAAAGAACTTGGCAAATATTGTGTTGTAAAAATAGTTTCACTTTCCGGAAACGTCTACTGTAGAAATTGTACATTTGTGTGCATGGTGTAAATAGAATGCATATAAAAATTATGAAACATGAACATAGCATGTCAATTATCAAATTTTGAATCGCTAGGACCGGCTGACTGGCCCTATGGCCTAAAACTCTCCGCAGCCGTAACAGATCAAGACTTTCTAGTTAAACAATCCATTGTGCGACTATTTGCATAATACTGAATCGAACTGCTCGCAAGACGTCATGAAAAATTTCAATATATAGCGATCGCTATGCGTTTTTAGATATAGGCATAGCCTAACTCAAACATTGTATAGATAGTTTGAGTTTCTTATTTTGGCCATCTGTTTGCCATCCTTTCATCCGTGATCTGCTCAATTATAGTTTTAAACGACTTTCTCAGGAACCACGGGCTATGACGTCTAAGACATTTGGCTGATACCAATTCTGATAAGTGATAACGTGGGTTACTGGGCCGGAACTAGGTCAATGTCGGGACAATACTGCTCCGAATTGGCACAGTACTGGCTTCGTAATCTGAGTTATCAAGGACCCATATCATTGTGATAGTAAGTATTTGGATTGTTCAACGAAGTTTATTTGCCAGTGGCCAATTATGCCAGATGAACAGCACATTCCATCTCGCGTTTAAATTCCAATTTGTTACACCAGGAAATGCAGGATATGCCCTCTTCGAGAATCTGGATTTAACAATTTGTCAGCGGAGGTGCCCCCACCCACCCAACCCCACCCCGTACAACACTCAGCTAAATCAACCCACCATTCATCACTACATCTCTATACCCCCCCCCCCCACCCACCGCACACACGCATGCACGCACTCACGCACGCGTGACCATCCGCCAACCCATGCGCCAACCCACGTACACACTGGTCCCGATACCATGGTATCGTGCATGAGGTGCCAGCATATTGGCAATACGAGATGTTAATTTATTACGCACAATTTAGGTAATTGCTTCTCTGAGCATCTATTTGTCAAAGATTTTCGTCTAAAGATTCGCAGACCAATCCCTTGGACGAGAATAGTTTTAGTTGATTTCATACAAAGCATATTTGGTTCAGCGCACGAACCTTTTGGAGGACAAGAATTCTTCCTACAACTTGATACAAGATGTATGTATTTCATGTTATATAGGCTATACATTATAATAATGAAGATCTAAAACTATCATATCATAATTTTCCATGTCGCTATGGCATAATATACATATATACTATAATAATTCACAGAATTCCGTATGCGGACATATCTTGGTGACTATTTTAAGCTTCGTGATTTTAGTACAAATCCGAGATTTTAAGCAATAATATATTGTCGAATCCTAATTAGAGAGAAATTCAAACCCCTCTGTGTCCTTAGCTGAAACAATCCATTTTTATTACGATTGCACGTTTCCTGATTATACATGGCGTATTTTCACGCAGACATAAATGAAATGATAGGAAAAATTGCACAATTTATTCAGTTTCATCTTTGATCCGTAATCTTTCTTATAGATTTGATTGCCTCACTGTTTGAATATCATGGCTTAATGCCAAGGTATTTGTAAAGTAAAACCATGTTTACAAAGATATTTATCACCATTTGTATTAAAGAAGAGGCTGTCTTGAAATAACCCCTCTGTTTGTCTGTCTGTCCCGATGTTTCCTCCAAAACTATTTGGTGCAATTCAACTAAATTATCTATATGTCAGTTACCCGTATGAGCGAGTATTGCGAGATGGCATTTGCATTGAGCTACAAGGATCGGGTGGTTATACAGTTAAATTTGGTGAAAATGTAGATATTTTGCGATGGCGTGCCATCATTGACTGTGCGTCTTACTTTAATTTATCCTCTTATTTGTACTGTGTGTGGTCGGGGTGGTGGGGTGGGGTTGGGGGATGGTGTGTGAATGAAGCTTTCTGTCCGCTGCCAGATGGGATGCTTGGAGAGTTGATAGGCCATGGTTCTGCACGGGTTTTGTCTCGCCATCAATCCATGGGTTTTTTTTTATTATTGATTTTGCTTTTGCTTTGATTTTGTATGCTCTAAATGCTGGTTGGTTTATAACCATTCTGTTCAAGTGTCCGAACCACGCACCTTACTCTTCTATGCGATGGTGGATTGGTGCTGTTCCTACCATTGTCCTGATTGTTTCATTTCTAATCCTGTCTCTTCTGGTCTTATTTACTGCCCTTCTCAAACATCTCATTTCGGTGGTGGCGAGCATTCTTTTGAGGTTTTTGTTTAGAGCCCATGTCTGGCACTGGTATGTTATGGTAGGTATAAAGATGGTATGTATCAGCTTAATGTTGGCCTCCATATGAATAGTTGTGTGTCAATCGTGTGTGCGTTCTGGATTCTGGTCTAAATCGCCCTGTCAATTCTTCCGTCTTCTGTGAAGCTGCGTCCCTGATACTTGAATTCAGCCACTTGTTTGAGTTGTGTGCCATTGATGTTGATATTCAGCTTTCTAGGCTTTCGACTGAATAGCTATAAACGTATGTGGATCTGGATTCCTGATATATTGATTTTGTAAATTTAGACAACTATTTTTCACCAGAACTGAGCAAAAACATGATAATTTTGCTAGCAACCGTCTGCCAATGTTTCTGTAAATGCATTAGATGGTCTCTGAGAGAATCAATTTTTTTAAATAATTTTGGTGGATACGATGGATACCAATCTTGGTCCACAACTGTCACTTAAACCTCTTGATTTTACGATGGTAATTATGTCAGCCGGATTAATTTCCATCTGTGCTTCCCCAAATTTTGGTGTTGCACGACGCCCCTGATTATCAATGCAAGCAGGGCCTCACGCACACACGCGCGCATATACACACATACATACACACACGCACGCGCGTAGGTACGTCGTGCGTACGTACGTACATGCTTACATGTGCGCGCATTGCATCTACCTCCCCTTTCTCCGATACTGATATCTAGACTCTAGTAATAAACATATTAAATAACCAGCGAGCAATAACCTGGGGAGTGTTAATAATGAAATTCCTCGTGAAGAAACGACAACATAGTTAGCCATCCTCTAGCGCGCGAACAATGGAATATGTGACTATTGAATCTAATGCACATTTTCAACGAAAGTTTTAACGAAGCTACGATAATTATTGAAAATTCGTGATATACCTATCTGTGTAAGTTCCGATATTAATATTAATTATCACTCTTCTCATTGTCCGTTCACGTGCTGGGAATAAGCATCATAATCATCGTCATCGGTTCCCACTCAATTGTGTCTAAAATATCATCACTAAGAGCAGTCTAGATCTAAGTCTAGATGCCCCAGAGTCGATATGTCGTGTCGGAGGCGGAGAGGTGATAGATCTATACATAATAGAGGAAGCCACGTGTAACCTGGCGTCATAATCCATTACGTCATGAATGGCGCGGTTTCGTCCGTCTTAAACGCTTAATAGTCCGCCAGGGCACTGTTGCTAAATTAGTTTTAAAATATTCGACAGCTTGCCTATATAATTTTCTGGAAACAGAGATGCATTAGGTGCAGGGATCGATTAATCCCAGTACATGCAAAGCGTGGGTGGAGCTTATCTAGAGATGGGCGAGGCATAGCTAAAACTGTATTCCTCCATTCGGGGCGACTAATGTCTCCTGACAATCAACAGAATAGTGCTCTGTATATCGTAAGAAGGTTGTGTAGCGCGGATCGCTTAGCGCCTGGTACAAAGCGGCTCGGGATGAGATACTCCAACCACACACCCCTTGGTCCTGTAGGCCAGCGCGCATAGCCATAGCAAAGAGAGAAAAGAAATGTCCGCAAGAATGTGCATCGCGCATGCGCACCGTTAAGAGATAGCCTACCTACGCTGCATAGACAGTGTGGGAGATGTCACTTTGTGTACATAATCGTGTGTATTTCTTAAAACGTTAATACTAGACCCTTTCCACTCGTATTGGTGTGAATCTTGACCAGGATTCTTTGAGAAAAACGAATCTACTGTCAGAATTTTAATCGGACAATGAATGGCTGAGATATCAGTAAATTAAAATCTGGTAATATAATTCTTCAAAGATAGTGTAGACTACCATCGCTCATGTGCCAGCAGGGCGAATGGCGAAGGTAGCGTGACGTCACAGATCCGTGCTTTCAGCCTGCTATCCCTCCCACGTAGCCGTGCGTTGATTGGTCCAATCTGCGATGGTGACTTGATTGGTCACCATATAGTACATAAGGGGCCGTATCGGCTAACAACCTACCTACCTACTATTCCTTAGTCGGGACGAGAGGGTGTGGGGATGGGGGTAGTCTGATGCAATACACATTATCCGAGCCAATGCGCAGAGCTCGCCGTTCTGGCAAACAAACGCCAGCGTAAATACTTAAACGTTCCTGTATCCGCGATCGGAGGCCAGCCTCATCACATGGCGCCAACTCAATTGTTGTACCCCTATTCATGGGTAAATAAACTAACTCAAATAAGGTTGCCCTAGCCATCCTGTGGGGAACAGTGGCACACCCAAATTAATGGTTGCACATTCCCAGTGAAAAGACCGCAGGGACCTTCTTGAGCGGCACCAATTTTTGGCCTATAACGACCAAGACATCATGTGACACGATTGGTCCATTCTGATATCTCGCCAAACCTGTCCGCAACTCACCAAAAAGTGGTGATTTGCAACGGACACGTATCTAGTGCCACCTTTCAGTGTTTAGAACTACTGCATTTACTGCGACCATTGCCTTCGTCGCTGCTCCTGCGCTAGGAATAGATGATCCAGTCTCTTGGATCGGCGGAACGATCACATTCCAGTGATGTCGTGCAGGCATTTCTGTGTGCATCATAGTTCACGATCATCGTCTCACCCATGCTATTAGTAACATGATGTCACTTGTTTAGGTTGTAGTTATACTATATAAGCTAGTTATACTATATAGTACAAGAAAAATTAACTCGCCTTTAATAAGGAGAGTTTCGCCGAAACGAGTGGATATGCCTCGCACAGGCCTCAGTCTATATACGTCCGTCCAACCGCATTTGGTTAAAACAAAAACTGTATTGGGAAGTGCTGGCGTCACTTATATACGTGTGGTGTACGCTGATTTACGGGAAACGTCTGGTCAGCCTCCGCAGATACTTGTCAGGCCGAATCTCCAAACTAATTAAGCTCGGTGGATGCCGCTGTAGTTAACGGTCCTTCGAGAGGATGCTACCTAATGTTTTGGTAAACACAGATATGAATGCCACTGAGGCCTATCACCCTATCCTATCGTTTAGAACAGGTTTCGTCTACTTGCCCAGGGATTGTTCTGACCTCCCATAGTACTCGACCGGTGAACAGGTCCAACAAACAGACTGCGTGTACAAAGTTACCAGGGCGACCGGTACTGGAGCCGAAGAGCAACTCCTAACCGAGTGTCTGATGTAACCACAAATAAGACAAGACAAGGACAAGACAATACAAAAGTGTATAGAAGCACCTTAAACTATTTATGGCTTGGCTGATAAAGCTCTTGACGATCCATTGGAGACTTGCTTTTAGAAAGTGTGGATGGCCCACTCGACCTTCCTAAGTCAGCACAGGTTTAGTCCGACAGGCGTGTATTTTGCCGCGAGCCGATGTGTCAGAATCAAGCCATATAAACCTGACCTCTGGGAGTTAACGTTTTGAACTGAAGTTAGGTTTAAATACAAATTGCCCAAGGTTCACTTCTAAGCCGATAATCAATTAGTTATTTCGCAGTGAATTCCTACTTTGGCAGAAAGTTATTATCGTAGAGGTATCATGAGATACAGAGGGAAGTGTGATGCGTCTTCGTTACAAGTGGGTCCATCCCGAAACCTAAGCGATTTCAGCGATGGTACAACCGAACTGAAGGAGGGACTTAGTAAATATAAGACAAATAGAATTGGACATAAGATGTGCAGGAGTTAATCACAAAGTGAGACGATTGCTGGTGGCGCTTTTGGCTCTTTTGCTAAATGGTCTTTCTTTTAGGAATCTTTTGCAGGTATTAGCCACTGGACGTCTGTGGCACCTGAAACTGGCTTTACAATAAACAGTCGCTTTTAACAATTACAGCAATCGGCTCGGCGTGTTAACAGAGTTCTAACGCAAATAGCTGAGCTACTACCTATGTTAGATATTACCGAACTGATGTCATTATTAGGCACACGAAGGCGTAACTTGTAATGTGTGGATATTGAGAATTCTTAAGGTGAGTGCACTATTGTTGATGTATTATTTTAAACGGCGTATGTAAGTACAATATATAACGGTCATCTTGGGGATTAGGAAACCAATGTTAGACAATTTGATCCTCTAGCGCAACATTGTGGAAGCGATTTTAAGGACACTACCCGCAAGTTAAAATTGTGCATTTTCGATCATATATGAAAACCGCTTGACAAAAGACGACAAGACATTTACTTGGTTTTCGATGCTTAAACTATACTTCTGTTTCAATATAAACGTTGAAGAAACATTAGCAGTTCGCCTCGCCAAATAAGTAAGTTGAGATTAATAAATAACAAATATCCGTGTTTGACACAATGTCTGATTTCACACCTGCCGTCTTATGGGAACAGTCCTGAATTAGACAATGTATACTAAACTGAATTAATGCGTGATCATGGTGATTCCTAGAAGTAATTATTATCGATAATTGTAAGATAAGCAATACTTATGTTTAATTTTAAGCAAAATGAGCAATAATACTAGTAATATAAGTGAATATAAGTACATACCGTAAATGATTTAAATCATAAACAATTATTTTTAGTCACTTATACGGCTCTTTACTACAGATTGTGGATAATTATCGGAGAAGACAATTATCGGTAATGCTAATTTAAAAATTTTTAATGGTCAAGATTTTTAAAGACAATCATAGTTTTTAAATGATCAAATGCTCATAAATACAGGTCAAGATAGCACGATCTTTGACAGTTTGACATACCAGATATGGAGAAATGTATCTGCATCTATATTTGGAATACCAAACTTGATGGGCTTACTCCTACTATAGCAGTGTAAATGATGATGTAACAAGAGCGCCGCAAACGGCGCATAATGCCCCGCCCTGATGACAAACCAATGAATGAGATGCTTTCATAAATTAGCAATTTCTTCCTCAGACCTATACCTGTCATCCTATGGAGTTTCAAAGTGATCTGCTAAGCGGTCATGAAGTTATTGTCCGGAAACCAATTTTCAAGATGCCCGCCGGTGGCTGTCACCCATATTGGATTTCGGATCATCTTCTATTTCAATAGATTTCCTCCTCAGATGAAATGTAAGAAATGGAGTTGTCATTCGGAAACCTATTTTCAAGATGGCCGCTGGTGGCTGGTAGCCATTTAGGATCATCATCGATTTTAATAAGCTTATTGTCAAGATGGCCGCGAGCCTCCGGCTTTCGGATCATCGTCAATTTCGATAGGTTTCTTCCCCAGCCCTAGTCCAACCATCCTATGAAGTTTCAAATCGATCCAATAAATGGCAATGGAGTTATCATCCAGAAAACACTTTTCAAGATGACCACACTTGGCTGGCGGCCATCCTCGATTCCGGATCATCTTATATTTCGATAGGTTTCTTCTCCTGGCCTAGTCCAATCACCTCATGAAGTTTCAAGGCGATCCGATAAACGGTAACAGAGTTATCATCTGGAAGCCAATTTTGAAGATGACTGCCGGTGGCTGGTGGCCATCTTGTATTTCGGATCATCGTCGATTTCGATAGGTTTCTTCCCCAGACCCAATCCAACAATCCTATGAAGTTTCAATGCAATCGGACAAGCGATACCGGAAACCACTCTTCAAGATAGCCAGCAGTGGCTGATCTTGGATTTCGGATCATCGTCAATTTCGATAGGTTTCTTCCCTGGCCCTAGTCCAACCATCCTATGAAGTTTCAAAGTGATCCGATAAATGGTAACGGAGTTATTATCTGGAAACCAATTTTCAAGATGCCCGATGGTGGCTGGCGGCCATCTTGGATTTCGGATCATCGTCGATTTCGATAGGTTTCTTCCTCAGACCTAGTCCAATAAACCTATGAAGTTTCAAACCAATCTGACAAATATGAGTCAGGCTATTGTCCGGAAACCACTCTGCCATCCACCCGCATGCCTGCCCGACCGCCCGTCCAAATTCTTTGGCAGGGTAAAAAGCATTCAAATATAAATTTTCAAAAAATAGTTTTCTTCTTGGCCGACAAATGGATATTTCTTAAGCCCATGGCAGAGCCCTGTTTTTGTCCAAATTGTCTATTGACGGGTACTCACTAATTTAAAAAAATTGTGAATACTGGGTAGCCCTATGACTTTGTAAATAACTGTTTATGCGGATATATACCATAAACATAACATAATACACACTATTTTCAATGTCATTGTTTGGTGTTAAATAAAGAAAGGTTATTTGTTTACAGTAATTATAAAGCAGTAAATGAAATTGAAATGCATCTTCAGTTGGCGCCAGCTTCCTCACATCTGATTTGGTTGTTGCAAACACATGTTGAAGAAACATGTTCAGGCCATCAGTACCACTTCGACCATAGAGATTGGCAATGTATTGCCTGGCTTCATTTGTTACTGTTGCTGTCACTTTCAAGATAGTATCCAATGGTTCAAAATGAACCAATTCGTGTACAATGATTAGGGACAGTAACAAATGAAGCCAGGCAATACCTTGCCAATCTCTATGGTCGAAGTGGTACTGATGGCCTGAACATGCTTCTTCAACATGTAACTCCTGTATCGCGGATCGGCCGAACGGGTATGGACCGTCCCAGATTGGCTGGGTAGGTATGGGACGACAGTTCCAAGTATGCTCTGAGCACGCCCCCCCCCCCCTCTTAGCAGGATAGTACACATGTATAAAGCTATATGAGAGAAGGTTCTAAAAAGTCCGTGAGATCACGTAGTGCGCATGCGCGCGCGTCAGAGCTTCCCTGGCAACACATGTTAGCGATGGGAGAGAATGTATACTAAAGAGTACCGAGTTGGTACATGTAATCCCTTTACATTATGTTGTCTTGGTGCCTATCAGAACCGGAATGAAGCAAGGAATTCAAAGCTGTAAACCATTTTAAAATCGGTTTGGAAATGGCCGAGTTATCCTTATTTGTCTGCTTAAATTATGCTCAAAATATTGAAAACGTAATAAGCGCATCTATGTACTAATTCAATGTGGAGGATGGTTATCACGTGATAATATCCTTGCCCTTCCAGCTCGCACGCTTATTGGCTACATGTCGCACATTGATTAGCTGGGCGTTCCAGCTACAACATCAAGAGGAGTATAAAAGAAGCGAAGAACTGAAAATCAAGAGCCATACTTCGTTGAGAGCGAAGGTTGTGTGGCCGGAGAGTTGAAGGACGCCGATACCTGTCTGCTGAATTGGGTTTCATCGTAGCCACAGCGGAGCTGGCCTGGCTTAAAGATCTTGATATCTCTGGCCCACAACCTTCCCATCTGCATCTAATCTTTTGAACGCTCTCGGGAGTCAATTCCCAGGGGCATCTAAAACTAATCAGAAAAAAGAAGCCCTCACTTACAACAACAACAGTGGAGCCTTCCTGCAGACGGGCCTTGCGGCCCCGATGTAAGAACTAGTAGTATGTGGAACGAGTGGTGATTTTTGGTGGATAACTCGTCCAATCTGCCGAACCAAGCCGAAAAGTGGTAACCAAACTCTGCGCAATGTATTGTGTTTAACATTTAACTTTTAGACCACAGTCTGGTGTGACTGTGCCTGGTGTGCCACACGAGCTATACGGTGCATCATGTACTGTGTACACGGAAGATGCACATACATCATTATTTAACATTTAACAGTAGCCCTTCATTACTACAGGGCATCTTCAACTCCCGCTACAGTATGGAACCTTTATACTACACTGCTTAAATTAATGTGACTATCTAGTAGTGTTGAATACATATGTTATAAGCCATGTTGGAAATGGCAAAATGACATTAAGGGAGGTAACTCATGTATAGTTAGCGTCACTTTATGTACCAAGCGCATGGAGTTGTTTCCCTTTATTCACGTTCATTTCTTGGCGCACTCTCGGATTTGGAAACGAACGGTGAAGTAAGGGGAGGCAACCTCTTAACCTGCATCGTGTATTGAGATGGTGTTACCTTCCCTTGCTGGAGATATATATAGATATATAGAATGCACGTGCTCCTCTCGAGGGAGATGAGTTTGTATCTAGAACGAGACAAGACGAAATAAATATTTAAGGACCAGAAGACGTTTTAGTTTTACTAGTAGTTAGTATACACCCCGTACACCCCCCAAGCCCCCAACATGGTGGAGGATCTAAATTCAGTCGTTTGTTAGCCGTATTTAAATTAGGAGTAACCAGTTTTGGATGCCGAAATACTAAGTTTTAGATACCGTGAACGAGAAAGTGTTAAACAAACTGCCATTATGTGATTGTTATTGTTGCTAATATTTCAAGTAGTTCCGATCGTTTGTGAACAGTTTATCTATTAATGATGTGAACTACAGATTTAATTGTTTATTACCTATTGGATTTAAATGAGAACATCATCACCAAGTAAGTGTATAGCTTTATTTCTGATCATCTGTTACGCGACAATCATGGATGAAAGCATAATATTAACACCGCTGCTAACGGAAATGCCACCGTATTCCCCACTGCCACCCGAACAACAGACAATATATATTAAATCGGAGCCAACAATAGAAAAGACAATCAGAAATTTTTCAGGATATATCCACGAGGACGTGAAAAAATTTATTGGTGAATTCGAATCATATTTAACATTAATGGGGATTGATAGAACATCGCAGAAAGCTGTTGCAGCATTCCATCTCCATTTGAAAGGACCTGCTTTAGTATGGTTTAATACTCTGAGCGATGCATCAAAAACTACATGGTCGCTATTGTGTAACGAATTTCGCCAGGAATATTTAGACATTCCGAACAATCCAGTGTTAATTTCCGAGCAGGCTGCATATAATAACTTAAAGCTGGGCACGTCACAACCCATCGAGGAGTATCACTCCGTTGTCCTTGAAAAGGGAAAAAGATTAAGCAAGGGTGATCAAGACATTATTTTCAAATTTGTTGATGGACTACCGGCGCAACTTGCTTTCTTTGTGCGTGCTGGTCGCGTTTCTTCACTACGAGAAGCCTTGCATTTAGCCAAGCTGGGCGAGGCGCATGGATACCGATCGGCGGCAAATGTTCATGTTAGTGCTGCAATGCCAACAGCGCCTATGCATGACTCGGCAATAGTGGCAGAACTGGAAAAGATTTCTAATCGCCTAACAGCACTAGAAACAAGACAGCCTGACAGCCGACAGCGACAGTTCTCCGGTCGTACTAACGACATGAGACGACGCAATAATAGCATTGTATGTTTTAAATGTTCTGGAAGTGGCCATATACAGAGTAGTTGCAACTGGAATGGCGAGGGCATTCCACAGCCCAGCAGTATGTGCCAGATTTGCAGGCAATACGGACATTCTGCAAAGGAATGTGCGAGGTTGCGACAATCAATGCCACAGGCCAAACAATGTCAGCTATGCCAATCGACAAGCCATACAGCCGAGGCATGCACAGGATTAAACGGCCATGGCCTGGCGGTGACGCGCGGCCACCAGGCCCAGTGAAAAACGATGTTTCAGGCAATGGGTGCGGATTGAGAAACGACATACCTGTTCATAAAGCTGGACATGTCAATGGAGGTAATGACTCTAATTTTATGTATTTGCCGGTCAGTGTTGGACAAAAATCGGTCACTGCCCTTCTAGACTCTGGTAGTGCTATTAATATTATATCACGTAAATTCTTTGACTCGCTTCGACAGTACTGTATTCATGGATTTTATTCTAGCTCAACACGGATATTATTAGCAAATAATGACTCAATTTCCGTTTTAGGTACGGCAAGTATAGATATATGTATTGCACCAGGTAAAACCCATACTATATTTGTTTATATATTAGATGAAACATCACATCCGTTAATTCTTGGAGTTGATTATATGCGTTCGCATGGCATAGTCCTGGACTTTGCTAAACATGCTTTTTCTCATGTCACAAAACGCTCATGTAAAGTGCGGTGTAAATCATCTATTACTATTCCAGCCAATTCAGAATGTATTGTGTATGGTAAGCTTGACCATGGTTTCCAGCTGGGTATGCAAGGAGTTTGTACAGGACATTGTGAGATTGTTCGCAAAGGACTACTGGTTGCCAGATCAGTGACCACTTGCGACGATCTTCTAATGGTTCCTATTAAAGTTTTAAACCCAAGCAATGATCGAGTTTATCTCAACAGAGGTATAATATTGGCTGTGTTTACGTTGTGTGATAATGCAACAGACATAATTTCTTTCCCATGTGCTCATGCTCGACTGACGTCTGATAATGATTCAAATGTGTCACTGTCTACTAACAATGATAATGTATTTAATAATGACATAATCAAGTTTAAATCATATTTTTCATATGACACTGAGAACTTGTCTCAAGATGAGGGAGAGAGATTATTTGATTGCCTGTATGAATACAAAGACGTTTTTATTACAGATGAGAATCCTACCTTCGGGTTGACAACAGTGGTTCAACATCAGATCCACTTGAAACCTGATGCCGTGTCTAAGCATCAGCGTCCTTATAGGTTACCTCCAGATAAAAGAGAGGTATTGCGCCACCAGCTAGATGATTTACTGTCAAAAGGTATAATTACTCCAGTTTCAGAAACTGAAGATATACCAATAACAAGTCCGATCGTTTTAGTAGCCAAGCGTCATAGGCCTAAGATAGATCCTTTTAATATTACTAAAGAGGACAGCCTCTCATCCTACCGATTCGTTTGTGATTTTCGTTATCTTAATTCTCAGACGCAGGATTTCCGCTACACGATACCAAATTTACAAGAATTAACAGAGTCATTTACTGAGCGTGTGCCTAAATTTATCACATCACTTGACCTTGCTTCAGGTTTTTTTCAAATGTCTATTTCCCCCGAATCTGCAAAATACACAGCATTCAATACCTGTTTTGGAACATATAAATTTTGGCGTCTCCCCCAAGGCCTTCGAACAGCACCTAACACGTTCCAGCTATTGATGGATAAAATTTTGAAAGGATTGACATTCTCATCTGTGTTATGCTACTTAGATGATATCTGTATTTTCTCTGAGTCATTTGAGCAGCATATTTCCGATTTGAAGGAAGTATTGTGCCGTCTTAGAAATTCAGGACTAAAACTCGGACCGAAAAAATGTAAGTTTGCTCAAGCTAGTTGTATTTTTCTAGGGCATGACATTTCTCAATATGGTATAAAGCCCCCTAGCGCAAGAATTGAAATTCTTCAGAAGTACCCCACACCAACCAATCGCAAAGAATTGCAACATGTTCTTGGAATTTTCAATTGGTTCAAGAAGTTCATCCGTAACTATAGTGCGATTGCAAGCCCATTGTATTCATTGTTGCGTAAAAATGTACAGTTTCGATGGACAGCTGATTGTGTTAAAAGTTTCCAGGAACTCAAAGATGCACTTATGAATTCAGATTTTTTGGCTTTTCCCCGGTTTGATTTGGAATTTCGTCTTGCGGTTGACACGTCTAGTAAAGGAATTGGTTATATGCTATATCAGATCCACAGCGACATTCCTAAAGTTGTTCGGTTTGGTTCAAAGGGTCTGTCCAAATGGCAGCAATCTTATGGTCCAACGAAACTAGAATTGCTTGGAATGGTTACTAGTATTTTGGATTGTGCATCGTATTTACGTGGTAGACATTTTGTTGTCGAATGTGACCATCAAGCTTTGAGGCCTTTGTTTCAGAAACAGTTAAAGGGCGCAATCTATGAACGATGGTTGGCAATCTTACAGCAATTTGACATGGATATTGTGTACACCCCTGCTTCGCAAATGACAGTTCCAGATGCACTTTCCCGAAACACAGAGTTTCCAGAGATGCTTGGTTCCAGTCCTGAAGAGGATGACCCATGTTTCCCCTATGTTTTGGAGAAACCAACGAAGGTGACGTTTATAACTGAGGATGCGCCGGTTGTACACCCTTTGCATTGTAACTATGTCAATATCCATTCATCATGTGACAGCACATATGACGCAGATTCAGAGGATAACGATGACACACTTTGTGGACCATCTCGTTGGAAACGTCGTCACCGTCGTATTAACAAGAAACGTGGTACAAGCTCTTGTGACACTACAAGAATGCAACGGGTTTCAGATTCCGAATATGACACGTGTTCTGAATATGACACAAGCTCTAGCGACACTGTAGCGATGCCAGAGTGTTTGGAATCTGATTATGACACGTGTTCTGGATATGACACTGGTTCTAGTGACACTGTTGCGACGCCAGCGTGTTTGGATTCTGAATATGAAACGTGTTCTGAAGAGTCTGCAACTTTTAATATCCTAGGTGGCGTGCTGTTGATGGACACATCACGTTCCTCTAATGGAACGTCTCAGATGTCTTTTGAAATTCTACCCACTCAAGCAGTATCGATGAAATCAGTTGATGAATCAGGAGTAGAAACGTCACTAAATCATCACCAGGACATTGATCAGTCTGAAGAGCCTATCAATTCAATAAACACAGGGTTACATCATTTGGGTATGGCCGCACAAGACGTACGAAAATGTCAAGTTACAGACAGTGTCATTAAACCGATGATTGACTACTTAGCCACGGGTGCGTTGCCTGAATTGCAAAAGACAGCTCGCTTACTTCTCGTACAACAATCAGACTATGCCTTGATTGATGGTATATTATTTCATTCACGTGTAGCTAAAGCGAAACGTTCAAAAATGCAGTCCCGCTATCAGCTAGTTTTGCCTTCATCATTGGTTCCAGTCGTTCTAAAAGGGTTCCACGATTCACCAATGGGCGCACATGGCGGTATTCAGGACACTGTTGATCGGATTAAGGAGCACTACTACTTCCCTAGACTTGCTACATTGGTTTCGGATTATGTCCGTTCTTGTCACGAATGTCAGTCTCGCAAGGTCACCAAGGTCCATGTGAAAAATGCTATAGTTGCATATCCGACACCTGCCCGTCCATTCTCTGTTTGGGAAGTTGACTTATATGGCCCCCTACCATGCACACCGCGTGGTCAAACATACATTTTCACAGCTTTAGATCTGTTTTCTCGGTTTCTCTTCGCTGTTCCTATTGCTAACAAGGATGCCATCACTGTCTCGGAAACACTATTCCTACTGTTTACTACATATGGCGTGTGTGATACCTTAATTTCTGACCAGGGATCTGAATTCACTGCCAGAGTTACCCAGGAGCTGTGTGGTCTACTCCATGTATCACACCAATTCACACCTAGTTTCGTACACCATTGTCTTGGCGTGTGTGAGCGCGCTCATGGAACACTAGCGAGTCGACTTACTCCATATATGAACAAGGCTTGTAATAACTGGGATTTATTTCTACAGTCTGTGGTTTTTGCAATTAATAATTCTGTAAATTCCAGTACAGGATATTCTCCATTTGAAATTATATTTGCTCAAAGGCCCACCTTTCCTCTGGTTAGCCATGCCGTTGATATGCAGAGTCTCCCTCAGGATATGAATGATTATCTTAAGCAAAAGATTACCCTATTGTCTAATATTCGTAGAGATGTGTCTGATAATCTTGTTCAATCGAGGACGGAAATGCTATCTCAGACTAATCATGGCCTTGGCATGCTAAGCTTGTCACCTGGGGACTATGTGTATTTGACTGACGAATCCGGTGGACCTGCGAAAAAGCTGCGACATGTTTACGATGGTCCATTCGTAGTGGATGTTGTCTCTAGTCCACATACTGTGTATTTGCTAGATCCCACTGGTTGCAGACAATTCACACAGCCTATACATATTGACCGGCTTAAAATTGCTCATGTTCGTCAGCCTTCCCCTTCTGATTTCTTTTCTGTCACCAGGAAAGCCCCTGTCAAATTGTATTGCTCTGCAGGCACTCAAACCTCACTCATAACACCACAACACACTATCAATTCCACTGAGCCGTCCATTCCCTCAGACACCCATACATTTCGCACTACTAATCACCCCGTCGTTCCCCCTCCCAATGCTGTGTCTAAGCTTATTCCCAGCAACCCTAGACCCAAGCGCACACTGCTTAAGCCTGCCAGATACAGAGAGTCTAGTCATGTTGATCCAGAATTATTGTCTGAATCCTCAGCATCCACCTCAGATCGCTATTATAACATTAAGCGTGTTTTAGCTCAAAGACACACTCCGGATGGCATTCAGTATCTAATACATTTTGTAGGAGAGCCGGCGCAAAATGCTCGGTGGCTTTCTAGTGCAAGCCTAAATGCGAAAGCTAGACGTCAAGTAACCGACAGACCTCCTCCAGCTGTATAAATTACCATAAGCGCACATTTAACGCACGCACGCACCCTGACACGCACACGCGCACACCCACCCGCAAGCACGCGCGTATGGATGCACACAAGCACGCTCGCGCGCGTCCATGCACTCACGCCTGTGCCTTTCCACGCGCATTCACACACGCGCAAGCACACCATCACACGCATACATATACACACGCCCGCGCGCAATCCGGCTCCTAAATAATTTATCTTAGTTTAATTGATTAACGATCGCCTGTATTCCGATCTTTTGCTGCACTATGCCTGATATATTTTCTCTTGGTCGATCATATTGCAGTAATGTATTTTGATTTATTGGTGTTGTATCGTTCAGCTATCGTTAGATTTATCATTGTATTTTAATGGATCAGATTAGATAATCTAAATAACACGTCATACACATAATCTCTAAGGCCTTCATTGATTGAACGTATTAATTATTCACTTCCCATAACCCATTTCATTCTGAATATCTACTTGCTCAAATGTGGTTTGAATTATGATGGAATCGGTCTCACAGACTACTATTGATACACGCTGTCAGATCTGCTTCACCGCTTTGACACTGGATAACAGGAAATTTTAGTTATGTGTATTCAGGATGGAATGGGTGTAAATCGTGTTAACTTATGTAACACAATGGATGGTTATTTCTATTAATGCTTGTCAGGTGTGACTCAGCTGCGTGTTTCGGTAAGACACAGTTATTGTGGGACACAACTTTGCTCATATTATTCTCAAAAAACACACGACTGATTGTGTGAGTTTAACTTGAAGAGCAATGTTGATGTCTTGAATAATATGATTGTCTCTAAGCACGAGATTTTGTGTTGTTATTTTTATGTGTGTTTTCTGAGACACAGCTATTGTAGGTCAGAATTTCACTTAATTATTCTCAAAAACATATGATTAATTATGTGAGTTTAATTTGAACGGTGGAATTGATGACCATGAATAATATGATTGTCTCTAAGCACGAGATTTTGTGTTGTTATTTTTATGTGTGTTTTCTGAGACACAGCTATTGTAGGTCAGAATTTTACTTAATTATTCTCAAAAACATATGGTTGCATATGTGAGTTTAATTTGAATGGTGGAATTGATGACCGTGAATAAAATGATTGTCTCCATACACGGGTGTTCACGAGTATTAGGATTACTCGGTGTATATTCACTGAGGTCGTACCTCAGGTGTATGTAGGCCGGACACAATGAGATGCATATGTGTGATTGATGCATGGGTGTGTGCCTACATGGATGTAATGTGATGTATGATGTTAGCTGTTTCTCGTGACCTGACAAGGTATTTGGTGGAAGTAGCCTATTTCATCCTGTATGTCGATAACTGGATTGACAAATGTGTGTACGCAATTTGGAGGGTATGCTGATCATTTTGATGATAATTTGTCGTGATGATATTGCTACCACTAATGGTGAAATTTCTCAAAATGTTCAGTATGCTTTCACTTTGCATCCAGTGAAATCAGCTTTGTGGAATGCAGGAGGATAGTGGTTAATTGTTTGTAGAAGCCGGACACAACCAGCAATTTGTCCCTCTAGATTTCTGGATGTGGACAGCTGATATGATTGTCTTTTGGCTCACAAACACAGTTAACCAAAATAGGTGCTATCCTTTCATGTTATATTCTAGTTGACACATTTTACTAGATTCGAAGTTTCTACTGTTGTTTATTTTCCTTTGCTAAATAACATTTTGCTAACTATACGTCATAAATTTGTCATTATTCAGTCCTCTCGAATAATTTGAACATGGTAACATGTTAAATATGGCCGGGTTAGCTATGAAAAGAACTGTTTGTACTGGACGCTGTTGTTGTATATGCAACAATATCGTGTTGTCATTTATATTAATTCTGGAATAGTAATTAATTTTTCTTTATTAATTACCTAAAAGAATGGAACTGGGATTTCAGCGATGAAAGTATTATAGATATTGATTGTCCCTGAATTTGTTTGTTTGTCCAGTCATCTATACTTTATCATATACCACCTTGAATTGATTACTTTTCTGGATGATAGAATAATTTTGGGGAAAATGCATGCCGTGGGCCGTTTCCTTCAGTTCTTTTAAAGTCATTGCTGTCTCTTAAGTTGAGTTGATGTTTACGACAAATTAGTTTTTCTTTAAATTATATTTTCATAAATACTTATATATTTTTTTAAATTATGCTTAAAATTATGCTTAATTGCTTGTAATATGATATATTATTGTTTGTTGCTAACAGGATTTATCATATCCTGAATATGCTAGCGTTTGTAATTAGTTAATATTAATAGTTATACTATTAATTTAGTGCCCATGTACTCATTATAATACTTATAACATAATATTTTTACCCGTCACTTATATTTAGCACGATTACGTAATGATTTGTTGATGTTGTCATGGTATCAATATTTAATGTGACAATCCGTCCATGCGTGTTTGCAATATAAATGTGCTGTTCCTGATGCACATTTTCTGAGTAGACCCTATCTATATGTGGCCGATTGTCAAATTTGAATGCTGGTTTCTTGTCAATATCATATGATTATTAGTCTGGATGTTGATGTCATCATAATCACCCTATATAACCAATAACGTCTGACTTGGCAATGACAATTTATGTTTTTTCGTATACTAGATTAGGTGTAGGGGCATATACCATATTTTATGCTTATTTGTTTATATAATTGATCATTTGTGTATTTGTTTGATACACTAGATTTAAAGTTTGCTGCTGTTTCATTAATGGTTAAAATAGTTGTTTGGGTGTCCATTTTTATGCTTTCATTTGCTAGTTATTCTTCTCCATTTCTTCTAAGTCTTGCGAACTATAATGCTCAATCACATCGGTACATCATATTGAAATACAATGTGTCTCATGGGTTAATGTTTGTCGGTGTAGTGTCTGATAATCCACATGTGTATTGCGTGTGTGTATGTATGGATGTATGAATGGTCTAACCTGTGGCCACAGGATTGTGTTTGGTTTGTGTGTGGATGTGGCTATCAGGAACATACATCGGCAGAATATTGATTTACCATGTGACACTCTGACACTCTGTACTCCAGTTTGATTCAAGCTTTTGTAATTTCTACTTCAAAAACATACTTCGTACTTCATTTTATGTGATGTTATTTTATCTGCTGTCATTTGCCACTTCCAATATGACTTATGGTAAAATTGGTGTTCCAATTTTAATTTTAATGGCGGGGATGTTGAATACATATGTTATAAGCCATGTTGGAAATGGCAAAATGACATTAAGGGAGGTAACTCATGTATAGTTAGCGTCACTTTATGTACCAAGCGCATGGAGTTGTTTCCCTTTATTCACGTTCATTTCTTGGCGCACTCTCGGATTTGGAAACGAACGGTGAAGTAAGGGGAGGCAACCTCTTAACCTGCATCGTGTATT